>OX421976.1:18821141-19421141 GCA_949128135.1 Parasteatoda lunata
AAAGTTACAAATTAATTAAAGTACATAAATTAATATAAATAAAAAATTAATGTAAAGAAAAAATTAATAACTATAATAAACATAATTATTTTAAATCAAAAAATATTAATTGCTTTTAATAAATACAATCGCTATTTTATTCAATAAACATAGAGTTTCTAAAAGTATTCACTTGGTTAAGGGCTAATATTTAATATTTTTTAATACATATAGAGCTCTTTTTAAATATATATATATATATAAGTTTAAAATGAAGATAATACGAAGAAAAATTACAGACACAAATATAATCGTGTGGGCTGATGAAAAGATTATATATTTTTTTTCCCGGATTTTTTAAAAGAATTCTATCTTTTTATATATATCCCTTCCAGTTTAGTTTTCTTTTTCTTTTTAAATTTTTTTTTTATTAATAATTTTTTTTTTCCCTTTTTTCATTTGTCTGTTATTTTTCTTCGTTTTATCTTTATTTTGAACTTATTTTATGAGTTCTATTGACTTGCCGCTTATGCGCAATAAATAATACTTATTGTTTTTCTTAATTTTCTTTGTGTTCTTTTGTATTTATTTATTATGCTATATATATATATATATATTTATTATATATATATTATATATATATTATATATATATATATATATATATATATATATATATTTATATATATATATATATATATATATATATTTATATATATATATATATATATATGTATATATATATATATATATATATATATATTTATATATATCTATATCTATATATATATATATATATATATATATATATATATATATATATATATATATATATATATATATATATATATATATATATATATATATATATATATATATATATATATATATATATATAAATAGATAGATAGATCTTTAGTAGTGATGGTAGAAAATACGTGAGACGTAGAGTAGGTGAAGCACTTCATCCTGATTGCATTGAAGCAACTGCAAAAAACATAACAAAAGTCATGATTTGGGCATGTATGTCTGCAGATGGTGTGGGCCGAATTCAAGTGATTGATGGCATCCTGAATGCCAAAAAATACATCCAAACTGTCCTGAAACCAAAATTGATACCTTCCATCAGGGATTTCTTCCCCAACAACGCATCATTTATTTTTCAGCAGGGTACATCTCCATGCCACACAGCAAAAGTATGCAAAACATGGTTTCAAAATAAAGGCATAGATATATTACCTTGGCCAGGAAGCAGCCCTGATCTCAATCCAATTGAAAATTTGTGGCGACATTTGAAAATTCTTGTACGAAAAAAACGTCCATCCAATAAAAGAAACATATTAAAGCTATAATTGATTCTTGGCACCATGTGGTTACAAAAGATGAACTCCAAACTCTCGTTTACTAGATGAAAAGACGCTGTGAAGCTGTCTTAAAAAATAAGGGTTATCCTACTAAGTATTGATTGTGTAAATATCACTTTAAAAGAAAAAAATGCAAATCTAAGATAGATCTTACTATTAATAGCATAACTTTTTTTTGTATTAAAGATATTGTAATACTGTATTTATTATTAAATTCTACATTAAATTACCTTCAATTTGATACATAAACGTTTGTATTTAAGTGAAAGTTAATATATTCTACAAGCACACAAAGTTGAAAAACATGTAACTTTCAGATAATGTCCACACTGTTTCCAATGTCCACCAAATGTTTTGGCCACCACTGTATATATATATATATATATATATATATATATATATATATATATATATATATATATATATATATATATATATATATCTTCTAAGGCACTTAAATGATTTAGTGATAAGAAAAATAACTAAATACAGCTTATTCTCAGAATTCAATAAATTTCTTTACAAAATCACATTTTATTGGAAGGAAATGCGATCTCCGTGGCCTTTAGAAACATAAAAGCTAGTAAGAAACCTGGCAAGGAAGCGATCGTATCTAGGCTTTATACACTAGCGAAGAGACCATTCAAATCAGTTTCGATCCATATCCACTCTTTGTAGAGTTTATCCGATACTACGGATATAGGTTTTAGGTACTCAAATGGGGGTCTATTGACAGACTCTTCCTGTGTTCTCGTCTTTTGAGATGTTTAGCATGTAGTTGACTTCCTTAGAAGTGCTTCCATATTGCTCTTTTAAAAGAATTGTCTTAAATGAATTGATGTATACAGCTTGGAGATAAAACATATATTTTTATGGGTGTTTTTATACGTCTATTGCTGACATTATTTTCTTTTAACCAGTTATGTTGAAACTTATTTTTCAACCTATTTGGAAGATTTTAAATGCGTTGTGATAAGGGCCTATCTAATTATCAAATTATTAATTATTTATCATTATTATTAAAGGAAAATCCTCGGTGAATAAATATAGTGTATACAATTATTTGATATTAAATTAAAAATATTTTTAAAAATCTTTATTTTAGTTCAAAGATAATTTTTAGTTCGCGGACTTAACAAAGATGGGATACTGGTATCCCTTATAAATATTTTTTTTCCTGATGCTCAAAGTAGAAGTAAAAATATATGTTTTATGTTTCAATTATAAAAAAAGTCTAATAGTTGCTAAAAAATCTGTTAGATTAGCAGAAATATATTTATACCAAAATATAAAATCCAAAAAAGGTAGTATGATTTTTTTTCCATTCATATCCGAAAATTTATCAATGACAGGTTTTGTAAATTAAAGGAGTTTTAGTAATAAATAATTGTTTCTCTTAGATCTAAATAACTGAAAATAAGTTCAAATTTGAAATCTTATTGTACGGAAATGAGTCATGTTCTTACGATGTTACCTTTAACGCAGAATAAGACAACGTATTCCATGCTTTATTTCATAACCATAAGTTATTGAAATGCTAAATATAATATTTTTACTTTATTGGGATCTAAATTAGTACAAGATAATAAAAAAAAAGCATGAAAAATATATTTTGTAAAATTTCTGCGCCAAAGGGTTGCCAACTCTAGACCTTTCTTTATTTCATTTTTTTCTTCTCCATCGCAGTTTTAATTGTTTGCCTATGTTTTAACCAACATCGTATTACCTACTTTGTGTATGAAATATATCGCTCATGGGCCGCAATAGTTGCACAAATCAAAAAACACGCGTTTTGGACTAAGAACAGGTGTAAATATGAAAATATACATTCTTTCAGCAACAATACTAGCACAACTCATAATTCAACTTGACGGTAATCTTCGTTTAAGCAAACTAAATCATTTCTTATGCATTTTGCTTAGCAAGGAAAACTTTAAATCCACTTATCTCAAAAGTTGATATTTTGAGTTGTGCCGCTATTGCAGCCCATGAGCGATATGCTCGATAAAATCCATCATCCTAACAGTAATGCATTTTTACGCGATATCAGTATAAATAATTATCAGTATCAATAATTACGCACTATCAATATAAATATTGTGCATTACTGTTTTATCTTTTTAACAAATTTGTCAAAGTATTCACTTTTGAACGTGCATGTCTCTATAAGTACCATTTTATCAACTTTATGTATTTTAGGAAGATAATTGTATAGTTTGAATTCTTACTTTTGATTTGCTGGCTTTTCGGACGCAGTATGTCCTTTTTATATTCTGTGTGCTGTGCTTCTTTGAATTTAGATATCAATAATCGATGAAATTCTTGAATTTCAATATCAATAACTTTGAATATCAATAAATATCAGATTCAATAATTACGTTCTATTGGTATAAATATCGTGTTTAACTATTTAATTGTTTTAATAATTTTATCTAATTTTATTCACGTTTGAACGTGCAAGTCTCTATAAGTACCGTTTTAGCAACTTTATATATTTTAGGAAGATAATTGTATGATGTGAACTCTAAATTTTGATATGTTTTAAAAGTATTTGTCGGGCGCAGTATGTACTCGTTTAAAAAAAAAACAATATTTTGATTTGTAATATTGTTGTTTGCTCGTGATATTGAATAACTTTTCTACCTCTTGCATCTTTGAGTTATATATTCAGCTCCACCCAACTAATTTTCTTTAGTATATAATATGTAAATTAAAATTGGATATAGTGATTCAAAAATATTCAATACACGAACACTTTCGAAAACTGAACTTTCCTTTTTTTACATTCTCTTTATACCTACAGAATAATCTAAAAATATTTTTGTAACTTAAAAGATACACTTTAAAGTTTATTTTAAAAATTTATTTAATTACATATAAAGATTTAAGATTCTATTCTTGTTTGCCGTTTTTTATGTGTTTAATGAAAGATAACTGCGATAGCTTATTTTTCAAGTACTTTTCTTCAAGAGCTAATGCTTTTAACCTACAATATTTTTGATTGATTTCGACTATTTACCGAACCATTATTTTACTGGGCTCAACTAATGCGGACAAATACGGGTTTCTTGAACTCGAGAACCTTTTTATCTATTTTTAAAGTTTATTTTCCCGTTCTTTTCTAAATCTTTGGTTGTTTAGTCGTGCATTGCTACGTATTGTTATTCATTTCAAAACTAAACTATTATAGCCAGTTCATGCTTTTTTACAGTGACACCCGACTAATCACCCAAAATTGAATTAAATTTATTGTTTAATACGATAGTTTAAAAACAAACTGCCAGGCTCATTTATATTACATTAATGGAATTATTATTTTAATTTTTTTTTCTTCAATATGCATATAAGTTATCTTTGGTGAAAGCAATATTAAAATTATTAAAATAATTCTCAAATATCTATCGAAAATACTACTTAAATCGTATTTTAAATGGAGCAATAATGATGTTTGCAGTATTTGCTAGATCATTTCATTAATTAATTTCAGAATTAGATTTGCATCTAAAATTCATAATAGAACTTGTGAGATGCAAGTTTTAAATAACTTATAATTAACAATTTCATCTTGCATCGGAGGCCAACGCCATAAGATTAAATGGTTTATTGATAGGCGCAAATGTGTCTTTCGCCTTTCTAAATCCCACCTATTTCATTCAATAATTTACCTTAAATCCTTTCAAACCTTTCTCGTTAAAATACGAGAGACATGATTGATGAATTGTGATTCATCGTAGAGAATTATAAAGGCAAGGAAATGTAAAATGGGTTATCATGCTCATACAGCAGAAAACTATCGTTTTGATTTAAAAATAGATGAAACCTTATTTTTAAACATTTCTTCCTTAACTATTGTTTTTTTTTCCTTTCTTGCACACTTTAACTACCGTCACTCTGTGGGGTTTCTCTTCCTCATGCATACTAGTTCACAATCCCTAGACAATGTAATAATGTTTTATTTCATTTATTTATTTATTTCATTTCTTTCATTTATTTCATTTATTTCATTTATTTCATTTATTTCATTTATTTCATTTATTTCATTTATTTCATTTATTTCATTTATTTCATTTATTTCATTTATTTCATTTATTTCATTTATTCCATTTATTTCATTCATTTATTCATTCATTCATTGATTCATTTGTTTATTTATTTTTTATTTTCTTGCTTTTCGAACGTAATGTCGTTTAAGTTTGGCACAGACCATTCAAAATTAGCATTTTTGACCTGCAAACAATCTATTTTTCATCTCTGTATCAAGTTTCTTCTAACATTTGACTTTTTCAAATTAGATAAGATGTCTTTATTTTTTATTTGCAGTTTGGAATTTTTTTGCTCAGAATGTCCGACTCCATATCTTTATTTGTATACAGTCCATTTGTCCGTAACTTTATTCATACTTAGCAAAAAGTTTATCAAATCCTCTATTGAACTTAAATCAGAGCTTTAGAAGCGTTATATCTATGAATAATTTATAATTTAGAAATTTGTTTTATTCTAAATATGTAGGATATGTATTGATTTTTTTTAGTTTGGAATTTCTTAGCGCAGAATGGCCATTATACATTAGTATGCGCCCATTTCCATATCTTTAATTGCGCTTTAATCTCGTTGGTTTGCTTGATTCATACGTAGCACATAGTATTTCAAATCCTCTTTTGAACTTAAATTTTAGCTTTAGAAGCTTTATATCTATGAATAAGAAATTCGAATTCAAGTAATTGGTTTACGTATTATTATTTTTTTTTTCAGTTTGTAATTTCTTATCACAGAATGTCCATTTTACAATAGTATGTTATTTCCTATATCCTTATTTCTACTCTATTTACGTTGTTTCACTTTATTCATGTGTAGCAAAAAGTATATCATATTTTATCATATTTTCTTCAAACATTAACATGCTCTTTAGAAAGCTGTATATCTATGTATAATCTGCAGTTTAGAAACTCGATATTTGTCATGAAAATTAGCCAACAAAGCACTTTAGAAGCGCTATGAAATTAAACTATTAAAGAGACACAAACCATTAAAGTAAAAATTTAAGAATGTTTCAATCATTAAAATTTAATCTAAAATGAGTTTGTTATATATTTCAATTTTGCTTCTTAAATTTGTCTAAAAATATGCAAATGAAGAAAACTACAGAAATTATCACTCGTATCATGAAATTCAACAGAAAAAATTCGATACATTCATATTAGGAACAAACATTTAATTATTTTGATTTTGTTAACCTGAGAAAAATGAAATTTTCCCCTCAAAAGTTTCGACCCATTTAACTAAAAAAAAAAATAAGAACAAAAGAAAGAAAAGAAAAACATTCTATACAGATTGTTCTAAAAGAATAGCAATACTTTGCAAGCACTATGATCCGTACATGAAGCTTATGTCAAATTTTCAGGAAAGTAAATAAAAATTGAAACATGGTGAGCAGTGAAATATAAAATATGTATACAAATATAGGGAAAAATAAACTTCGATGCAAAATTACGAATGCAGTTGCTATAATATTTTTATAAACTGTTTTATGAACAAAAAGGTCAATAACAAATGGCAAAATATTTTATATTTAAATTTTTTTTTCGAAAAATTGATGTTTTAAGGTTGTTTGCCTTATGAATAATTTTTAACTTCTAAACTTTACGTTGATTCATTTATTAAACTTTGGCACAAAGTAGTATTTAAGGATTTGTTTCTCAAACTTTATTTATTAAAATCAATCAGCCTTTAATAATGTAAGTGCTTAAAATATTTCATATTTATTTAGACAGTTTATTTATACTTTCTGGTAAATAACTGTAGATAATTTGTAACATATTTAAGTAGAATTTTAAAAATAAAAAAAACATCTCCAAAATAAGAAATTTTCAAAATTAAATTAATATGACTTTCATTTTTATTCAGTTGTAAAACTAAATAAAATATTCCAAAACTCATTTCGCCAGGTTTTTTTCTTCTTTTCATAAATATTAAAGATTAGAAGCTGAGCATGAGGCAAATATATTTAAATCTTACCATCCGTCAATTTATATTTTAGTTAGCGTTTTTTTTATTTTTTTTTTTCTTCTCTCTTTTTTTTTTTTTTTTTTTTATTTATTTTTTTTTTTTTTTTGGTAATGACATTGGGCTGAATATATATTTTATGACAAAAGAGCCAGAATTGGATAATGTGCTATATTAGTAATCGATATTACAAAAATAAATTATATCAGTTAATCAAACGGTGTTATAACTAAGTCAAACTAAATAAATTTCATTTTATAACAGTCGTTGAACAGCCGACCAAATTTCGGGTTTACGACTAACTATGTTCAACTCCGCAGCCCTGTAATTTTGAACGCAATCCAAGAGACAAGGTAACTCCTGCATAAAGCATTGGGAGAAATTTATCTTCATGGAGGACTTTTTGATGGAACTAACCCGCATTTGTGTTACATGGAGAGCAAAAGTACGAAGGCCCTTTACGGTTAGCCTGACGGCAAGGGGATCTAACCCATGATCCATCTACCACTGAGGATATTTACATCATCACTGTGGTCAGCGCGAGCCGAGTGCGGAATTCATACGGACCTGAATTCTCTAGGATTCGAACCCAGTCCACCTCTTTGGAAGGCGAAGGCTCTGCTTCCCAAATCACCACGGCCCTACCCTAACTAAATAAATTGAAAAACAATGGAGAAAAGGATGTTAGAGGATCCTTGGTATATATGCTACATGTTCAACTAACGAATGAGGGTGGATGGTGCAATAATCAAAAGGTATAGTTAGTGCATTTAGTATTTTAGTTGATAAAACGTTGTTGTAAGCATATCTAATAAAAAAAATATCTGTTGTACCTCATAGTCTTAGAACTAGATTTTCCTTAAAGGAATATTTGATAAAGTTTGACTGTAGAGCTCCACAATAGCAATTTTTAAATTCGAGTGAAAATTACTGAAAATAATAATTTTCAATCTGCCTCAAACAACGATCATTAATTATTTTATTTGAGAAGATGATTTGGCAATTTATCTAGATTGCATCGAGAGAGCATTAAATGGACGGACATGTAAACATCTAGCTACAACCTCAAAAAACTTGAGAAAATAACATCACGCTGTAAACAGTGCGATTTACAAGGCAGATCACGATAGTAATTTCCCAGGGAGAGCTGCAAGGAGTGTAGATCAAGTGGCAATTGTTGTTAGACGATATAGTGGCTTTCTACTGGACTAGTGCGAAACACGTCACAGCATATACGTAAGGACGTATGACGCACTGTGTCCAAGCGTTTTAAGTGAGAAGCTGCCAAGTGCCATAGACCATGCAAGCGTAGTCAATTATTATTAGCTCTTTAAATATTTGCAGTAAATCAAGACGGTCCATTCCCAAAATGTATTTCACAGCACGCCTCATTGCCTTTTCACAAAATTTTCGCAGTTCTTTAGTATGAGGGAGAAATGTCCGTTTTTTTTTCTCCCGAAATTATGGTTTCCTTAATAATAGGTATTGTAGAGTTGTTGATGAGTTGTTGTTGATGTTGTGCTGTAAAAAGGATCATTATGTAATCTGCCGAGCTAACAAAAATTTGTGCATGAACTTTTAGTGAGGGAAAGTAAATGACCATTCTAATCACAGCATTCTACAAATTTTGTTAACTGTTAATTGAAGCTGAGGCTAACACCCGCTGTATTGATTAATATTGATGTTACAGTTTAAACAGCGGTTTAAATATTGTAATGTGTCATCATACCATTAGTCAAATTAGCCAGTTGTGTGAAGTGGTTCCAATCTGCAAAGTAAGATAGTCAGGGAGTAATATTAAAAGTAGATAAGTATGAAAAAATTATAGGAAAATGATCATTATGATGAAGATCATCATTGACTGAAAAGCAAATTTTTCATGCTTCACCGGCAGCTGGCCGAGCAGTCAGAGTGCCTGACTGAGAAGTTAAAGGTTGTGAGTTTGAATCCCACTTAGGGCATGGATGTCTCTCTCCCTCTACGCTGTTCTCTGTTTTGTGGTGTGTGAATGGGGCCCACACTATGAATCGGCGTCTGTGGCAATGTGCGGCGTCTGTGGCAGCAATTCCGCCATTCTTTTGAGGCGAGGAATAAGTTTTCAGTGTCTGCCTTTAATGAAAAGAAAAAAAATCAAGTTTCAGATTATAATGGAAAATTCCATCTAAAAAATCGAAATATGATTCAACGAATAGTTGTGGTTCTGCGAATTATAGAAATTAAAAAAACAAAATTATTCGAAAAGTTGAAAACAGTCTCAACTACTATAGTGATTTGGAGAGTTTCGGAAACTTTATAAAATTAATTTTGACAAACCCTACCTACGCTCGACAAATAGCATATTTGTGATAGGTAAACACTACGAAAAAAAGTTTCAATCGTTACAAAAAAGTTTCGATGAATGACTATGCTTGCGAGTTTCAAAAATTTTGGAAGATTCAATAAAGCAAGAAAGAAAAATTATCTTTGTGAGTTATAGAATCTTGGAAAATCGATCTCGTAAACAGAAAGTATACTGAATAAACGGTGTCGTTTAACGTAACGTTAACAGTGACGAGTTCTACGAGTAAAACTTTTATTAAAAATGATCCAATTCCTCAAAACCCAAACTATTTAAACGACTTAGTTACTTTGAAAATATTTGAAAATTTTTTCTGATGCAAAACATTCACAGAACAGTGCAACACGCAAAATGATATGCAGACGCAGAATTTACAATTATTCTTTTCGTGTATAATGAAGGGAAAGATAAGATCTTGTCAATCATTGTCAATCAATTTAATTAACATTAAGTTAATTCAATATAACGTATCGCACATCGAATTTGCTAAAATATAATTCTTTCTTGTCTACGTCTTTAACCTATCTTAGATCTTGTAACCGTGTTATAATTTTGTTTTGTATACCTGAAAACTTCGATGCATAATTAGTTTATTTATGTTCTACGCCGCTTCATGTCTGTATTTGTATTAAATAAGAAATATATAGTGAAAGAATTGAAATCTTTGAGAAAGAATCTTCGTGAAAGAATATAGAACGTGTCATTTAAAAGAATAGATGAATGACAGGAGTGGCTTACTCGAAATAGAATGGAAAGAACGGTTTCTAATGTGAACAAATGCCACGTTTCAACAACTAACCAAGATCAAGATACCCACCCTACGTCACTTGCAAGTATCCCATTACTTTCTTGAAGTAAAAAGAACTATTTGAAAAGCATACTTAAGTGCACCGCTGTTTTTTGTGAGTCAAGTTTCTTAATCATACTCACTCAATTTAATAAAAATTAATTTTTAATTACAATTCTGGTTTTTTGACACTACTGTGAATTTATACATTGGCTAACCAAGTTATTCTCTTTAGAAATAATCTGCATTTTAAATTCAATAAGAAATGTAACTGTACCATTTTATTTATATATATTATATGATATTATGTTTGGGTGCGAATAAAGTGAGGTAATTTAATGTATTAATATTGCGAAATTGAAATCATTTGTATGTAGTACTTGTATTTGAGATTGTATCTGGATATAGTCATGATAAAGATAGTTAAATGAATGAAATGTCATAAAAAACAACTTAAGGCCGAAAATTACGAAAGGGTATTACATTAACGGGAATGTGATCGTTAAGGAAAGTGGTAGTACAATGCTAATGTGGTATAACAATAACCCAATAGGTCCAAAGGGTCACAAAGTGTGAGGTTTGAACAAATTGGATAAATTGGTATCACCAAATTTAGAATAAGGGTGAAAACTAAGAATTAATCAAAATTAGAAGATAATTAAAATAACGACATGCTATATCCAGATAATTAAAGCAACTTTAAAAAAAAAATATCATATACATATATATTATTATAGCATGACATGACCCAGGCAGACAAAATAAAAGAAAGAGTTACTCACCCATGCGAGTATTTTCCTTGGACTACGTCTGCCAAACAGACCCACGGAAAGACGTTTAAAAATGAATCCAGAAGCAATAAAAAAAGTTCAGTATGATCTTGAACATTTTAGTTTATTTTCTTCATGTCACATACATCTTACGGAAAAGACCATCGGGAGAAAGGGGGGGGGGGAAATAGCACTTCTACTTACGGCGTCAGGAGGTGGCTAGACTCTCTCATGGATGATCCACAATTTAAAGGTTTAACCCCACTGCGACTTTACAAAAAAATCAAAAGTTAAAAAAAAGAACCTTCCATTCATGATGGCTCCGACGATGACGCCAAAAAAAGGGAAAAAAAAAATCAAGCACACTTATATCATGCTTCACAGTTCTCGAGTGAGGATCCAAGAGAAAAAAGAAGGTAGCCAAGCGTCCCTCGGCGCGGGAAAAAGACTGAGTGGTACCAAAAAGAGAGAGGACGACTGTCATTGGATGGGGGGAACATCGCATTATTACACCAACACCAATCAGTGTAAAATGAGTACTCCCACAACATACCAAATATGGTACCAAAGGGAAGATGTCTCAAAGAAGGTGTGACCACACGGATTTCTGGGAAACTTGAAAATTCCGGCTAGAACCGGAAACACCACGTGCAAAAATGAAGGTTACGTGAAAGTGATGGGAAAAAAAGGGGAAGTGGTGACGTAAATTAGAATGCGAGGGACAAGAATGTCGTCCTTGAGAAGGACGAAGCGGTCAAACGACCTTGAATCACAAAAGGTGGAATAAAGATGACACAAAAAAGAATGTTCTTAATGCGAAAGAAAAAAAAGCAATTCCTTTGAGGAATAAATTCGGAAAAGGAAAAAAATCAGAAATGAAAGAAAGACTAAATTAAAATAATTGAAAATTAAAAAATAAATTGTCACCCAACACTGTGAC
The DNA here is from genome assembly GCA_949128135.1 of Parasteatoda lunata. Lineage (NCBI taxonomy): Eukaryota > Metazoa > Arthropoda > Arachnida > Araneae > Theridiidae > Parasteatoda > Parasteatoda lunata. The sequence goes on from OX421976.1 coordinate 18,833,322, forward strand.
ATCACCCAGGGAGACCCGAAAAAATTTGCAACTTGTTGCAAATTTTTTTTTTTTGAACAAACTCAGCAGAAAACTGAAGAAGTGAAAAAAATTTCACTCGTAAGTCTAGCCCGATATGTTAAGGGGACAAGGCAGAAGGCGCCCACCCATCTCCATTCAGGTGATACATAAAGATTAGAATACATGATACAACTTTATACAATAAGTAGGCAAAACATTTGTTTGCTACAAGCACACAAATGGAATAAGTATATGACAGAAAAAGAATGTTGCAACATGGAATTTACAATAAAAGAACACATGTACCGTGAATGTCCTGTTTTTTGTTCGAGTCCAATTTGTTTTCCAGATTAGGAGCAGGAGAGTTTCCCTGATAATGTATATAACGATGCACCAGTGGACGTCAGGTCACTCTTCATGCGGTTTTGTTTATGGCAGGTAAGGTATGATACACAAGATTTTGAACCATTGTTCGGAAGATTAGGCAGCCAAATTGCAGGCTGATTTCAGGCATGGTTTCACATCTCATGGCATCTGAAAGAGCAAACGCTGGACAGAATTATGCTCGACAACACACGGAAGTACAACATCGGTGATTCTGGGTGAGTAACTCAAAAAAAAATTTTTTTTTGCCCGGGTTTGGTCAAGCACACAGAAACACCAGATGTAAAAAGGAAATGTGAAAAAGAGAAAATCCATTACACACAAATATAATAACGGAAATAAAACAAACACAATAACAATAGGTAGCACAGTGCGCCACATATTAGGAATATGTAAAGAACTTGACTAATATAAACATTGAGAAGCTGATTGTCTGATGTCTTAATATGAAATTAGTGACAAGCAGCGTACAAAGGTATATGTCATTTGGATACCTAGAGGGATACATTTGATAAAAATACCCATTTAATGACTGAGTGGTAATTGAAGTTGAATTACCAATTAATAAGACACATGAGCAAACAGTGGTATCATTATTGATTACACAAGCTTGATTGTGCAGATTGCACTAAATGTATCATCATTGGGATGAAAGGATATATGCAAAAAAGTTTAAGAATATATACACCACATTATTTAACACCACATGTGTGTTTAAGCCAAGTGGCTCACAACTCCTTAGACACAAAAAGAAATTAGATATTAAAATTCATCCTTGTAGAAGGATCTGAACAGATATTCTATATGTATACTGTCGTCTCATCAACATTATTAAGATTATAAACCAGGGACATCTGGAGTAATGATTAAGCAAGAATTATATCTTGTACGGGACGTAAAGAACTTTTAAGTGGATAATGTATCAGACTAAGACTAGGGAAAAAAAATTTAGATTATGAGTAGTGGGCAGGAATGCACGAACCCCCAAGTAACAAGGACAGAGGATTAACACTCGGAGATGACAGCAACAGGATAGAATCAGACTTAAGACAGTGTTGAAAACCTGGCCAGGAATTATAATTGCTATCACGACCAGCATGATAACATCAACTAGTCAACAGTACGAGTTCTTTCCGAAGTGACAAGTCCAGAGGAAGAGTGGGTATCAGAAGGATAAATTAATGAATTGGGAAATGGCAGCTTGCGAAAATTAATTGAAATCCTTGTTACGGAAAAGGGCGATTTAGCATAGTTGACACACTGGAGGAGTGCTACGTGTTACAAGATGAGTCACTAATATTTTTGGTGATATTCCACTGATTTTTAGATCAGAACAATAGGATGAACAACAAACTTTACTGTTGGTCAAGAGTTAGTGACACTTGAAATTCAGGATGGGAGCATTGACAGGATACACAAGAATTTATATTAGATGAGGTTGATGCATCTGATAATTGATAAGGGTAGTTAAAGAACGGCTGTACTGGAAGCCAATGAGATGTATTGAGTGTAGAGCAGGCACTATTTTCTACAGCGTAAGTTGTATTGACATACATTTTTCGGAGAAGTGCTTATCGGTGGAGAGATACAGTCCAGAAGATGATGTTGTCTTGGAGGAGCACAATGTAGACGGTCGATATGGACAGTTCTGGATGGGGAAAACTTATTATCCAGCCATTGGATCTCGAAGATGTGGGTGTTGATCTTTTTGATCACAGAAAACGGTCCTTGAAATTTTGTTTTAAAGGAGGTGTCATCTTTGAGATAGACAGTGTCACCGACATTGATTTGTCGCAGCTTTGACTTAATTGAGTGTCGTTTGTTTTGGATATCTTGGGCTGCTACAAGATTTTCATATGTAAGTTTGTAAGCAGACTGGAGTTGTGAAAGGACTTGTTGAATATAGGAAGAAGAATCAAGTTGGCTCGGTGAAATTTCTTTGTTAAAAGTGTCGAAAAAGAGGGAAACTTGTCTCCCGAGATGAAGTAGGTTGGGACTGAGTCCAGTCGTAGTATGAGTCGCTGCATTGTACATCTGTTGGTGAATTTGTAGGGCAATTTCAAAAGATATATTGTTTTCCTTAAGGATTTTGATTGTAGATTTGATAGACAAGTTGATTCTTTCAGATTGTCCATTAGATTGGGCATGGTAAGGAGTAGTATGAGATAACCTTATGCCGAGAGCATTATTTAGACAGTGAAAGGCTTCTGCGATGAATTGCTTACCACGGTCGGTTAAGATGTAGGCAGGTCGTCCATGTAAGGAGATGTAATTGAGGATGTGCTTGATTATTTGATTTGAGGTGATGTTGAGAAGAGGATATAACACTAGGAATTTGGAGAAGTGATCAAGCACAGTTAACACATGATGGCCATCAATTGGACCGAGGATGTCCAGTGATATGAATTGACCTGGGTAATCGGGAATCCAGTGGTTCAGGAAAGGAGCTTGCTTTGGTTTGATTCTTTTCAATCTAATACATTTATCGCAGGAAAGGACAAAGAATCTACAGTCAGTGTACATATTTTTCCAAAAATATTTTTGTGTAAGGAACTGGTATGTTTTTTCGAAACCAAAGTGATTGAAGTGGGCAATCTGGAGAGCTTTAGTTTTTAAAGATTCTGGAAGGACAATTTTTGGATCATCTTTATGGGAAAGAAACATAAGAACGTTGTCTTCAGGATGTAGAAAAAATTTTTTGAAATGTTGAGAGTTTCTAAGAGAATTGGATTTTAAATAGTTGATGACTTCAAGTGTGGATGGATCATTCAATTGTTCTTGACGGATACTCGAGATAGAGATTTCATTTATTGGATTGTTCGACTCCAAGACGTTGACAGTGTCAAGATAAGGAAGGATAAGATCATCTTTTGTTTCAGAGAAAGAGATAGGTGTTTTCATTTCTTGTCCATTAGGGATGCGGGACAGATAGTCTGGGAGCACGTTCTTTGCGCCAGGAATGTGTTCGATAGTAAAGTCATATTCACTGATTTGCAAGAGCCATCTTGTGATTAAGTCAGCAGGTGATTGCACTTTTCTGTAATGGATTAAGGATTTTGCATCAGTTTGCAGGACAAATTTACGGTTGTAAAGATATTGCTTGAATGCAATGATAGATTTAAAGATTGCAAAGAGCTCCAGTTTAATTGCAGGATACGACCTTTCTGAAGGGGAAAGCATTTTGCTGAAGAAGCTAACAGGATGGAGGTTACCTTCTTTTTCTTGTAGTAAGACACCAGCAATGGCAACTTTGGATGCATCCGTGTTGAGGATGAAGGACTTGTTCCAGTCTGGAAGAATGACGAAAGGAGTGGTAAAAAAAATTTGTTGTAACTTTTGGAAGGCCTCATTACATTCTGCTGTCCATTTAAATTTGGAATACTTGAGTGTCGCTTGAGTTAGAGGGAAGATGAGTTCCGAATAATTTGGTATGAGATGACGATAGAAAGAACACACACCAAGAAATTTCTTAGTCTGTCTTGCAGTTAGAGGTGGTGGGAATTTTGTAATTTTGATGATGTTAGATTTTACAGGCATCACTTTCTTCTCAGAAATATGGAATCCCAAGTAGTCGATAGAAGTTTTAAAAAACATGCATTTAGATGGAGAGAAGGTAAGGTTATATTTTACAAAGATGTCTAGGACTGCATTTAATTTTCTGGAAAAATCATCAAAACTATAGGAACCAATGAGTACATCATCTTGATATGGGAAAACATCTTCAATTCCAGAGAGACGAAGTTCATCTACTATAGAATCCATCAGTGCTTGAAATGTTGAAGCGGCAGTTTTGAGTCCAAATACAAGTCGTTTATTTTTGAATGCACCAAATGGCGTGACAAACGTTAGGACATCCTGGAGGTTTTCCGGGAGTGAAATTTGTGTATAAGCGGAAGACAGGTCCATGAGAGTGTATGTAGAGTACTTGGCCAGTTTAGATATTAAGTGTTGGATGTTGGGCAGCGGGTAAGTGGCATGCTCAATGATGGTGTTTAATAATCTGAGATCAAGTGCTAGTCTAAATTTTGGTTTTGTATTTGGATTTTCTTGTTTCTTCTTAACCATCAGGAGTGGACAAGCCCATGGGCTGACAGTGCGTTCAATGATGTTAGCGTCCAACATTTCTTTAAGGTGTGTAGTCGCTATATCCTGTAGAGCCTCAGGAATAGGAAAAGGTTGAGTTTTGATAGGAGTGAACGATTTGAACTTTAGATCAGGAGATATTTTGTCCGTATGACCAAGAGTTTTGAGGCTTTTAGAAAATGCAGAGAATTTTGACATTAATATGGTCTTGAGTTTGGATTGTTGTTCTTCTGAAAGATGATTGATTTCAAAATCATGTTCGGTGAGTTCAGCTTTCCTTAGTTTGAGAACATCTTCAGATGCTTGAATGAGGTTACAGTGATCAGCATGAAGTGGGATATGTTCCTCAGGATTAGAAATAGTTGAATTTTGATGGACAGCTTCTTCAATGGATGGTAAATTGAAGTTAGGATCAATGTCAAAGTTAGGAAAGGCTTCACCCATAACACAATCTTTGTTGATATGGATAGATGAGTCTGAAGCGTTTTCAATCACTGTTGTGAATTTTCTGTTCTTGATACTATGAAGAGCTTCATGGATTTTTATGTTCTTGTTTTTGATACGAGGGATGAAGAGGACTTGTGGAAGTGTATCTTGAACAAAGTCCAGGACTCTAAGATGTATGAATATGGCTTCTTTGGGATGGATAACCACTTTTTGATTTGTGACTACTCTATACTGTTTAGACAGAGTGTTTTGATGATTATCAGGATGATGAATTGGTTGTTCTTTGCGTTCTTGTGGTTGTTGAATGTCAGTTTTATCAGTTGGAGTGATTTCTTGTGTTGTTTGAGAAAGATGAAGGATTGGGATGTCTGAGTCATCTGTAATCTGGGTATCATCATCCAACTTGGAATTGTCAATATTGGAGTGACAGAATTGGATTTTCTCGTCTTGGATTGTGATTAAGTTTTTTTGTGGGTGGATCAAGATGTTGTGAGCTACAATGAAGTCGTAGCCAAGGATGCCATGGAAAGACTGGTTGAGTAGAGGGATGATGTAAAGGGGATGCTTGAAGAATTTCTGTTTGATTTTGAATGAAGCTTCAATACATGCTTCAAAATCGAGACTAGAATTGATAGTTGTGATTTGCACTTGTCGGGATAGCCTTTTTATTTTTTGTTTTTGTTGCAAAGAAGTGAAGATATGCTTGCCTAAGAGGGATACCGATGAACCGGTATCTAAGAGAAACTTTACCACTGTTCGATTAAGTTTGACTTCAATGATGGGTAGCTGATTACTTGTAAAGACACTCATGACACAATTTTCTTGACAAATATTATTTTGTGCGACACCAAGGAAATGTTCATTAAAGAAGGCCTGGATTGAGAAATCGTTGAGTGACATAGGTAATTGTAAGAAATCGTGAATGTTTGGTTTGTATGGAATATGCTTGGGCGGCTGGAGTTGTTCCCTTGGGATTAGTGCACCCTGATTAATCCCAATTACTCGTTTAAATTACGATTGGAATTTTGAAAAGAACGAGGATACTGACGGAGATTACCAATAGGCCTGTTTGGCCTGGGATATCTTTGATTGAAAGAAGGAGCATTAGGGTTCAATTGTGGGCTATGCGATTGTCTAACTGGGTTGGAGATTTGTTGAAATGCGTAGCAGTTAGCCATAACATGATTGCGTTTGCCACAATAAAGGCAGAAAATATTTTGGGGGACGTTAGGATGGGAAGGTCGATTAAACCTAAAAGGATTATTAGATGGATTGAAAGACCTTATATGGGGGGAGTGTTTAATTCCACTAGCATTATTGGATTGGGCCCTGGATTGTTGTTGCTGAATTTGGCTTTTTAACTTCTCAATTGTTTCACGTAATCGTGAGACTTCCTCATTTTCTTCCGCCTGAATACTATTAACAGTCTGAGGCTGTTTGACGGAAAGAGATTTAAGTTCTAATTTGAGGGAATTGATTGACTCTTGAAGAGTCAGAAGAGTATTGGCTGTGGGATCTATGTGTGAATTGGCTGAGGTAGCCTGGATAGCTTGTTCTGCAGCAATAAACCTCGCTGCCTTTTGGGTTAAATGGTCAAAAGATTGATCGTCTTCCATCAGGAGTTTTTGTTTAAGATGATAAGGTAAGATTCTTATAAACTGGAGGGATAACAGTGAATCGATAGCGTTAGGCGGGGTGTCTTTAAATGCCTTGCCTGCAGCAACTTTAAGTCGATGAGCTAAGGATCGTATACTCTCGCCTTCTAGGAGCGTGATGTTCTCAAAAGCTACTAATGCAGTAGTAGGGGTGGGTTCAACATTAAAAAAATCATGAAGGGATTTGCACGCTTGCTCAAAACTTTTTGTCAAGCAGTCTGGAGACTGGGAAAAATAGTGCAGGGCTGAGCCTTCAAGCTTTGATTTGAGGAAGGTAAGTGCGATCTGATCTGACCAGTTGTTGATGGTCTTTAAGTCTTTGACTTGTGCGAGGAACCAAGTGACGGGACTATCTCCACTAAAGTTATTTATCGTAAAATTAATGGGTGTCCTGTTTTGTTTAGGAAGGGATTCCTCCTCGTTGGGAGTATGATTATTCTGAGTAATATTACTGGGGTTTTCTTTGTCCATTTTTGTACGCTTATTGTTTCTAAGGAGCATATATTAAATTTTAAAAAAAAAGAGGATTGATCAACAGCAAGAATAAACTTCTAATCATAAAGACACAAATATGTTTACACCACATATATAATAACGGGGAATAATCTAACCTAATATAGGGTGTGTCAATATAATAATGATAAGACAGGGATAACGAATGGTGAAAGACTCACAAGCACTAGATGTACACACTAGAGGTAAAGCACTAAATATATAACACTAGATGTAAACAATACAAAATTGATGTATAAACAATGAAATAGGCATACCTTGTGACACTTAAATTGAGAGAAAAAAATTGTTTACATACACACAAAATACACCCTTAAATTTAAATTAAAAGGTATTATATTTTTTTTTTTAACATTATAAATTGTGCATAATATTGGACAACATACTAAGAGACATTTAGTATTTATGCTAAAAGGAGTGACATATCAAACCATAATACTGAGGGAGAAGAATGTTTACAAAATATTAGGAATATTCCTATTTTGATATTAACTCAGTACCTATATTAATTGTAACCAGTGCATACTGAATCAAAATATTCTCACTCACAATCTGAATAAACATTGTATTCATAACAAAGAAGAAAATAATCGAAACTTTTTGCTGTCAAATTGATTATTTTGTGTATCTCTCTAATGCTAATGTTAGTGTAATAAAAGAATAACCATCACATATGGACACAGGTACAGTAGTAATGATCATAATGTACACGAACGGAATTAATAAGTAACATGTAAATATGTCCCACTGGTAAATATGAAATGTTTACAAAAGAAAAGGATTGTTTACACATGTATTCAAAATTATATTAAATGAAGAGGTACTTGAAGAGCGGCACCATTTGTACCATTTTATTTATATATATTATATGATATTATGTTTGGGTGCGAATAAAGTGAGGTAATTTAATGTATTAATATTGCGAAATTGAAATCATTTGTATGTAGTACTTGTATTTGAGATTGTATCTGGATATAGTCATGATAAAGATAGTTAAATGAATGAAATGTCATAAAAAACAACTTAAGGCCGAAAATTACGAAAGGGTATTACATTAACGGGAATGTGATCGTTAAGGAAAGTGGTAGTACAATGCTAATGTGGTATAACAATAACCCAATAGGTCCAAAGGGTCACAAAGTGTGAGGTTTGAACAAATTGGATAAATTGGTATCACCAAATTTAGAATAAGGGTGAAAACTAAGAATTAATCAAAATTAGAAGATAATTAAAATAACGACATGCTATATCCAGATAATTAAAGCAACTTTAAAAAAAAATATCATATACATATATATTATTATAGCATGACATGACCCAGGCAGACAAAATAAAAGAAAGAGTTACTCACCCATGCGAGTATTTTCCTTGGACTACGTCTGCCAAACAGACCCACGGAAAGACGTTTAAAAATGAATCCAGAAGCAATAAAAAAAGTTCTGTATGATCTTGAACATTTTAGTTTATTTTCTTCATGTCACATACATCTTACGGAAAAGACCATCGGGAGAAAGGGGGGGGGGAAATAGCACTTCTACTTACGGCGTCAGGAGGTGGCTAGACTCTCTCATGGATGATCCACAATTTAAAGGTTTAACCCCACTGCGACTTTACAAAAAAATCAAAAGTTAAAAAAAAGAACCTTCCATTCATGATGGCTCCGACGATGACGCCAAAAAAAGGGAAAAAAAAAATCAAGCACACTTATATCATGCTTCACAGTTCTCGAGTGAGGATCCAAGAGAAAAAAGAAGGTAGCCAAGCGTCCCTCGGCGCGGGAAAAAGACTGAGTGGTACCAAAAAGAGAGAGGACGACTGTCATTGGATGGGGGGAACATCGCATTATTACACCAACACCAATCAGTGTAAAATGAGTACTCCCACAACATACCAAATATGGTACCAAAGGGAAGATGTCTCAAAGAAGGTGTGACCACACGGATTTCTGGGAAACTTGAAAATTCCGGCTAGAACCGGAAACACCACGTGCAAAAATGAAGGTTACGTGAAAGTGATGGGAAAAAAAGGGGAAGTGGTGACGTAAATTAGAATGCGAGGGACAAGAATGTCGTCCTTGAGAAGGACGAAGCGGTCAAACGACCTTGAATCACAAAAGGTGGAATAAAGATGACACAAAAAAGAATGTTCTTAATGCGAAAGAAAAAAAAGCAATTCCTTTGAGGAATAAATTCGGAAAAGGAAAAAAATCAGAAATGAAAGAAAGACTAAATTAAAATAATTGAAAATTAAAAAATAAATTGTCACCCAACACTGTGACAGTAACTATCTAAAATTTTCCTCTCTACACTCAGTAAAACCTGTTCATTGTTGACTCAACATGTCAGTACATTAAACCATAATGTCAATACACTAAACCCTACTATGGTGCTAAGTACAAACACTACATAACGGAGATAATAATAAAAATATAAATGGAAACAATATATTCATAATATATTTTAAATAAGATTCATTATATAGGTTAGAAAAATTTATTTAAATGAAATCTTAATTTATTATTATGAAAGAAAAATCCCCGAAGTTACGATTCTAACATATAAATGAGTTATTTTTAAAATCATCCTATTCAAACATTCTAGAATATTAAATACGATCACTCAAGGGGATGAAATGAAAATAACTAATTTCAAATATTGAATGTCAATATTACATAATGTTTTATTGGACATTCTTTACGAATGAAAAACGTACAAGACACCCAAGGGAAATCCAAAGCAGAGAAGAAAATTGCAGGGAAAGAAAAAATGCTCGCAATTATTCATCATAAAAACCTATTGATAAAAAAACGTTTTTAAAGTATATAAACATAAACCAATATTCTTAAAATAGTTTTCATCATAAAGTTATGTTTTATATTGAACTTTAGCATGGGTGGTTTATATAGTTTTCGTGCAAATATTAATTTGCATTAATTTTAATTAATAAATTATTAATTTTTATTAGTAGACACTTATTAAGTAGTATTTTGTTAGTTTTATTAGTAATTTTAATCAGAAGACTCACTTTATAATCGAATTGAATTCAGGGTTTAATGGAGCAATGTAAAGACGCCAACACCGTTGCCATAATTATCTTATAAAAGGTAGAATATGTGATTTTGTGTATGAGAAAGGTACAGGCAGAGTTAAGGGGGTAGTACCAGATCATGCGGCTGTGTCGGCTAAATCTTTGACCGGAATTCCTACATGACTTGGAACGCAGCAAAACAAATTATCGAAACCATTTTTATAGAGATTAAATAATAATTGCTGTATAAAACACTAAATGGGGTGAGTTTCATTGAAAAAATGTTCCAGTTGGCTCAAAACACTCATACTGCCCGAGTAAATGCAGTATTTCCGTCTCGAACCCACTGAAATAAGTCTCAATGATTATATATAATGGCAACAGATTCAGCGGTGAACACGGAGCATATTTCTGGTATTTTCATGCTCTTCAGCGATGACCATACCGCATCTTACATAGCCTGGAGAAATTGAACCATCTGTAAAAACTGGAACGTATTCACGATATTGATAACGATGAGATTTGTATAGTTGCTGAAAAATAGTTGGCGCTACATGAAATTTACTATAAACATCAAATAGAAAATGAAAATGGTATTGTGGAATGTTCCAAGTTGGAATGATTGACTGATTGCGTCAAGTGGAAGTCGACAATGAATCGAGTCGACACTGTCGTCGAATAGTAGATATTGAATGATTGTATGAGACAGAGCATGCGAGTATTGAAAGGGCGAATATGTGAGAGTCCAGAATCATAAAACATCTGTGAATTTGTTGACATTGTTTCACACTTGAAAGGATATGATCAATATGGCATTACGAGAAAGTAATAAGTAAGAGATTGTTGCATGCCTCGCAAATTTAAAGATAATTGGTAACGCACAACATGTAGGCTTTCCTCTGGAGAAGAGTGAAATGCGCCGCTATGCGCAAGGCATTATAATGCACTGTATCCAACCTCTTAAGTGAGAAACAGAAGCAATGTCATTTACTACCCAAGCGTAATTCTCAATACGCGATAGTATAAGTTTCCTATATACTCGTTGCAAGTTGATGCGATTTGCACTCCAATGAGTTTTTGAAAAGACGCGTAACGTGTTCATAGTTTTCTTACAACGTTTTTGCAACTATTTATTATGAGAGCCAAATATAAACTTCTTATCGAAAATCACTCCCAAAAATTTTGTTTTCTCCACTGCAGATATATCAGTGCGATTAATGTGTATGACAAGATCATCATGTTACCTGTGCAACTTACAGAAATGCATGCATGAACCTTTGGAGACTGAAAGTGCATGCTCGTTCTCATCACGCCATTTGATAGTTTCATTCGTAGCAAGTTGTAGTTGACGTTCAATCACTCTCATCTCAGATCCTGAGCATGAGACGTTGAGATCATCAACATATAGCGAACCAATAAATGTTGGTGGTAAAATATGTAAAATGAAAGAAAGCATGAAGTATGACACTCAGAACTTTAGCCAGTGAAACACCTTCCGATTAAATGTAAACATCAGAAATTTTATTGCCTAATTCGGCTCTTAAATTCTACCGAGTACAAAAGCTTTTAGTAAAAACAGGGAGATGACCTCGAATCATCATGTGGAAAAAAGATTTAAGAATGCCGCAGTGCTATGTCCGGCCGTACGCCTTCCTTTCTCCACTACCTCTGGAATTAAACACTCCACTTCGATGACAATAGTAGTAGGTGGTTTTAGAATTACAAATCTCTTTAGATCCTGAATTCTGGACATACATTACTTGATTTTCATGTTCAATATTTTCTTTCCAAGAAGAAAATGAGTCAAACGAAGAAAATTCAAAAAAATTTTTCTGAATTTTAATATCATGTGTCTGTTCAACAAGAAAATCCATTTTCGCTTTCGACGGAAATGTTTCATTACAAACAGCACATTTGATGTCGGATCGTAATCCGAACGGCATATTTTCTAAACTTTTATCAGGATGCTTCAAACGTATATGTTTATACAAGTTGGAACTCGTTGAATATATCTTTTCGCATTCAACTCATTTATGTTGAATATCATCCATTATAAACTGCAAATCGCAAATACCCAAATTAAAAATAAAAAAAATAACTAACTTTAAAGTTAAAAAAAAATTCAAACAGCAAAAGCAAAACAGATAACAATAATGAAAACAAAAACATAACGAAACAATTCAATAAATAATAACTTTTATATGATTTCGAAAATGACAGCAAACGTCGCAAAAAATAAATATAAACAAATGCGAACGGTGACGGCAAACCTTTGAAATTTAGTCAATACGCCAAGGAGGCAAAAAAAAAAAAATCTCCAATATTCTCAGTGGAATTTCCCTCTTTCCCTATTTTTACGCTTCCGACGAAACTCTTAAGTTTTTGACATTATGGAGTCGTCCTCCCCCAAGTCGCTTGTGAGTTGGACCGACTGCTCACGCTCAGCTTACTAAGGCCTGGTTTATTTGGACAGGTTGGCGTCAGCGGTACGTCAAGCCCAGATAAGCCCAGATAAGGCGCTTGTCTTAAGAAACCAGGCCCACACATCTACATGATCAGAGTATGTAGTATCGTTTTCTTCTAACACTAGAAGATGGAATTCTCAGTATGTACCATTCGCTTTTTCAACTCTAGACCAGAGTTGTCTGGGAGATGTTGTAGTTGTGATTGGTGCAACGTAACACTTCCAAGAATCCCGTTGACTTTGGCACCTTGTCCTGCGAGTGTAGCATATCTAGCGCGTTTAAAAGATTCAAAATTAGAGTTTGTTGGATATCGACAGAAGATGTTCCACTGTCTTTTCTTCTCCTTGTAAGTAGCAGAGCATTCGGCATTTCATCAAGGCTTGCGTTGACGGGGAGAAGAGGTAGATGATTTTGGTATTCTAACTTGGGCAGCATGCATTAAGACGAAAGTTTCTCAGCTGCGTCATTTTTATTGTTAGCTGTTACCATATCTTCAGCGATATCCGCAAGCTGGTTGAAGATACTCCAATCAGCTAAATGATATATGAAAACTTTATTTTAATTGGTTTTGACTATTTTAATTTTCCAATTGTACTTCACCGATTGCGTTTTCCCAATTTATTCCATTCATATTTTATAATTATTCATTAAAAAAATATATTACTATTGCTTTTGTGGTCTGTTTCCTATCAAATTAATACTATTGTTTTTGTGGTCTGTTTTGTTGCAGAGTTCTTTGTTAGACACTGTTGAGAAAGCATAACGAAATGATATAAATCTAAACTTATGTAAAAGCAACTGTGATGTACACTATAAATAATCATTTATAATTGTGACACACAAAAACTGTAAACCGTTGAACGGTTGATGGTGTGTTTGATGTTTAATTTTAAGAAACAACACGGGTGGAGCTTTGTTGGCCTCTCAGCCGGGTGGCAATTTCAGGAAATGCCCCTTCTCCCCTGAGGGGTGGGCGAGTTGATTTTTCCATATGCCCATCCGTAGGGGGGACTAGTCCGAGGATGATTACTTATACAATAGCTGAATATGAAATAATGATAGAAAAGTGATCTCTGTTATGAAGATTATCATTGATCGAAAGTTGTGAGAAAGGTAAAATTGTAGGTGAACAAAAAGTTAAATCAATGCAATGAAAAGTCTGTGTGGCTGTATGGAAATACGTGTCCTTACCTTGATTCAGCAAACATGTTATGGTCAAGGATGAGTTTTTCTCTTCCGTGAGCATTGGGGTCGGAATAACTCCATAGTTCGCTGAGACCGTTAAAATCTCTGCATAATAGAAATAGTGCAGTCAACTGATGAATTAATGAGTTTAAAACGAATTAAAGTATACAAGCATGTGGAGGTAAGTAAACACCGCAAATTTTAATGAAGATGTTACGGTAAATTTTAATGGTAAAAGCCCTCAATGATGTTCATAATGAACGACAAGTTTGCGTATCACATGTAGAGGTTAAAAGCGTTACACCACCATTAGGTCGATCACTACCAACACAGTCATTTCGATGACAAATATAGTTGCATAGCTTAAAAATGTCCAAAGAGGATTATTGCGTTTCTCTAAGCACGATACATGTAGGATGATTACTAGAAACTGTGTCCTGCGTGTATGAAGTTTTGTTTCATGCACTGCGATAGTTCCAAGAAATCAAAGAAATTGACATTATATGTCCTTCCTGGAAGTAGAAGTGGACGAAGGCGCTCCATCAATCGGAAGGTCATCGAAGAGAAATTCTCCGTCCAAAAGATGTACCGTTACCACATCATCCACCCCCTATAAAACATCAGAACGTATAGATTAAATAATTTAGGATAACTTTTTCTTGCGGCTTTTCAACGGGTTGGATTTTTGAGATGGTTTGTTGTTTTGAAGCAGGTCGAGGCTTTACTGAGAAAGTTGTTTTAGGTACTTTTGACGGTGGATGAGGGAAAGAAAGTGATCTGCGGGATGTCGATCGTCCTGTGAAGTTAAAAATTGTGTTTTGGTATAATTCTTAGTGGGTGGCAGTGCCATATCTGTATGCTAACTGAGAATAAGGAAGTCTTAGAAGGCACTGCGTAGCATATGCCCGGTTGAGGAGTGCTGGTGTTGATTATACGGCGTGCTTTATTAAAACTCAGATTCTTCATAACATTTTGAATTTCTTTTTCTAGTGACCATTTTGGACAGCTAACCAAATAAGCAGCGTGATCTCCCTTGAAATTAATGCAAAGGGGTGACAACTCGCACGAAGTGCCGTCATGGTCAGAACCAGAGCAACGGTAAAAGATAGGCTTACCTCTATAAAATATTTTAGCATGACCAAATCTTTGATATTTTAAGCTTCTCAAAGGTTTTGGCTCATATGATCGGACTGGGCAGTTATACCAAGCAAGTTTTACATAAGATGGTAATTTAAGTTTGTTAAATGTGAGGTTGTAGGGACTGGATTACCGTCTCTCCGAATCCTATGGACTGCTGTCACATTTTAATCACATAAGGTCTTAAATGCGTTTTAATAAGGTTTTAATAAGCATTTCTTCGTCGTTGTTTATAAATTCTGCAGCTGATATTACACCTCAGATTAAGCGATATTAAGCGATACATGAGGTGTGGCAACAATGTTACATGAATACATATATTCGCATAACGAGATAAAATATTGACCTGTGTTATGGAGAAGACCTTAACTAAGAGGTCACCTGAACGTAGCTTATCACAGAGGATACTTCTCCCAGAACGGAAAGAAGAGCTTTGCGAGCAAGAAATGGAGATACTTTACTAAATGAAGTGTTTGGTACATTTAGATTCGATACACTTATCCAGAATAATCGAACGAAATCACACGGTGTTGAGGTAGTTCCGCTGTTTTCGATTTGGTGTGCGAAACTGAACACCTTATCATTTTCAGCCGTAGAAAATATCAACCACTTCCAGCGGCACTACCCACCACTTAGTCCTTCTCAGAGGATTCAAGTAACTCATGAAAAGCCCTTAAAATAAATTTGACAATCACGACAAGGGAGAAAAAACAGATGAAAGTAGAGGTAAAGGGAGAGGAAAATGAAGGGAGGACAGATCACTAGGCCACGGCCGGGCTGTGACTCCCAGTGTTTACTTAAAGGTAAACCCCCTGAGGGGTTTATTTCGAAGAATGGTTAGTTCCTTACTCGTTGTTTAGAATATAATCATGAAAAATAATTAAAAGATTGACCTTCTTAAAAAGAAGAAAGAAAGTATTATTAAACTACTACTCTATTTAAATTGCTGATAAATATGAAAACTGTAAAGCGTGTCTATAAATGATTTCTTAATATTATATTTCTATATTTCTAAAATTTAATACTATGAGTCTTCTACAGTAGTGCAGCACAATTTACATCATTTTGTTACCAATAACAATAAAAAACAATGTGATTCATTTACATAACAGTCATTGGATCACAAGTTTTAATGTACAGGGTTTCTCGGTTTCTTATTGATTTCTATTGATCAAGTTTTGTTACAAACGAGGTATTGTTTCATTGCGTTAAGTTGACCAAAACGCTAACGATATTTTCTACCCTTTAGTAATGTTAAGATTCTTAGGGAAATTTTTGGGCATGCGCTGTAAAGTTCAAATAACGTTAGATTTTTAGTAAGAAAGATTTTGTGAAGGGTTACGATTTCCTTCAATAAGCTCTAAGACAATCTTAACCCTGCCCCCGCCCCCTTTGGGGGCATCCAGGTATTACTGTGGACCATCGTTGGTAGAATGATCGAATCAGATGGCGGAGCATGGACACACGGGGGTCCATGGCCCCGAGTCACGCCCGATAAATGCAACACTACTCGTCGAAGGACAGAGGATGCCGAACGGGACAAACCCAAGTCGGTGCGGCGGTGCCAGTCTCAGCTGCAGACGACTCACTAGGAGTGTGGCACCGAGAGACAACCGCCACGCCATGACCCCTCGAGGCATCCTCTGACTGGAAGAGCCAAGCTGATGCTTTGCTTTATTTAAAATCCAAAACAGACAAAAGGCCTTCAACATGGAGGCAAAAATACAACGAAAAACAAAAATGAATGGTGTTACAAAATCACTTCATTTGATTTCACATTGGGATGCCATAGTCGGCTTATAAAGGTGGTGAGGTAGTAAATTTGTTAAATGTTGTTAATAGTGAATCATTTTCCTTAATCTGTCTAACTCTCATTGGTTTGCCGGACAACTGTCTTTGTTGGCTGGATGATTCGTATTTAGGCTCAGTCCGTATTTCTCGTTCGCTGCTGGTGCAGTTTGCGCAGCTGCTTTTGTCTTTGCATTCACTCAATCTGTGTCCTGGCTTGCCGCAGTTTGCACAGGTTTCCTCGTTACGACATTCTTTGGCCAGATGGCCAAATCTGTTGCACTTATAGCACTCAATAAGCTCTAAAACAAACCTAAATTTAAAGTAAAACAACTACTTACCTGACAAAGCAGCTGCATTTAAGAAAGAATAAGTATCAGATAAAACTGTTAGTAACTTTTTTATCCAATATAAATATTGATAGCACGTAGAAGTGCTGTTAGTTAGGCTGACGGGTTTCATGTAAGAAATATTTTAGACACAGGTAAAAAAAAAAGCTTGACGATTTTGGTTTAAAAAGGGATAGAAATTAAAATGTGATGCGTAATTTAACTTTACAAGTGTTTAATGCAAAGGGAAAGGCATAGTTTGTCTAGAGAATGTACCCCCTATTCATAAAATCTAAGACCGCTTGCTGCTATGGAAACAAGAAATAGCACATATCAAGAAATAGCACCCAGATACTGACACAGCATCCCTTCGTGAAATAGATAAATCTCGTATCCAAAGTCACCGCTACGGCTCTAAACAAATGGCAAGGGGAGTTCTTTCGATAGACAGTTAGTCTGCCAGTTGTGGTTAGTCTACCCGTTTCAGTTATAAAATAAAATGAAAACATAATTGTATGTGCCTAGGTACCACAATGTATAAAAAGGATCCAGAATATTATTCACAAACGAGAATATTAAAGGAAATAGTAGTGAATCGGGCAGCAAAATCGGTTGAACTACTGATTTTCAGCGATAGAATCACCTACATGTAATTACCTAAGCTGTATCACCTACATGTAAACAGTTACCTCGGTAGAACTGAATATGCTTGTGTGGCACAAGGTTTGAAAAATGATATGATGAACCAAACAGAAGCAGATAAAAGATAAATTGCGTACTTTATTTATTTTTATAAAATACAACAAATTTATAATATGGAACAAGTGAATAAAATCAGATAAAATATATGAATACCCCATAATTCCACGAGTTATTCAAAATATACGTAGTTGGTAATTTAAGTGGTATTAGTAGTTGGATATATAGTTGGTATACCCAGTGGCCCATAACTCTGAGTAGCATAGCCACTGTGCTAGCATAACTAAGTCATTATGTGACATAAAAAGTGACTTAGAAATCTATAAAGTATATTCCTCAACAAATTTGCTATTTTTTTCCTTTAAAATAATCAAACATATCGAAAAAAAAATGAAAATTTATCTTCCGATTTAAATATTTATAAAAACTATTCACATCAGAGTCTTTTATAATGTGACTTTTCATTGGAAGTAATTCCGATAAAATGATCTTAATTCGATGACACGTAGTCAAAAAATATCCCTGCAAGTTAAACTAAGGAAATGCGCCAAACAGTAAAAAAAAAATTCAATTAAGTAAAGCAACAAGTTCTTTTAGAAATACGAAGCATTTTAATCAGGAAATTAATTCCATTCACAAAACATCTTCAAAGATATTATAAAGATCCTAGCTTCTACATTTAGTTTCTTTTGTATAAAATATCTTGACTTTAAAAAGAAAAAGAAAATATACTTAAGAAAGAAAGTCGAGATTAATGAAACAAGTGAAAAGTAAAAGAATGACACCAAACCTTCTGACTGTGTTCGAAATGCTATTTGAAAAAATAAAGAAAAAGTAAAATGCAATCGATTTTACAGCTTTTACTAATTTTGTTTTTATTTTTCTGCATCATTCAAATCAAAGAAGAACGGCAAGATTCTGTTATCAAAGAGTAAATTATTTCTTTTTTATGATTTTTTCCCTTTTTCATAAAGAAATGCAACAACAGAATTATAGTAAACTATTTTTGTAAATAAATTTTAACAGTGTGAAACAATTCCGAAAGGAAATAGGAAATCCATTTATGCTAGGTGGATTTCTAGCCGCCTTAATTGATTGAGCCCCATTCCTTCGCTGTGATATTTCAGTGACTTAGCAACACTGTTACAGTGTAATACGGTTAGTTTTTGGGACTGAATGATTAATTGGTGTAAGTTTTTGGCGTAAGAGTCATATTTTGTCTATATCACACCTACTGAACTAAGGCCTACTGTGCCCATCTCAGTTTTTTTTTTTTTTTTTTTGACATTGGGCTCTGGGGTGCAGGAGCAGATGTTCCACTTAGGTGGTCAGCTGAAAGCGAAACCCCCAGTGTTTAGTTCCCAAGCATGCTTGGTACTCATTTATCGACCCACTAAAGGAAAGAAAGGCTGAGTCCCCTTGCCCGGTCCGAGGATCTAAGCCAGGACCTGTGGCACGGGAGCGCGAAGCACTACCACTCAACCACCGGGCGTCATATCACACCTACAACTAGGCTAAAATGCATATTACTTGGTTAGAATCCAAATTAATTGGATTGAAATTTAAACAATCAGTTTAAATTCAGAAAAAATAATTCAAAATTAGAAGTCCTCTCTAAAATGCTTTATGGTTTTCTGAAATGAAGACAGTAGCTATTATCTACCTCAAATTCTCAAACAGAAATCAGCAAACTACTTGAATTAAGAAGTGTCATATTATATATACATATATATATATATATATATATATATATATATATATATATATATATATATATATATATATATATATATATATATATATATATATATATATATATATATATATATATATATATATATATATAGCAAATATTTCCAGAAGAATTGAAGTCATTGAAGTCTGCACAAGCATGCTACAATCTAAACACAGTTTTAATGAACGGAACAGAAACTATTTGCATTAGTTGCAGAAATAAACTAACCATAAAAAGCTATGTAATCCTGCATCCAATTTAAAAACTTAATTAAAAGTTATTTTTTATTAACTTAGTGTGCGAGGAACTTCCATAAAAATTAACCAAACTTTTATTATTGAACGTTTAGCTAGGAGTAAAATATATTTAATGTTTTTTTTTTTTTTTTTTTGTATCTTATACTAATTTCTTCAGCAGATTCCGTGCAACGCACTAATTCAATAAGCTAAACATAGATTTGAATATCTTCTATCACTTCCGTGGTCAAAATCTGTATTTTGGGTGATAGCGTCAAGTGTATACAAATCAGTGTTTTAATATATCTTTTATTGCTTACGAAATTAGAAAAATCAAGCATTGCATTTTAAACTACTATATAAAATGTATAGAACTAATCAATCATATGTCACAAATATATAAATTAAAAAAGAAACCGAAATAAAGATAAAATTGGCACGTTGTTTATATGAATATTTCTTAATTACGTATTTAGTATATACTACTGAATTTAAATTATTTGCTGCAATTCTTTAGTAGCAAGAATTCCTATCTCACTCAGTCACAAGTCAATTTCTTGACTTAATTTTCTAAAGATTTTCATCAGTAAACGTCAAATGAGTGTATACAGTTGTGCACATTGCAATAAATGAAAACCAAAACTTGAATGTGTTTGGAAGCAATAAATTCACTTTAGTGTTGAAAGCAGAGTAGGCCATACTATTGAATTTAATCAAAACCCGGAAATGGATGAATGAGACATCGAAGAAGATGTCATTAAGTAAATTTCTTTTCGAAGACTTACCGTTGTTTGCAATTATAGTGACGTTGTGAATGCCTTACGCAGTTGACTGGTTTTGCTGAAGTTCAATGACTAGAAGGATTCTGATTTTTGGTCGCAACGAGAATGCTTTGGAATCTTCAGAATCTTCCGATGACTTTGATATTTAGTTTATTTGATTGCATACATTCGCTAGCTTGTACAAGCTCAGCACAGAGAATGACTTATAAACTCTTGCAAATTAGAAGAATGGATATCACAAAAAAAGTGTTGAAGGACATTGCAAAGATACATCCCAGATTACAACGAGACTCACAAAAGCAGCCTTTACACATCAAAGTGTTTGGCGATAAGCAATACCCCTCTTCAAGACAAGTGAAAAAGATTCTTAATGACTTCACTAACTCATTACCCATGAAAAGCATTTGTATTTTTACACAGATGTAGTTTACTTAAAAAATAATTAAAATTGCTTTCAATTACATCGCAAAATATGCTTTTTTTTCTAGGGTAAATCCGGCATAGAGACTATGAAGAGGGAATGAAGGTCGCAAAAAGAAGATGGCTCCCCCGTTTGGTAACCCGACTACCAGTGTTCGATGAAGTAGAACAGTTTAACAACTACCCATACTGCACACCCCTGTTCCTTAACAAGCTAATCAAAGTGAGCATCTACTCGCTCACAGCTGTCAGCGATGCTATACTGTGATGACCTTTTAGAAATTGTGTAGGTTTTTAGATTTTTTAAGTGTCCCGCAGTTGACTGATCGTTAAGACACGATACCCAGCAGATCACCGAAGTCAAGCATCACTGGGTGCAGTCAGTGTACGGGTGGATGACCACTTGGATCAGTTTGCGTAGGGACAGAGGATGTGTGGTGTTACGGAGTGAAAAAATTGGAAAAATGATTATTTGAATAAGGAAGTAAATTAAGAAGAAGATGGGGGTTTAAATCAAAAGTCAATGCAAGAGTGGATTAGAGGGAAGGTACAGTGCTAGGCGGTGAAGTATAGGGAAGTACAAAGGTGGTGAACCACAAAAACCGTGATGGGCTCTTGAGGTCATTTATATAGGTTGACTAAAGCGAATAATAAAAAAAGGGGGGTAAACCATATTATGGGGGGAAGTGTGTGTGATGAGAATAAATAAAAAGCATAAATCAGGACAATTAAAAAAATAGAAACAAAACAAATTCTTATATCTGGAAATGACCTGGAGCAAAGCAAGTAAAAAAATACGATAGGAAATTAGTCACTCACCCAATCGTAAATCGCTGAGGATGCTGAAGAATAGAACACAAGGCTGTAAAGGACCACGTCACAAAAAAAACTAAAAAAAAAAAAGGGGACACTGACACATATTTGATGAGATCAAACAATTTAGGAAAATTTATTAACAAAAAAAAAGTAGCCAAATTCACAGCAAGCAATTCTTTTCCAACAAATGAAGAATGCAAAGATTTTAAACATTTACAATAAAAGGACGCCAACAAATTTGGCGCAAAATAAGTTATTGTGGTGAGTCATACATTCTAAAGAATTTACCTCCGCTAAAAGGTACATAAAATATTACTAAAAAAATTTAAGAAATTCAGTAAAAAAAGGAAGGGGGGGACAACACCATACTAATGGCGGATAAAAAAAACATAGCCAAAAAAGCGAAGATCGAAAACAAATATAAAAAAAAAAATGAGCGGACACATTGGACCAGCCCGAAGGCTGTCCTAGAGATCAACTGCCTGGAAGACGCTATCGAGAATAGCAATTTTTTAAAAGAAAGGGGGAATTGACCAATAAGGGTCCAGAAAAAGCCCTAACCGCAAGACGGGAAGCCCCGTTTAAATTCAGCGGGAAGGAGGGAAGAAGAAGAACTGTAAAAAAAAAAAAAACAAGATGGCTAAGCAGCCAAAACGTAAAACACGGGGGAAGTTAATTAAAAAAATTTGAAAGGCGCTAAGAACAACAAATCAAGGTAAAAAGAGGTGGTAAAAGGCTCAAATTAAATGTAAAAAAAACGTTAAATCAAATAAAATAAAAGGAAAACAATTAAAAAAGGAGAATTAAATTAAATTTAAAGATAAAAAAATAATAGAATACCCTGTTAAAAAAACGATGTCACAGAACACTGTGACATATTACCCCACTTCGCTGGAAAAATTTTTCGACAAAGGAGGAAAATTTTTGGGAGGGAAAAAAAAAACAAAGAATACATAAATTTGAAATCTTGCACTTACTAGGGATGTTGCATTACAATAAACTTTAACATATTTACTTTTCAACATATTTGAAGAGAGTAAAACAGATGTAAAGTAGACTCGGCTTACAAAGTTTCTCAAAGCTCGTAACAGTTCATGTTTTGAAGGAGGGGGGGGGGGTGGTACAGTTGCACAAGTAGTTGGCCTGGTTGTTGAAAGTCAATCGCATGTTACGAATGGGTCAGGCTAGAGAATGTTGAGCACAATAACACAGAATGATGAGTAGTCTACAAGTCAGATATCACCTAAAAGGTAAACTTGCGGCAGTTAAGAGTTCGGTGAAAAATGGTATGAATCGACAAAAAAAAAAAAAAATGGATGAGTAACTAGTTTGTTCCAGATCAGTTCCTCAATTACGTACAAATTCATAACAATACCTTTAAAGGTATGTACAAATGAAGAAGGACTGATTTCACCTTCTACAATGAGCATAAAGTAAAGAGTAGTTCAAAAAAAATTAGGGTATGGCAAGAATTATGATAAACATAGGGAAAAAGAAATATAAACATGAGCTAGTTTAATTAATTTAAATTTAAGTTATCACCATCAGGTCAGACTCACTAAGACTTACCAACCTGACGCGCAATTATCATGGCCAGCATGACAATCAAGTCAGCTCAGTAAATTTACAACCATTAAAGTGATAGCAGAAGAGGTGGTAAACAATCAATTGTAGCACCAAAATTATATTAAGAAAAAAGTGAAGAAGGGTAAAAAAATTTGTGTTTACAACATGAAATTTTGAAGAGAAACAAACATAAATCACTTAACTCAAAAAGTAAAAATTGTTTGAGAAAAAAAATTAGCCCCAAAAAATTGAAATAATTAGTTGCACAAGGTGAATTAGTGAGTAAGACAAGTTATATCCATACAGCACAAATGGACAACACATAAAATCCGAATATCTAATAAGACAAAAACCACAACACAAAATCTCTAATTCACTTAATTATACAAAATCTGTTTGCTCATCAAAAAAAACATTTTTCAAAGAAAATCTCACGTGAAAACATTATTTTGAAATCATTTTCATATATTGTCAAAATCAGCATAATAAACAAATTTTTTTTTTTTGAGTTTTAACAAGTCTAATGTTAACAAATTAGATTAATACCAAAAAATTTCAAAATTTGTGAAATTGACAGCAAGTAAAAGTTCATTGACATGTGGTGATGTTGAATGTTCATAAAATTAAGTTTAGGAAATCTACGAAATAAGACTAAAGAAAAATTGCAAAAAAATTTTTTTAAATTTGCATCAGCATTAGAATATTAATTAGTATAATCATTCATATTCCATTGACATGAAATATAGTTTTAGATAGTAAGAAAATGTTTAAACAACTGATATTTGTAGTGATCAGAAGAAAATAAATTATTAACATACACTTTAAATTCTCACTTCTCTGCGGGCTACATACAGACCATCTTCTCACAATGTTATGTTTATTTTTGAACAAACACCTTACTTTGTTGGGGTACCATTTTTAATGAGCCTTACTCAACTCATAAAATAACTCAATAACTCATTTTCCCCTGTATTCATACCAGGGAAATGCATACTAACAAACTCGAAGAACCATCATCATTTTTCATAATACAAACAAACATTCCAGGAGGAATTCTCCTAGTAAACTCTCATGACATAGGACTCCAATTAACTCTGGCCTCATTATCCAGATGAAACATTAAATCACAACAATTCTCTTGTTGGTTCTGGCCAGGACAGACCAGGAGCAAGGTTGAGTCTCGCCCATACTCGACCAGATACGAGACATATTGTAAGAAAAACACAAATATTTTAACTCTGAAATGGAGTCACCAACTGTCCCGACACCTTCGGAACATAACATTTATCCGAGTCAAAATTAGTAAAAATAGCAACAAAAACTCATTTGTATACACGTACCCATTAACATCTTTCTGACAAGTCAAAGTGAGTGCAGAGTGAGATTTACATTTAAGGAAAAGCAAATATTTTTATATATATGAAAAAAATCATAATTAACAGTCAATGTAAAAAATCAACATAGTAAAATTGTCTGAGACATAGATGTAAATCGATCCTTATTTATATATAACCATGTTTTAGTCATGTATATCTTACATCTATTATTATTGTTAATATTTTTTTTGTTTTAAAAAAACAATCTTACTTGAAAAAAATGTTACCAAATGTAATCAATAATATCATTATTTAACTTAATAGAGTCATTAAACTTAAGTTGCCATTGAAATACATAAACAAAAAATTAGAGGAAAATCAATTAATTTATACAATGTAATAGACATTAACAAATTTCAAATGCTTCAAATTCACAATACAGCCCTGTATGGCCACTTTAAGGCTACACGAGAACCAAAACATCACAAACAGGAGTGTGTAAAAAAAATTGTAAAACTTGTGTCAATGTTAAGTGACAATTATTATAAAGGTTGATTATATGATGGACTAATAAATAGCATTGCATTTTAATAACAGAGATTGAATTGAATAAATGTTCACTTATTTCTAAAAAAATCGGGTAACGACAGGTAAGGATCATCTCTTGTGCATTACTAATAATGATAAAAAATCGAATCACTTGAATATTGTATTAATTTAAGCTATATCCAACACCACCACTATTGAAATTGGTGAGACCTTCCTTTTTTGTAAACAAAAGCCCAGTAATATTGACTTTTTATTTTGTCAATACTGATAACAAAAAATAACATAATGTTGATTTTGGTTCAATAAGAACCATCACATTAAATAAAACATTGTAATAAAAAATAAATATGCATATCCATTCTCATCATCACGTCACATTTAGTTAAATAAATAACCATTCATTCAATCACTTAGTGTTATAATTATGTTTAAGTATGATAAATGTTACTTATTACATTATTTATTTATCTATTTATTTTAATTTATTTTTATTATTTATTTATTATTTTTTTTATTAAATACATTTATCAAAGAAGAAATGTTCTCTAAGAAAGAATGTTCTCAACTCAAACAAACACAATTGTTTTACCTCAAAAGATGCCTAACCATTATAATTTTAAACTACCAATGAAGATAAATTACAAAATTTTTGTACATTAATTAGTATTTATATATTAAATTATTCAACCAGGACTCAGCAGGTTAAGCAAATGATTTTTGCCATAGAGTATCAAAACAATTCAATTATTCAATAATTCATCCGAATCATTACCCTTTTTTTTATATATCATCTGGTTTCTTTAAGCAGGAAATCATAATTTATCATCTGGCTTCTTTGACCAGGAATAACCTTCTGATTCATATTTGATCAGGAAAAATAATAATAATAATTAGCTTCTGGTATCATTTTGACCAGGAAAAAATTAAGTAACAAATCTGGCTTAATTTACCAGCAAAAAAGAAGAAAATTCCTGAATACAACCTAGTTAACAGTAGACCAGGGTTTGAACCTGGGCTTTTGCAAAGTACTAACTTTTATACGATCTACTTAACTCAAGTTAACGTTAGAAGGACTCTCTTAAAAAAATCATACCCGAAAAAAAATTTGAGCTCAGGTATTACCCAGAGCAAATCAGGACACATTTTATCCCAATTTGATTTAAAAATTCCAAGTAAAATTTAGAGGCATCTGTATTACCAGACACAATTCAGGACATTAGTTTTATCTCAAATAATTTGAAAATTTATCCCAAACGATATGATGCGCTCAAGTATTACCTCAAGCAAATTCAGGACCTACACTATCCCAAATATTCTTTTTTTTTGTTGTTGTTGTAATAATTCAAATAAAATACCAAATTATCAGATACTCTACTATGAAAATCGTAATAAAATCAAACAACTAAGCCTGGCAAATTATATATCAACACATTCACTCGCAAAATTGAGAACATTAAATAATAAAATTTGGGAAAGAAGAAAATCTAAGAAAATTGGCCCAAAAAAATCTAATTCAACCACAATAACAGACTTGAAATTTTCTAATTAGTAAAATACATAAGGTTATGTATAATTAATGATTGTGTGAAAAAGAAAACTTGACCCCTCTACAACAACTTACTAATATCCAAAAATGAGCAGAAAAAAAAATACATTTAACAGACAAGAATTAGAAAATAAATTCAAATAACCATCATTTCAAAAAAAATTATCTTATCAAAAACAATTAATCAACATGAAGAAAGAATGATTTTTAACAAAATCATGATACCATTTAAAACACCAAGTGATATAAATGACTTATGGGATTATTGATCATAATAACATTAGTTCACTATGAATCAACATACTTAAATAATCAATTATGTTCAGTGTAGCAAAGAACAGTGTTAAAACAAGTAAGAAAGGAAGACAGAAATAATGAGTGGAATCGATCAAAAGCAGATGGGTTAAGTTGCTGACTTAATTAAAGTTTAAAATAATTCATTCATCATAATTTACAATAATTGCAAGTTAACTACAAAATCA
The DNA here is from genome assembly GCA_949128135.1 of Parasteatoda lunata. NCBI lineage: Eukaryota > Metazoa > Arthropoda > Arachnida > Araneae > Theridiidae > Parasteatoda > Parasteatoda lunata. The sequence continues at coordinate 18,860,482 of OX421976.1, forward strand.
GTTATAATAACGTGCATAAGTTAAATAAAATTAAGAAAATGGATATATAAATTGCAAAAAAAAATTGTCTAAGATATTTATCTAATTATTTATATTCGAATAGAGTAATACAGTTATCTTTACAAATGATATTTAAAGTGTAAAGGAAAATTGTTCTAAAACAGAACTGATCTAAGATAAATTCATAAATTTAATTCTGGAAGAAAAAAATCAATTAAGATATTAACCAATTATAACAATTTTCAAAATTATTTATTATTACTTAAGTACAACCTACAAAAAAAGGCGCCACCATGTGTAACGGTGCGAATAATAAAAAAAGGGGGGTAAACCATATTATGGGGAGAAGTGTGTGTGATGAGAATAAATAAAAAGCATAAATCAGGACAATTAAAAAAATAAAAACAAAACAAATTCTTATATCTGGAAATGACCTGGAACAAAGCAAGTAAAAAAAATACGATAGGAAATTAGTCACTCACCCAATCGTAAATCGCTGAGGATGCTGAAGAATAGAACACAAGTCTGTAAAGGACCACGTCACAAAAAAAACTTAAAAAAAAGGGGACACTGACACATATTTGATGAGATCAAACAATTTAGGAAAATTTATTAATAAAAAAAAGTAGCCAAATTTACAGCAAGCAATTCTTTTCCAACAAATGAAGAATGCAAAGATTTTAAACATTTACAATAAAAGGACGCCAACAAATTTGGCGCAAAATTAGTTATTGTGGTGAGTCATACATTCTAAAGAATTTACCTCCGCTAAAAGGTACATAAAATAATACTATAAAAATTTAAGAAATTCAGTAAAAAAAGGAAGGGGGGAACAACACCATACTAATGGCGGATAAAAAAAACATAGCCAAAAAGGCGAAGATCTAAAACAAATATAAAAAAAAAATGAGCGGACACATAGGACCAGCCCGAAGGCTGTCCTAGAGATCAACTGCCTGGAAGACGCTATCGAGAATAGCAAGTTTTGAAAAGAAAGGGGGAATTGACCAATAAGGGTTCAGAAAAAGCCCTAACCGCAAAACGGGAAGCCCCGTTTAAATTTAGCGGGAAGGAGGGAAGAAAAAGAACTGTAAAAAAAAAAAAAAAAAAACAAGATGGCTAAGCAGCCAAAAAGTAAAACACGGGGGAAGTTAATTAAAAAAATTAGAAAGGCTCTAGGAACAACAAATCAAGGCAAAAAGAGGTGGTAAAAGGCTCAAATTAAATGTAAAAAAAAACGTTAAATTAAATCAAATAAAAGGAAAACAATTAAAAAAGGAGAATTAAATTAAATTTAAAGATAAAAAAATAACAGAATACCCTGTTAAAAAAACGATGTCACAGAACACTGTGACATGTGGTATTGGTCCTCGTTTAACTGTTCTACCATAAAGTGTTCGACTTTGTTTGCAGGTCGTCTGGCTACCGAAGCGGGGGTGCCATCCCTTCTGCGGAGGATCAAAATTGTGATGGCATGTCTTCGGATAATCCTCAAGGATGTTTCCCCAGACCATCGTCAATAGCCCATTGTGCAGCTCTAGTGCAACGTAAATGTACTACTACTACTACTACTACTAGATTTTATAAGTGACCATTTAATTTCAAACTAGTGAAAATACATTTAATAAACTTGCTGTTTCATTTATTTGTTGAGTTAAATTAAAACTTTAATTTAACACCAAATCAGCTTAATATAATATACAGTGACAGAGAAGTTCACAGGTTTGTGCCACATTCTCACTGAAGAACTTCAGAGCTTATAAGTAAGTAGCATATATAAGCTTTCATTTACGTAAAATAAACTTCATAGGTTACACCTATACATAATTCTATTGGTTTGTATACACACTTAAAAAGAGTTACACCAAATTACATAAGTAAGAAAAGAGGACACTAACATACACAACATGATTTAATGGTTATTGAACCCACAACCTCTACACTTCAAAGTACTAGGTGAAAGGAAAATCCACTCAGTTGAAACTGGTCAATTAAGAGTAAAGATGCAGGTCAAAACCAACACTGACAACGACGTGATTTGACTTGGCTGTAGGATTTGAAAGAAAAAAATGTACAAGTATTTCCAGGGCCTCCTTTGTTGAATGGTGTCACCCGAAAAACTCTGTGCAAAGTGTGAAGGTAGCAGGTTCAAATCCCACAGTAACCCGGGATGTATTCTTCCTGATGTCTTTCTCTCAATTGTTCTATCTGTCCTTCGACTTGACAAAGGTTTATAGGCGTAAATTGAGCACACAAGCTTGCAAATGTATGAAATTTCAGGAAAGCAATAAACAAGTATTCCCTATCCCATGTATTACAAGTTGTAGTTCATTTACATCGCACTAGAGTTGCAAAATGGGCTATTGGCGACGGTCTAGGAAACATTCCTGAGGATGATCCGAAGGCATGCCATCACAATTTTGATGCTCTGCAGAGGGGACATCTCCCCCGCTTCGGTAGCCCGACGACCTGCACGCGAAGTCGAGCACTTTACGGTAGAACAGTTAAACGAGGACCCATACCGCACATCCTCGGTCCCTATGCAGACTGATCCAAGTGGTCACCCACCCGCAAACTGACCACAACCAGTGATGCTTGAATTCGGTGATCTGCTGGGAACCGTATCTTAACGATCAGTCCACTGCGGGACGTGTATTACAAGGGATAATACAGCAATTATAATAGGTCAGAACAATCTTTTAATGGTTTCTAACGGGTTTTCTTATTTCCTTATTGAAAAAACTTATGATAATTAATGAATACTTCAATATATTTTTCGAGTTACTAATTATGTGAACATGTGTCATTCTGTATAATGAATTAAGCAAGAGAATTTAGGTTAAGAAATATATTAAAAATACAATTTCAAACATTTTATATTACATCCTCCTCTCCAAAATGTGTTTTACAGTTCAAGAAATTAAAAAAAAAATTTTTTTTCATTAATTTGTAAAATTTTCCCCGTGTGTAAAACACAATTAACATGAAAAAATTAAAAAAAATATTTAATATTAATATATAAACAATATGTAAGAACAATGTGGAAAGAAAGTAACAAACTTTTGCCAAAATGTGAACAGAAGTATTACCAAAAGTGAGTAGAAGTATTAGAAGTATTGTAGTAGAAATTATTATTGTCGCGCTATTATTAAATGGAAGATTTTTATCTTCATTCTTAATTAGTTGAAACAATCCTAGTTTTTCAGTTCTAAGTTATTTGTTTAAAGTGCACGATGAAAGATTTTTATCAAGACACATGATTATTCGATATTAACACTTTTCAACTAAATATTTCGTTCAAAATGAAACATTTTTAGACTTATATTAAAAATGTAAAAATTCAAAAATTTGAAATATTAAAATAGGAAAAGCATTTGATACAATATGTTCAAGGAAAAAGTAATGACCAGTAATTGTTGAAAATATCAATATTGTTTATATTATATAAAAATGACACAGTGGTCTTTATTGTGAAGTTTGTGGTTAAAGGTCATGGAAGTTCTGAAGGTTATGGTTAAAGGTTATGGAAGTTCTGAAGGCTATGGTTAAAGGTTATGGAAGTTCTGAAGGTTATGGTTAAAGGTTATGGAAGTTCTGAAGGTTATGGTTAAAGGTTATGGAAGTTCTGAAGGTTATGGTCTTCAAGAGGAGAACATCAATATCAAATCTCACCAATCCCGTGGTTGTAGAGCCACAATGGACCAGGGGGTAGAGCGTTCGCCTTCCAATGAAGAGAATCGAGTGAGAATCCCAGTGATGGTTTGTCGATAGGAATTCCGCAACCTACTTGCACCGAGCGCTGTGCTGACGTGAAATATCCTCAGTGGTAGACGGATCATGGGTTAGAGTCCTCTTGACTAACCGTCAGACTAACCGTGGGAGGTTCTCGCGTTCTTCGCCATGTAACGCAAATGCGGATTAGTTCCATCAAAGAATCCCTCACGAAGACAAATTTCTCCCAATACTTGATCCAGGAGTTCACTTGTCTTTTGGATTGTGTTCAAAATCACAAGACTACGGAGTTGAACATTAGTATTTGTAAACTCAAAACATTGTGTCGGCTGTTCAACGACGGTTATAAAATAAAATCCTGCTCTGGGAGAGCATCGTTTCAAATACTGGACATATATTATAAAAAAAAATATCTATGTTGTTGACCTCAGACAGAGAAGAACTTTGCCGCAGGTATGGGTAAACGCTGTTCTCGCAAAAGCATCGAGATACTTGCTAACCTCTAAATCAGGGGTTTCCAACTTACTTAATTGAGGCCGGGGGCCACAATTAAAAACACAAATCAAATGGCGGGCCGCAACTTTATCAAAATTTTATGCAGTACTCTTTTATGTTTGAAGGAACATTAAGTATTACTGTCAGATTTTTACCAAGTTGTACAAAACAAAAGTATTGAATTACAAATTAAAATAAGAAGTAGGTTTTTAAAAATATTTAATTGCATATTAAAAAATTCGGGCTACGATAACTTTAATGTTCAATCATGTATTAAACAATTAATGTGCAACAGATATCTAATTGTTAAGATATAAAACTTTAAAAAGGTTGGTATTAAAACTTACATAGTAGCACACAAAATGTTCATTGACAAAATTGAGGTTTGTCTGCTGCAACCACCAGAAAATAGATGTTTACATTTTAAATATAAAATTTACAAATGCGTGTTCAAATATTTTCTTCCAAAATGAGTGGTTTCAAAAAGTCAAATCGGAGAATTTCTCAGAGAAAATTTCTGATACACACATGCTAAATTATATTCACAAAATACAAATATGGGAGTGCCGGGTACCCCCGCCCACTGTCAATTTCATATGTATAGAATATTTTTACAAGTCAATGGGCCATCGGACATTAATTGTTATATTAAAAAAAGAATATTTTCAAGGTTTCAAATATTTATGCAGCTGGCAACATGGTAAACAATAGTTTTGAAAATATGTTGAATACAAAAGTCAAATTTTTTAAATTTCTATTCTTTTATGTTAAACTATTCTTATTTTGGTTTATTTTCTTTTTGCATTATTTAATTAGATGATAAAACAATAGAAAAAAACAAAAATATTGATTATTACTGAATATTATACAGAAATATAAGCAATACTCCTTAAGTGGGCGGGGCTACCCGACTCTCCCCTAAATGAAATAAAAAAGAGCAACATACACGATTATTTTTGTATTTGAATAAATATTTCTTGGATGCAAAACTTGAGAAATATTTCTTTTTTGCACCGCTGGTATGATAAATTTCACAGAAAAGAAGAAATTAAATTTTTATTAACGAAAAAAGTATTTTAAACCCATATATATTTTTTTTACGAAAATTGTCCGCAAAAAAATGACAACTGATATATTTTAGTTAGTGGGTCACAAAAACGCCAGTGGGAAACCACTGCTCTAAAGTCATAAAAGGATTCTTTAAGTATTTCTTGAGATATATGAAAAAAAAAAGTTTTATTTTTCGCATTATTATGTTTCCATTATTTTTTCCTCCTCCTGTAAATTTCATAGACAATATTTTCATATTGTGTGACAACCTTTTACAGTTTTATACGCATTTAGCTACTTTAAATTCTAAAATAACAGAACTATTTCTCAAGGTTCAATATTACATTCCTACATTTCCCATTGCTGCCAAGTTAGGTTGAAACAGACTATACTTATGAATTGATACTGTATTACCGATATTTAAAAGCAATTGTGGTAGCTGCACTGAGAAAGAGGTATGGTCAAAACTACCAGATTATGGTAAACATTAACGTATTTTTGGCTTATAAGAACATCGAAAAGTTTGGTAATTTTTACCAAAGTACTTTGGTAATATTTTTGGTAAAATTTAAAGTAAAATATAGATTTATAATATATAATGTGTGATAAAATGTGGTAAGTGTGGTAAAATTTGGTAATTTCATCATGATACTTTTGAGCATGACATAAAAGATATTCATTCGATTAAATCTACTTTTCAGTATTGGATTATTTACAAACTGTGTGGTGATTGGAAATGTAATTTTTTAAAACCATAATTTTTTGTAAACCGTAACCATCTGAACGGAAAAATTACCATTTGTTTTGTTTAAATGTTGCACATTTTACTTTTATTCACTAAAACTATTTAAACTAGAAATATCATTACCATATAATACAATAATTTTACCACAGTTTTTTTTTCGCCTTATGCAATCTATATATTTAATAGCTAAAATAATTTATTGAAACATTTTGCTAGCTAAAAGTCCTAGCGAGAATCCTGATGGAAATATTTCATATTTGTTTAATTCAGTTTTGGTAAAAATAAGAAATAAACTTCTGTGTTCTAAACGTTTTTTACTCTTAAATACTAGAACACATTTCAAAGAACATTTAAGTTGTAACGAGCAAAGCGACCTTAATTTTCAAAGTCAACAATATAAGATTGCAAGGTAACTTTGAGGATTGGCGAGTGTTAGCGTGTTGGGGTTGGAACCCACTAATATTTTATATTTACTTAAGGGGACACTTCACGATGAAAAACCCAAAAATCGACCAAATTATACTTTTTTCAATTTTTGTTTTAAAAAATAATAGTTATATCTAGCTACAATTTAAAAAAAAAAATTTTCAATTTCAGTCATTTTTTGCAAAGTTATAAGCATTTCAAGATTTGTAAACAAGGTGCCACGCCCACTCGAATGGCCGTCAAACATGTAAACAGCATCTTTCCACTCCATTTCTCAAGTCTCGGTTCTGTTTTTCGATTTCTGGTTGATAGGCCTCATAATTATTAAAAAAGCTAAATTTATGATAAATTTAATTGGCAACATATGGAATTACTTTAACTTCTACTTTATGTTTGTTTACACATTGTTTGATATTTCAACGAGTGATAGTTATTTTCGTTTCATCGTCTTTTTGTTCGCTTCTAAAACATAACACAACAGTTCTTTTCAGAACTATTATTTTATTACGTTATTGTTATTTGTTTTATTATTAGTCTTTTTGTTTCCGTTTTTTTTTATTGATAATTTTTAAGAATGCATAGCGCATGCTCCCGTTGGAGAAAGCCTAAGAGAAGGCAAACTAAAAAGGACAAAGCAAGAAGTGCAGCAATGAAAGCTACTTCTGCATCTGCCCCAGTGTCTAATTGTGATGTTTCCAATGCTGCTGTTTCTAATATTTCCAACGCTGATGTTTCTTATGCTGATGATTCTAATGTGGATGTAAACCCTGATGTGTCTGTTTCTGAAAATTCTGTTGTACCTGATAAGAGTGTTACTAATATGGATAGTAACAGCATCACCCCTAGTGTTACAAATGATTACATTATCATGAGTAAATCAACCTTTGCACCATTGCTCCGTAATTTGTCTTGTGATAAGTGTGGAGCAGGATTTCTGGATGTTCGTGCTCTAGATACCTTTGGATATGCTGTAAAGTTGGAAGTGTTTTGTACGCTGTGTTTGAAAAGTTTTGGTTCAACTTTTTCGAGTCAGCGCCAACCATGCACCAAAAAATTTGATGTCAACAGGCAGATTGTGAACTCTTTCCTTTCTTTTGGCAAGGGCCATTCAGCCATGGAAACATTTTCCATGCACATGGGTACATCGACAATGAATTCTTCCACTTTCTCAACATGTTTCAACCAATTGAGTGAAGAAAATGAAAATTTTAAAAAGAATGTTTGGAAACTGTCCCATGAAACAGTGCGAAAGGCACATATGAGTTTAGAAAATGATTCAAGTAGAACAGTTCCAGATATTACAGTCTCTTTTGATGGCACGTGGCAGAAGCGTGGACACACCTCTCATTATGGAATTGGTATTGTAATTGACTCTTTGACGAATTTAGTATTAGACTATGAGATTTTGTCGAAATATTGCCCAGAATGCATCAATGCAGCACGAGACTTGAACGAAACGAGTCCAGAATTTTTTATTTGGCATGAGGGCCATAAATCGATGTGCCAAAAAAATTTCGACGGACCGTCTGGAAACATGGAGGTTGCCGCTGCAGTGGCCATGTGGAAGCGATCAACTGAATTCTGTGGAATGCGTTACTCGACAATTTTAAGTGACGGTGATTCTAAAACATTTACTACCCTAAATCAACTGAAAATATATGGCGATGACTATGTAATTCAAAAAGAAGAGTGCCTCAACCATGTTTCCAAAAGATTAGGAACTGGTTTGAGGAACAAAGTGAAGGAGTGGAGGGTCAAAGGGGTGACTCTCGGTGGACGAAAGAAAGGTAGCTTAACTGAGCAAACTATCATGAAGCTACAAAACTATTATCGCAAAGCGATAAAGGATAACATTCCGAATGTTGATTCGATGAAGTCTGCTGTATTTGCTTCGCTTTATCACTGTATGTCCAGTGATAAAAAGCCGCAGCATACTAGATGCCCCAAGGGCGAAAGTTCATGGTGTTTCTACCAAAGGGCTCTAGCTCGAGGTGAAAAGCCTCAAAGCCATGAGCTGATGAAAACGAAATTATCTGAAGTTGTTGTAGAAAAAATCCTCCCGGTATATCAGCGACTTGCTTCAAATGAGCTTATGCAGCGCTGTATATCGGGAAAAACACAAAACGCCAATGAGAGCCTTCATTCCGTGATATGGAATAAGTGCCCCAAAGATGTCTTCATTTCTAAAAAAAGACTTGATTATGCCGTATCATTAGCAGTTAGTGAATACAACTTTGGGTGTGAAAGGACTTTAGCTCTACGTAAAGGCGATGTAAATTCTGCGTCTTTGACCAATGCAAAGATCCGCGATGGTAGGCGCAGCTATCATATGAAGAGAAAATCTTCAGATAGTTATAAAAAGTTATGTAACAACAAAAAATATAAACAAAAACAAATAAAAAATGTAAACAGTACATATGCAGCTGGAGCATTTTAAATCTTATATACAAAAAGATTAAAAAAAGGTGTATGAACTTTTGTCAACATTACATCTTGTGATAAACATTTTTTTTATCTAAAAAGCATTAAATTCAATCTAATTTTTATTTATATTGTTTAAAACAGTTCATATTTTCTTATGCTTATTTTTTATTTCACATATATTATGAAATAAATTTTTCTATGTGTGTTTTTATTGTTAAACTGTTTTTCTCAATGTTGTTTTTTACGATAATATTCAAACTTCCAAATGTTCCTTGCGCATGAGTTTTGAATAAATCTTATTTTTTTCTTTATATAAATGATTAGTATAATGTTCTGTAACCAATGTGATATAAATAAAAGCTGAATATACACTGAATATTTTTTAAATTACGTTAAATTGTTATTTAAATTTAAATTTTTAAAAATTATATAAAGGTTATGATATTTTGATTTTTTATTTGTTTAAAATTAAGTGCTAAGTTGTTCAAACATATCCAATTTTATTTATACTTATTCAAACTGTAATATAAATGAATTTCAAACTACTATGATAAAAACTCATGCGCAAGGAACATTTTGAAATATTGTAACATTTTGTAATTTAACTTGCGGATTAATTATTAATAACATTATAACTTTTCAACAAATTAATATTTTTGCTTCAAATTTTGGGAATATCTTTCTAAATGCTTTATTCACAATCTATGAAAATTTCATTAAAATTGGTTGATATTTAAAAAAAATCATTTTTAACCTGAAGTGTCCCCTTAACACTAAACATACCACCACTTAATCCATACCTATTTCTATCATAGCCAGTCAAATGACTGGACTTTATGTTTCTTGATTGAATGTATGAAATATGGATTTTAGGAAGGAAATAAACTAAAACAATTTTATTATAATTAAACAAAATTGCATATTGCCAATTTATATGTATTACAAACACAAAAAATAAGAATTTTTAATTCATTGCTCAACGCATTTTTTACATGTACTATTGCATATTACATATATTTTTACACATACTATTTTTTACATACACTGTATGTATTGTACATTTTGCGTGAACATATTTCTTCTAATTATTATTTTTTCTATAATTCTTGTAATTATAAGAATATATAAGAATTATAATTCCTATAACTTTTCTTATAATTAATATTATTTTTTCTAAGAACTTGTGCTACCTTGATTGCTTCGACATTTTTCTGGGTAGTGACTAACAGTTAGTAAGAAATTAAATAAAGCTATCAAAATAAAATATATGCTACTTACAAAAACATTTAGTTTTTGTCTTTTTTTCTTACACAAAAATGCCAATCTAAAATTTTAGGTACTTTCTTGAAGTTTGAATTCACAGTGATTCTGATTGAACTAACTATGCAACATTCTTTGCAGAAATGTGCAACTAATGGAATGCAATACGTTGAACAAGCATTACATCGAAATATCTGATCCGATAACCTAATAAAGCAATAAATTGTTCTCCCGGTCAAATGACCGGTTGTAGTAGAAATAGGTATACGACAAGTATTATTCGAAGCAAAAAACTACAAAAAAATAAATAAATAATGGAATATTAACTGTATGTAATTGTTAGAAAAAATCATGCAGTCAAATGTGCAAAAACGATAATGTGATAAATGTATTTTTAATGCAAAAGTTCTTAAACGGCCATTTGACCGGCTAGCGTATGTTTAGTGTTAAACGGCCCTGCGAATTATATAAAGATTGGTTCATAATTGATTTGGTTGAAATTTTAATTTGTTGTAGTAAACATGCTGTCAATGTCCAAAAAGATAATAATTAAAATAAATAAAAAATTTTTGTTATATGGATTGTTAAAATTTCATGTAATACATAGAGTCATTTTTTGTACATTGTACTAAGGCAAAAGGTCCATTTTCAAAACTCCGTATATCAAGTCTGTTTTTTTTTTTAACATTAAACCCATAAGAACTTTTGATCACTACAACTGCAATATATCGAAATTTCATCCAAGTCGAGTCAAATCAAGTTTTATTTTCAGCCAAAACAAATTAGAACCAATCCATAATTCCCATATAAAATTTTTGTAGTATCTTATGAATAAAAATTATGATATGGTATTTTATGAATCGGAATGTCGGAAAATTTATAATTTTGTGTTAAAACACATTTTTGAAACAACTCTAAAATATTTTTAAGCAAAACTTTGGTTTCTTCTGTATGTAAAAAATAAAGAATAAGAAAATAAGTTCTGCTTACAACAGTCTTCCGATTATGATTCAATTTAAACTTTAAAAAAAAAAAACTTCAATTTTCAAGATAAAAAGGTATGGAATGTAAAGAAAACATTTTAAGAAAGTAATATTCGAACTTTTGGAAAATTTTCAACCCACAACACTTTCCACTTTTTTGGTGACAAAGACATCGTTAAAAAAAAGAAACTATCTATTGTCAAAGTTTTTTTTCGTCTTTCTTTTGACTTACTTTATTTGGACCGATAACAAGTGTCCTGACTAAAAAAATAATGCCATATTTAAAACATTTTTTACCACGCAGCTAAGAATATTTTTTTTTCAATGCAACTTATATTATAAATAATTTCCGTAAGTTAATTCATAGCTAAATGAATAAACATACCTAAATGAATAAACATACCTAAAATAAACACCATGCCTTTAAAAGAATTTTTATAAGAATTCAAGCTACAAACAACTTTTAGAATAACGGTTTTTACCCGCAAAGCAATGGAATTTACTGTAGATATAATGGAATTTCCTTCACATTATGACCTAAATACACTGACTCGAAGAATATACCAGCACCAAGAAGGAATTGTGCTAGATAAACTAAATTTGGTAGGCTTGTTTATAGAACTAAAATAAAATTTCGCGCTTGGTGTACAAGTTCGGTGCTAATGAACGTGTAAATCAGTGTTGTATTGTATACGTGTTTTACAGCTCGTAAGCGTTATTTTTCGTTAAATTTGGGCATAGTGAGTTGCTGTCAAGAATGCCTTTAAGAAGGGTAGCCAGAAAGAGAATTTTCGTTACGCGATATTGCTGAAAGACTGGGAAGAAATGCATCCACTGTGCAAGATTGTTGACAGCAGTGGCCAAGGAGAATAAGTCTAGCTTCTCCGATAGGTAGCTGTGGCCAGCAAGTCCCTCTGTATGAGAAGAAAAACGCCAAAGGTTTTTGAGCCGACGCATGCGCACATCTTTCATCCATCATAGAGTCTCTAAACTTGTTTAACTACAGAGTTTTCGCCATCTTTAAAACGACTGTCCCGATATCTATTTAAATTATACACCTATGTTAAAATAATAAATTATATTTATTTTTTAATGAATTCTTCACAAGTAAATATTTTCATTGTTTAATAAGAAAACCTTTTTCAAAACCATATAAGTCTGTAAAGAAAAAAAGCAAACGAGTTTTGAGTCACTTTTCATTAGCTGTTTACATGAGTTGGGAGAGACAAGGAGAAAAGTGGTTGTTGGAAGCGGATAGGAATGGGGTTGCTTACGGGGTAAGTACGGAGGGACCCTCTGTAAGGAGGCAGGTTGTTTTCCTAGCAATACTTCCACTCCTCGATGGAGTTAACCGTTGCCTCCGGACACGCGGCACTACTCATTAGAGTAACACCATTTCAAATGTACCAGTATTTCGCATTTAAAATGTTTCTTTTTCCTCAATTGCATTAACCTGTGATCTTGAAACTTTAATCAAATAAATATGTTACTCAGATAAACGCATTGTCAAAATTTCATTACGCTTCAATAATTTTTTTTGGTGTAGGGATTTTTTTTTTCCATCTGTGAAAATTACAGAAGTGCAATGTTAATGTCTAGCAGACCTCTAGATATTCTATTTAATAAGTGACAACTGATTGTTAGGTTGCAAAAAAAGAATGCAAGGTGTATTAAATATGAATATAAATGCTTGACATTATTGCGTATGCTGCAGATATAGAGGAATAGGTAGCGGATTAAAACAGGGAACCACGATTGCGTCACAACTAGTTCTGCTATCTAGCAGACAATCTCCGAAGTACACTTTACAATCCAGAGGAGGCACCACCATATTGGTGCATTGTTGTTGATTACGTCATCTTTGTAAATAAGTTTGTTTTACGATGCCAACTCTATAATGTTCTTTTATTTTTAAAATAGTCTTATATATTTGTCATTACAATTATAAAATTTATTTTTAATCCAGCTCATTATGCGGTTACTAAAGATTCAAACTCCAACTAACAATTCGGATTTAGCCCAATAGTGGAGCTATTCCGTTTTGTTTCAAAAAATGATTGCCTTCGCGTTAAACTGGGTTCAACCCGATCCTGCCCCCCCCCCACTTTGACAGACCCACAAAAGCTGCAGTGCACAGCAGAGAAAGAATATGACATCCAGCAATGGTTTTACGGGTCCAAGCAAAAAAAAATAAATAATTGTGAGCCTTTTCCTCACAGTACAAAATGCTTTATTTTTTTTATTTCATAGAATTGTTAAAAGCACTTTAAATAAAATGTTAGTTTTTATATAAAAATAAAAAAATTCTCTGCGCTTTCAAAAGTAAATAATAAACGCTTTAATAATGATTGTGTTATTCATAAAGATGCTAACAGTCAACGATAGTTTTAAGTATATACCAAGAAAAGAAAATATAAAGAAGTTATGGCATCTTGATCTGCTCTACTATTAAAACACATAAAAATAGCCTAGACAAAAAAAAAAAAAAAAAAAAAAAAAAAAGAATTAAACACTCTTCACAAAATACACATTGAATAATTTAATTATCTGTTTTTCACGTACTAAGATTCAATTTTAATGATTTGAAGAACTAACCTTAATGAATGCTGCTTTCAAGCACTGAATATCGAATATCTTTGAAAAACTTCAATTATAATTTAACTAATTTCAATTATTTAAATGTAGTAGATATGATGATAGATATGATATACCTTTCAACAATCTCAAATAAAGAATTTTAAAATGAATATTCCTTTTATCAGTTGTTTTTTAAAAAATAATATTTTTATTCTAAAGTTATTTCTAAAATTTTCTCCGATAAATGAACTCTTTATTATAAATTGATTTACAATGTATATAAGAAAAAAATATCAAGAATGAAAAGGTTTTAAGGAATAATGAAAGAGAAAGTTAAATAAATATGTTCTAGTTTGAGTTCAAATTGCTGAGAAAAATTATAATTGAGTTTGGTGGGTGAAAATCATCAACCGTTTTTGTATTATTTGTAAAACATTTTCACATATTTTTAAAATAGTTTTCTATAAAAATGCTAACTTAAATGTACTAAATATCAAATATTTTCCAATACAATTATTTATATATTCCCTCTATTATTTATATATTCCCAGTTTTAAATATTTAACAGTAGAGAAATTATAATTGACTTTGGAGATTAAAAATTGTCAACAATTTTTGTGTCCTTATCTGCAAAACCTTTTTACATAGTTTTGAAAGAGATTTCGTTAAAAAATTCTAACTTTTTAGTACTGAATATCAAATATTTCAAATACATATTTATTTATATATTCCCCTGCTTTATGTATTTAAGTTTAGTAGAGAAATTATAATTGAGTTTTAGAGCTTTAAAATCGTCAACAGTTTTTGTAACATTATCTGTAAAACATTTTCACATATTTTTTAAATAGTTCTCGAAAAAAATGCTAACTTTTATGTACTGAATATCAAATGTTTTCCAATTCGACTATTTATATGTTTTCCAGTTTTAAATATTTAAGTGCAGTAGAGAAATTATAATTGAGTTTGGAACTTGAAAGTCGTCAACAGTTTTTGTGTCATTATCTGTAAAACATTTTCACATATTTTTAAAATATATTTCTATAAAAATACAAATTTTATGTACTGATCATCAAATATTTTCCAGTACATTTATTTTAATATTCCTCAGTTTTAAATATTGAAGTGCAGTAGAGAACATGTAATTGAGTTACTTAGAAATCGTCAACAGTTGCGTCATCATCTGTAGAAAACTTTTACTTATTTTTAAAATTGTTTTTTATAAAAACTAGGAGGCTCCGCCCCCTGCTCGCTGGCACTCGCCAACCACCGGAACTGCTTTCGCAGTTCATTTCGGTTTGCTTCGCAATCCGATACTCGCTTTGCTCGCTCATTGGATACGTTCTTAACGTCTAGCTTTTGTATACTTTTTTGAACACTAAAGTTCCAAAAACTTTTCACTGTATAAAATTCTAAGCCTGTACATTTCAATATTAATTTGAAATTGCAAACAGCAATAGCATAACACTTCTCATTTCTGCCAATGAAAAAGAACTATTTCAGAACTCAAAACCAACCGTTTTTTTCTCGGTGACAGTAACAAAACGTGGAATAGTAAAGCGCTCAACTCAAAATAAAATAGCAATAGCATAACACTTCTCATTTCTGCCAATGAAAAGGAACTATTTCAGAACTCAAAACCAACCAACCGTTTTTTTCTCGGTGACAGTCGGAGATGTGGCACACCCATATTCGGTTAGAATTCGGTAAGAATCGAAGATAAATGCTATTGTGTTTAGGTAATGAGTTCACAACTTCTTAATTATGTAGATAAATACGAAAAAAAGTTTAAAGATTTGTACAAAACGCCTATATTTAAATACAAAACGCCTACAATTAAAAATGAAAACTGTTGCCAACGCGAGAAAAGAAATATCATCGGTTTTATTGATACATAGGTACGTATTAGTGTTTTATATAATATAGATGCTATTCTTCACGCACTGAAAATCAAATATTTTCCAAAAACAATCATTTATATATATTCCCCAAATTTAAATATTTAAATGAAGTAGAGGAAATATAATTCGAGGAAGCTAAGATCACTATACCCTTCAACAATGCCAAATAAAACCTTCTAATGTGAGACAACATTCCTTTTATCAGGTGTTTAAAAGAAAATCCTTTTCACTCTAAAACTATTCCTGGAATTTTCTCTAGTAAATGAACTCTCTACCTATTATAAACGGAATTACGACGTAGATGAGAAAGTCGATATAAGGGATGGTAGAACTTTTGAAGAATGAGAGAAAGGAAAAATAAATAAATACGATCTTAGTTTGAGTTCGATTTGCTGAGAGAAATAAAAGAATGTGCTAAGAAGTCAAAATGGAAGGAATTTTCTGAATGAGAAGAAAAATATAAAAGCTGCCCTTTAGTTTATAAAGAAGCTTAGTTAAACCTTGGACTTTTAATGAGAATGATTAGCATCAATTTAGATAAAGAAAGCAAGAATCCATGCGCATAATTATAGGATTAGAGAATGTAGGATTGCAATACGGAAAACTGATAGAATGAATAATTTACTAGATTTTAGTACTTCAAAACAGTAATTGTTTTCTGGCAATATCTTTGATGATCTGGGGATTATGCCTTCCTCACTTTAAAGGTTTACTAAAAAGGTTCATTTTGAGTACTTCATTTTTATTTGGAGTTAATATAATAAATATTAACTCCAATTAGAAATAGTCACTGCTTTTGAATCAGTTTTCAATACTGAATCTGACATACACAACATGAATGTACGTCGAATCATTATTAACTCTGAATGAAAAGGAAGAAGTGAAATGAAAAGGATTTTTAATTTGTACATATTTTTTTCCTTCAGATAATAATGACAGTTGCTTCAAGGAACTGTCAAATAACAATTTATGGGCAAAATAAGTTATACTTTCGCATATTATTATAATATTTTTTGTGAATGAAATACACTTCAAAAAACATTTTTTTTAAAGTAAAGGAATTCTAAAATTGTACAAATACCTTATTCTTGTCTTTGTTTTAAATTTATAGCTCAGTACTTCTCAATTTTTTGCTCCTAAAATAATTGTGGAGTTATCCTTTGTAGTTAAAAATTTCTTCTATAAGCAAATCAGTTGAACAGAAATACATTGAAAAGCTTAGTTTGATATCGTGCACGAAGAAAAAAGTTCTGGTAAAATTACTATACTATATGGTTATGAAATTTCTGGTATGCTAAAAAAACACAATCCTGGTTCATAGAACAAAAATTCGGCGCAAGATTCTGGCCTCTTCCTCCTTACATATTTTCAGACAAGAATTCAAAAGAATTCTGCTCGCAAAAAAAAAATAAGGTGCTATTTTTACCATTCAAGCAAAACTTAAACTAACAAAGAAATAGAAGTAAGAAAAGCATGTAGCTCAATCTATCTATCCAGCTTCAACCTAAATAAAAGTAAGCGCATCATTACAACAGCTTCAACCTACAACCCAAAAACTACAGACATAAAAAAATTGAAATGATTCATAGATTGAAAATGATCCACTGCACAGCAGCAGAAGTTGCTAAAATGAGCACAAATCAAACCCCAACCATACATAAATTTAAACCTAGAACAGAAAACACAAATCTTTCAAGAAGAAGCTTATGGGCTGGAAGGTGGCCACTTCTGGACAACGCACTAGGTCTGCTCATCGGAAAAACTGATTGTGCAGCTCATAGGAAATAAAAAAAATAAAAAAGGGCAAATATCTTCGCATTTCCACTGGCCAGAACCTGGGGATCAGAAAAATGCTTCCATCTGTCACGTTCTCGCAGCACAACTGGCAAAGGGAGCTAATCATCTTTCTCAACGAAAAATTTCCCTTCGGGGCATATTTAAGAAGATTCAATATCACAAATTGTAATATATGTGCGTGTGGCAAGATCTGAACTGCACATCATTATACCACGGACTGTCCACTCACAGTTTTATACTATCTATAAAAAAACCAATGCGGCTAATACTCTTTCGTTTTAATATATTAATTACTAAAAACACAATGCTTAGGAATGAGATAATTAAACTAATAAGTTTCTTCCATAATTATGAGTACCTACTAAAACCTTAAAAAAGGAGAAAGAAAAACGCAACTAATAAACCCACTATTATCATTTCAGCAACCTCATCCAATAACATCGACTTTAATTATTACTGCCTAGCTTCTCATCTCTCCACCATTGTCTTGCTCATCTCTCTGACTGCAGATTTATCTACTGAAAAACGTTCCATATGGAGCATAGGAGGCAATGTTGTATGTGGGAGTGGAGTATGTGGAGTTTGTCAGTTCAAATCTAAAAAAAAAAATACAGAAAAATGTATTTGAAATCTATTTTGCAGTGCAAAATAAACAAAATAAAAAACAACTTAAGTGCTTCTCAAGAGATTCCGAGAAAGGTAGCTTGACAACTTTTTTCTTTCTATTGCTAAAGCTATGAGCTATGAGCACAGAAAACAAAATTTATTTTTGAAAGAAATGTTCTTGCAAAATATAGTTCATCATACAGGGATGCCAAATATAAATAAATCTCAAATTTAAATTGTTCATCTCTTACGTTGATTTTTCCTTCGCACGGTAGTATGCTAAAACGAATGTATTTGGTATTTTGTTTTTTTACTTGCCACTTAACTTTATACTTTTATACTTAAGTTCAATTTTATCTTTCAAACAACATGAATTACTTATTTTTCAAACTATTAATATATAGCCTAATACTAGGGAATTGTTGAAAAAAATTAAAACAAAACGTTTAAAAATTCTGGGAGTTCATTTGTAATCATTCCTCTTACGTTTTTTAAATCCTTTATACACTTCGTTCCTCTCTTAACTATATTTAATAACGCCTTTAAAAGACAGTGCTTGCAGGTTTCAGCATTATATACACTGGTGTAAGAAATTAAGAGAATTTGCAGACTTGATTGATTATCTGAAGAACAATTGAACCTATTTTAATGAAATTTGATATGTATATACATTGATACAATACAAAACAAATAACCAGTAAACAATTGTAATGCATACACATGATCGTTCGTAATACTCGTTGGAGTTGGATGGTATGAAATTGCCACGGGACAATTCAGATCAATTGCCACAGGAAATGATAAACTGCCTTATTTCATAAAATGAAATCACGTTGCAAGGCCAATATATCTGTTAAAGGGGACCATACCCCCATTTGCCCATTTTTTTTGTTTATTCTGCAACCGCTGTTTCATACCGTCCAACTCCAACAAGTATTACCCACGATCATGAGTATGTATTACAACTGTTGAATGGTTATTTGTTTTGTATAGTATCAATGTATGTACTTATCAGATTTCATTAAAATACGTCCAGTAGTTCTAGAAATAATAGACCAAGTCTGCACATTCTCTTAATTTCTTAAACCAGTGTACATCGCTTATAGCCTTAAACATTAAATTAACCCAATAGTCCACCTTTTATTGGTTGGAGTACTTTTGACAGAGATAAAATGTATAAAAAACTGATTGAATGAAATAATGGTTTTTAAAAGAAGCTTAGAATTTTGCTTTATGTATACCAGTTAAATACATTAAAAATATTCTTCCATTGATACTTTGGGACAATGATGAGAACTTGGGAAAACGTATAATTTTACTAACAATGCAACTAAACAGAATTTGTAATTAAAAAATACGTTATCACCCAGACAACCGAAAAAAAAGGAGAATAAAAAGCACTCTCTATCATCAAAAGGTAATTGAATCTAGTGCACTTCCCTGGAAACTCCTCGAAGTTTGGCTCCTCTGTATTGAGGACAACAATAAAACGAAATATAAATGACTAAATCTCCTCGGGGACCTTCTTTGCCACAAATACTTTCACTTTTACTGGCTGTGAATAAGGCACTTATAGAGATTTTTAGTCTTTTAGTAAGATTGTGGTAACAAATTAATCTTGTAGGTACATAACTTATAAATCTAAACATAAATTGAGCTACACTCTGAAAAAAAATGAATACTCAAATATCGAAAAACTATCTTCTGGTATATGCTTCGAGGAAACATTTCTTTAAAGTGACGAAATAACTATCATTACTTAATCAAGGAAACGATTTTCGTCAAAATTAAAAAAAAAGAAAAAAAAAGTTTTTTTTCTTCTTTTATTTTTAAAAAATAATTCAGTGCCTATTAAATCTAACCATTCTAATTCGGGCATCAGACAGGTTATGCAAAGTAACAACAAGGAATGACTGAACAAAAAGATAAATTACAACCCCCCCCCCTCCAAAGCATGATTTGAACCCCGGATTTTACTGGTACGATTCCAACGCCTTGATCACCATACAACCGGTAAGCTTAATTCGTCACTTTATTTTCGATGGTCTAGTCTTCATTCAAGTTTTGTGTTTCTAGTTAATTATCTCCCACAATGCACTATGATGAGGTTTTGAGTTGAGGAAACACTTTTGTCATACATTTGAGAGTTGGTGTTTCGTCACAAACCACGTGATTTCGTGACGGAATGATTCTCACATTTTGCAAAATACTGCTCAAGGATTATTGAATCAACAAAAGCGAGAGTTCTATTTCTGAAAGTGCATTTTTTCAATATATGAATAATTATATACTTGCATCATAAATTGAAATAGAGAACTAAAGGCTTATATATTCTAAGTAATGGAGAAAATGAATAATATCGAGGTAATGATAACCAAAACACTAATTAAATTCCATTTCTTATGATTGATTTCGCTACTTTTAAGTAATAATTCTCTCTTTCACTGGTATCTAGTTTTTCTTATACTTTTTGATATAAAGCTAAATATAATTTTTAGCACTATTTAATTTGCATCCTTGAATGCAAATTTAGTTTGGATAGGTACAGCAGCCTCTGATTGTGCCAATTTTATAATTAAATATGAGGCAAAAAGTATAATTTAGTTCTTGTCAGTTTTGCTTTAAACATTTGTCCTCTTCTCGAGAAAAAGGTAAAGGAAGGCCGAGGTGCCATAAAAACACCTTCTTTCTTAGCACCAGTCTTAGATAAGACCGTTTCAGCAGCTTATCTAAACAACGTAATTTCATTTACGTTTGACGCAGTGCAGCTGATTCCGGCTGTTTAGCTTAAAATTCAATGGAGATAAAAGCCTTTCTAATCACTTTATTCTCTGCATAACTTATAACATTTTTTTTTATTTTTAATAATAGGCAACATTTAATTATAATTATCATGTCAAGAAATAAAAGTATAGAAAAGTATTAAAAAAAAAATTCAGACAAACAAAATAAAAGATAGACTTCTAATTTTGACCTCTTGATAAGCCTTCTTTTTCTCTTGTGGCAAAACTACAAACTATAAAACGCGCGAAAAAATGTGAACTGAAGCTAGTAATTTTTAATTTACGTTTTCAATCAAATTTTAGATTAAGGGTTGCTATTTATATTTCTGGCCTAATAATGAAAAAACAAATATGTAGGATTGAAATTGGTTTTATTGTTTTTCAAAATTTTCTCCATGATGATCAATACACTTTTGCATGCGTTTGAACCAATTTTCAAAGCACTTTTTCCAGTCCGATTGAGGTAACTCCAAAACATGCGTTTTGAATGCATCAAGCGCTTCTTCGGGGGTCGAAAATCGTTGTCCACGTAATTTATTTTTGATGTTTGGGAATAAGAAGAAGTCATTGGGTGCCAAATCAGGGCTGTACGGGGGATGACCCATCAGTTCGATCTTTCCCTCCGTCAGAAATGCCTTTGTTTGAGTCGATGTGTGAGAGCTCGCATTGTCATGATGAAGAATGATTCGCCTGTTCTTCTGCTTTCTTCGAATTTCTCCGATGACTTCTGGCAAAGAAATGGTCGTGTACCATTAAGAATTGACCGTCCTGCGTTGCTCTAACGCCACTGTTGCCACATGACCGTTAATGCCGAAGAAACAGGTAATCATTTGTTTCGATGTGCTTCTTCCTCGAACAACTTTTGTTGGTTTTGCCTCGTCTTGGAAGATCCATACAGTTGATTGCTGTTTTGTTTCCGGCTCATATGCATAGATCCATGATTCGTCACCTGTGTAGATGTTATACAACAGCCTTTGATGTACCTTGAACGTATTTTTCCAACATTTCCTCGCACCAATCGACACGAGCCTTTTTTTTGAGCGTTTGTTAGATTATGCGGGATCCAACGCGAACAAATTTTTTTTTACGCTCAAATGTTCATGCAATATTTTATTAATGCTGGTCATACTAATGTCCAAAGACGCCTCTATCTCACGGTATGTCACATGACGATCTTGCTTTATCAGTTCACGCACAGCATCGATCTTTTCTGGCGCATCAACGGATTTTGGACGACCAGCACGGGATTCATCCTGGATTGAACATCGACCACGATTAAATTCATTATACCAATTTTTTACAGTGCTGTAGGATGGCGCTTTATCGCTGAATAAAGAATTAAGTTCATCGAAGCACTCTTGTCTTGACAATCCACGTCGAAAGTTATGAAAAATAATGGCACGAAAATGTTCACGATTGAATTTCATTTTTTGAAAGAGAAGAACTTTTGAATTTACTGTCAACAACACAAATGAAGCTATAATGGTAAATCGTCTGCTAAATTTATGTTTAAAAATATCAAACTTTCGATATAAATCGTCTGCGGTCGCCTAGCAACACTTACTGTTGCCAAGGCCAGAAATATAAATAGCAACCCTCGTACCACGTATTAAAAACAAACAAATAATACAAAATTGAAAAAAAAACTTTGTAAAATTAAATTTAAAAATAGAAACATGCTCGTATAAAAAAAATGTTATTTTCCTCTTGAAATTCGAAAATAAATTAAATCGTGTTGCTAGAATAATACCAAATTAAACAAAACCTTTCATTAAAAAGTTTTAAAAAAATAAGGTTTACGAGAAAACAAGCAAAATGAATTCCTTTTTTTTTTAGGTGAAATATATATATTGTATTTTTCAACCAACAAAGAATTCACGAAATTTCCTTTTTACGTTTATTTTACTCCACTATTAATTTTAATTGTTTTGTTCTAAATTGAAATAATTGAATAAATGATAAATGTAAAGTTCACTTTTATTAATTGACTAGAAAATTATGGGGAAATTAATAGCTCCTTAAAATTTCATAATTTGTTGTCTGATTGCCAAAAAGGATTTTAATAAATATAAAAATTGTTATTTTTAAGAAGTAAGAAAAATTACTTTGTTACTCCCAAATAAAGATATCTACGTTAAATGGTCTTAAAATATGAGCGAAAACATTTTCTTTCTAAAAGGAATTTAAAAATAAATAAATTTAAGTATGTTTGAGTTCTAGTTTCTTAACGGTTAGGAGTGTTTTGAAAAATAAGTTTCAAATTGTAATCTAAAAAAAATATTCAATATATTCAGCAGATTGGCATGGTACTGTTAACCCTTTAACGCAGATGGGATAATATACATAATATATATATTACGCTCTTATTACAACCAAAAAAATATTTTGGTATAATTTAATTGTAAAAAACAGTCTAATAGTTACTAAAAATTTTGTTAGATTATGGAATTATATTTGTACTAAAATATAAAATTCAAAAAATATAGTTCGATATGAATTTTTTTTTTCATTTATATTCAAAAAAAATTTTAATTGTTGATTTTAAAAGTCAAAGAAAATTCAATGATGAATAACTGCTTCTCTCAAATTTAAATAGTTTCAAATTTGAAAAATTACTGTAAGGAAATGAGTCGTGTTTGGAAGATTTTGGCTTTAATGCAAAAAAATGACAACGGTGTTTCATGCTGCATTTCAAAACCATAAATTATAAAATGCTAAACATAATATTTTTCACTTATTTTAACCTAAATTAATACAAAATAAAAAAAACAATTTATGTTAAATAAGTATGATTAATAAAAATTCTGAGCCAAAGACTTAACGTGGTCTAAAAGGCTTAACGGCTATAAAAAAGTATTTCATGTTCAAGAAATTTCTTTACAGTTATTGTTTATAAAACAAAAAACGGAATGAATTTCCTTTTTTTTTTTTTAAATATTCCAATTAAAATTCCAGTATTCTGATAAACAACTAAAACTATATGGATATTACAACAGAATCCTTGCTGTTGATTAATTAGGATATGTTATGCTCATTTAAAATTGTTAGAGTTTATTTTTAAGATTTGAAATATTTAATTTTTGTTAATCGATACAAAATAAGGTAAGAGAAATTTAAGGATATATTTAATGAAATAAATAAAATTATCACATCTGTAAATTCAATGACCAAATCGAGATTGATTAGTTAAATATATTTTTATTCCATATTAATTAAATATTGTTGGATACAACCTAATATTAATTATGCAAACAAATGCGTCTCTAATAACTATTATTGTAAAGGGGATATTAATATTGTCAGTAATAAACAGAATACAAAAATTAATTTCAAATAGAAACGAAAAAACCAATGAATGGATTAAATGATCCGTTAAAAACCAAACACTACGTAGAAGTTGATAACAAGTAAGGAATTTTTAGAAGAATTAAATAGATTTAAGGGGTCACAGTACCTTTGCAACAATTTTTTTAAATAAAGGTATAATCATTCATTTTGTGAATGCTTGACATGCTCATTTAACTTATAATCAATAATTTATCTTCAAAACATAATTTAACTGTTTAACTTTTTTAAAATTTTAAAAAAAGTTGAAAAAATTCACAATTTTTAAATCCCTAAGACTTTTTTATTTTAACATATTTTCAATTTTTTTTTTCTTCTTGCTTAGAATATACATATTAATAACTTTGTGCATTCATTTATTGATACATCAATTCGAATATTTTTTATAGATTATTTTGTAAAAAAGTAGAAAGAAAAAGGTTAAAAATTCCTGTTAGGTACATATAACATGCTGTAAAAATTGTAATACCTCCTAAAATGCTTATTCCATGCACAGTTTAAATAAGTGTATTATACTTAAGATAAAAAAGTTTATTTCAAAGTTCTATATTAAATAGAAAAAATTCCTTAGGGATTTAACTAAGATTAAAACACAAAATTATCATCTATGAGAAAAGGCACTTTAAAGTCTGTCTGCTAAGCAAGCTTCTGTATTAGGACTATCTAAAATCATTCATGACTTTTTTAAAAATGTAGATAGAGAGATGATGTTTTTTCAGTGCATTCGAAATAGTTTGAAGTTTTATTATAAGCAATAAAAAAAAATTCGATAGTTTAGTCATTTTTTGGGTACTGTACGAAGTGAAACAGTTAAAAAAAATTATATTTCAACTAGAGAATTATCGCCTTTATATTAACATAATTCATTATTATATTAATTTTTAGTGACATATTATGAATACTGAAACAATTTTAAAGAGATATATAATTTAAATATATAATAAATAAAATGGCACTTTTTGAAATTGTCAGCAAAAAGCAAAATACCATGCAAAAGTGTAAGGTTCCGATAATACAAAATAATAATTGTAATAATAATAATTTCCCCCAATATTAAAATTCTTTTTTCAATGTATTGTGAATAAATATCATAAAATTATAAATTGTAATAAGTTTATAAATTAGAATAGAACTTTTGACCCTATCACAAATAAAATAAATTGTGCTGGTGTCTGATAAATTTGCGTTACTTTAACTTCAGATATGTTCAAGAATATTTTGCTCGGAGCAGCATATCTTAGGTGGCATTAAACCCATAATTCAACATAATTTACCACAACTAATTTTATCATTCTATCTTACGGATATAGAGTTTAATAAACTTAGTCCTAATTTTAGCCAAATCTGAATTCTAATTCAGGTGCTTTAATTTCAGCCCAGTTACGCAGAGTATAGCCAAAGCGTAGAATATACGACAAAAATTTATATTACTAGTTCTTATTAAAGCCACCTTCCTTAAAAGAAGGTGTAATTTCTTAAAATAAATATTTTAAAAAGATGTTTACGTACGTAGCTAAAATACGTTCTCCATAACTATAAATAATTTTTTTGACTCGTAAGAAAATAAATATTAAAGAAATCTTCTCCCACTGCATTTTGAAACTAGTTATAGTCTTAGTATAGTCAAAACGTAGCAAATGCTACAAAAATTTACAACAATATCTCCTATTAAAGTTACCTTTCCTTAAAAAAAAGTGTAATTTCTAAAAATAAGTAATTTAAAAATATGCTTGCTTTAGCAGAACAATACGCACGTAGATAAAATCAATTCTTAATAACTTTAAGGAAAATTTTTCACACACAATACTAAAATAGAGAAAAAAGAAATCTTCCTTTTCAACCTGGTTATAACCTGGTTCGACCTTTTCAACCATACTAAAGTCAAAATGTAGAATATGCGACAAAAACTTACATCACTCGCTCCTATTAATGCCACCTTACCTTAAAAATAAGGTGTAATTTCTTAAAATAAAAAAATTTAAAATATATTTGTTTTAGCAGAACATTACGTACGCAACTAAAATGAATTCTCAATAACTATAAATAAATTTTTGACACTTTATAAATTAGAAATTAAAGAAATCTTCCTACTGCGTTTGTGTTCTTTGTAATCTCATTAAACTCAAGGAAATATCTCATTTAAAAGGTACTTCATACAACTCCCACTTGAGTTTTAATTTTAAATGCAAGCTTTTCCTCTCCTTGTTTATTAATGCTATGAAAAATTGATCTGCCGAGGGCAAAATGAAAGAAAAAAAAAGAGTAAGAAAAAAAGAAAGAATAAAAAGGTAAAAAGGAATCTTAAATACAAATATGATAATACTACAGTAATAACAGAAATCGAAAATGAGAGTGAAGTAAAAAATAGCTACACTTAAATTGAATATGATTACTTTTATTTTACTTTTTATTGTTTATTTAAATACAAAACGATTTTTGCCAATTAGGGTTAGCCAGTTTTGAGTCTGTAAACAGGATTTGTTTCATTTGATTTTCTGTATGAAGCTAGAGCATTTTAATTGGATTTACTTCACTCTTGCTCCTTATAGTTACTTGGTAATAATTTTGATTTTTAATTTTCTTGAAGAAGTGGCATATTAAAATCCGTTATCAGTAAAGTTATTTTTTAATTTTTCTATAAGTCTGATCCATTTCATTAGTTCACTTAGAGTTCTCAGTTTCAGTTCGAATTTCTGTTACAAAGTGGTAGCTTAGTCAGCTCTAGATTTTGCAATTTTAACTCTTCATTTTATTAACTTTTGAGTTGTTTTTCATCGATATATAAAGGAGTTCAGGTAACATATTTTTAAGTAAATTAACGAGATTGAAGCAATATTTCGAAATTTCGCTCCTTTCTTCGAATGATATCTTATTTAATGGACTCATCACTATTAACAGTGCAGAACATTCAATTCAGAACTGTGTCCAGACTCGACCTTTGAAAAAAATAAAGCGTTTTTACGATTGTTTTGAAGTTGACGATGTAGAAAATAAGGTTATATACCTCATCAAATAACCTCAATTTAAAAATTATTTACATTTGTTAAAATAACCACAGATGTTGCTCAACAATACTTTTAGTTGAAATCAGATGAAATTAATCACTCCTCAAATATATTTATTTGCTTGAAGTGTAAAAAAATATCATGCAAACCTCAAAAACAACCTCTCTGAGTTAATTGCTCAAAGGTAGATTTCTTTCTACCTCAAAAAAAATCTCAAGTGTGAATAACGCAACTTCATACACCACTTAAACCTTAAAAAGTTGATTTTTTAAGGTTGCTTTTGAAGTCAACTTCAAATAGACCTCAAATCAACATTAACACCTCAAATAAACCTCAAAAGCACCTTAAATATTTGTATGAGGAGATGATTTGTAAAAAGGGTACATTCAGTAAAAATCCTTACAGATTGGGGTTTTGCTCGGTATATCACATATACCATTCATTCATTAAAATTTTTATCCAATTTGTTAAGAGTAAAATCATAATTACAGTCAGAAAAACTAAGACTAGCATAAGATAGCTCATGTTTGTACAAGGGTACACACTCTCTGCGTTTTATACTACCTATCATTAGGTTTTTTGAAGGATTTTTTTTTCCAAGATATTTTTTTTCTATTATTGTAGATTTTTCAAGCTAAAAAATGAAGCTTGACAACCACGTAAATTTTTCGTGTTGTAACTTATCTTCTCAAAAACCTTGAAATATGTCCCTTTCGTTCCATATATAACTTTTTAATTTGTTTACCTGTGATAGGTTTGGGACAAAAATTCCGAATCCGGCAAGCAAAATAATAAAATTTTTAGTTAAGTTTTTCCATAGAATTTATCATTAGGTTTTTCCAATTTCTCAGTAATGAGTGCCTCTTTTAAATAAACATAAGTCCCACGTCATCTGTCAGTCGTATGTCATTTACGTTTCGCGCAACAAAGTCAAGTTCAACTTTTGTATGTTAAATAAAATATTTTTTTCCTTGCAGCATTTACTGAATTTCTCATTCTTTGCTTCGGAAGATGCGGGAAGCATTACTCATTTAATGTTACCTGATGATAACCTGTAAAACTTACTCGAGGAGGCGCGCAACGTTACCCACGCCCCACTGCCATAGACCTGTTCATAGTGTGAACCACATTCACACGCAATGCAATAGAGAACATAATACAGTGAGGTATATCTATGATGAGGTCTATCTTCCCCTGAGTGGGAAGCGAGCCTACAGCCATTGGCTTCAGAGTCAAGCGCCCTGGCCGCTTGCTTAAATTAAGTATACGACATATATTAAATCTAATGTAACGCTCATTTATTTATCAATTTCATATTTTTTTATACTTCTTTTAGCTTTGCTTGTTTTGAAGTTTTGCTTTATTTAATATATAGTTTATTTTCGTTTCATTTGATTTCAATTGTACAATTTAATTGTGTTTATTTTCAATCTGAATCAAAGTTATGAAAATATACTTAAGTATTGATTTCATTCGAAAATTTAATAAATAACTTTAAAACAGTTCTCGTTTTCTTGAAGTATTAAAATAATTGAACAAGTGTTCGTTTAAGCTGTTTCCCAACAGCAGTTATCTTTCCCTTGCAGTATTGTTTCCTTGAAGTTAAAGTCATTGTTTTCTCGTTATTATTTACAGAATAAAAGGCGAATATTTTAAAGAAAACTGATTAAATTAAAACCTTTTCGCCTTTAGAAAAATTTCTGTAATGTCATTCTAAATCAAATAAAAATTTCGATAGCTTTGCTTTCTTAATACTGTAGCTTGAAACACAATGAAATTATAAAATTTCCCGCTGACTGTTATGTCAATATCAAAAATGTGTTTATTAGATTCGAGGACGTCGTTTGTTTTTATTGATTTTGAAAAATGACGTTCGTTTTCTTACTTTAATTCCATTATCGAATTATACAAAAATCAAAGAAATACAAAATAAACATAGATTCAGTTTATTAAATTTAAAAAAGTGTATCTGGTAAGTATTGAAATGAGTTTGAAGTTTGATTTAATCTCTATGAAACTATTATTTTTAACGTGTTTATTTATTATTCTAAGAATGAAGATACAAATAGAAAAAGTTAAAGTAAAGTACACAAAAAAATTGTTATGCCATTTTCATTGTTAATTCAAGAATTTTAGTAAGGACATTTCTGGTAAAAAAGAAAGTAAAAAAAAAAAATAAATTCTGGTAATAAATTTAAAATATACGGTATTTAAACCATTCATATAAAAAATCAAATCTTCCATTCACAGGTGTTGAGAAAAGTAGATGTAAATTTGATTAATTCGAAATTCCCCACTAGAGGGCTGACAGTCAGTCTACATTGAACCACCAAGCAGTAAGCATTATTGGCTAAATTAATTGTCTTCTAATGTATAACTTTATAATCTGAAGGGTTCCACCCTTATAATATGGAACTCCTTGTTTTGTTATATTAAATATTTGTTTGTTGTTTTCGATAATGATTGCCCTTTCCTTTTTGCACATGGTGCATTTGGCCACGAAGTATTTTACGAACTAGAATTTAAAGTAAGAGAAAATAAAGTGTTATTTTTAAGTTCAAGGGCAAAATCGAAAATGACAGTGAAAGATACATGATCACTTCAAGGAGACAGCTAGTCTAATTCTTAGTATGTGCAAAGTAAGCGTTTTTATATCTTTCTTTGTTGCAGAATTCGTTTTCGTTTTGAGGTTTTGATTATTGAAAATTTATTGTTTTTATTTTGCTAAGGGTGTGACTTTGTATTAAACGTTCATTATGGCTGAAAAAGATTATTTAGAGAGAATTAAAAGAAAAAGGTGTAGTGAACGAAGTAGTTTTACTAAATTAATAAATAAAATTGATAAATTATTAACTGAGCAAAATGTTGAAATAAA
This sequence comes from Parasteatoda lunata, assembly GCA_949128135.1. NCBI lineage: Eukaryota > Metazoa > Arthropoda > Arachnida > Araneae > Theridiidae > Parasteatoda > Parasteatoda lunata. The sequence continues at coordinate 18,890,483 of OX421976.1, forward strand.
TGTATTAGATGAGAATCTTACTGTGTTAATTGAAAGGAATCAAAATTTAATAGCTTTGAATAAGGAAATTGAAAATATAATTGATATTAATTTGTTGGATGAAGATTTAGCTTCTAGTGAAGAATATCAGGATAAATATTTGACGTATGTAGCTAAATTAAAGCAATTGATAAAATGTAAAGGAATAAAGGTTTCGGTTAATGAACAAACAGTTGAAACTGTAAAAAATGATTCGGTTATAACTGAGCAGAAAAGAGTTGTTAATAACAATTACAGTATTAAATTACCGAAAATTCAAATTGTTCCCTTTTCGGGAGATCCGATATATTTTAATTCCTTTTGGGATTCTTTTGAAAATACAATCCATAAAAATGAATCACTTTCTAAAATTGAAAAATTCATTTATTTGAAATCTTATCTTACTGGCCAGGCAGGTAATGTTGTATCAGGTTTTGATTTAACGAATGATAATTATGATAATTGTATTAAATTATTACATGAGAAATATGGTCGTAGAGATTTAATTTTGAATTCATTTGTTAATAAAATACTTAGTTTTCCGAGTGTTAAACATACTTCTAATATTACAGCATTACGCAAATTGTACGATGATTTAGATATCGCAGTTAGAAATTTAGATTCAATGAAAGTTCAGTCTGAATCTTATGGTATACTTTTGATACCAATAATTTTACAATTATTGCCTGAAGATTTGGTTTTAGATTTTCAACGAAAACGGAAATCTAAAGATGAAACTGATGTTAATGAATTATTGCTGTTTTTAAAGAATGAGATAGAATGTCATGAATCGGTTGCGTTTTTAAATGATAAAAAGACTAACTATAACCATCGAGGTAGCTATAATTTGCGTAACGAGCAAAATAGGTATATAAACAAAAATTTTAATAAAGGCACACCCTCAGCTACTGCGCTTAATGCACAGATGACTCAGTCAATATGCATTTTTTGCTCTGAACCCCATGACAGTTTCAAATGTAATATGTCTTCCCAAAACAAGGTAAAATTATTGAAAAATTCTAATCGTTGTTTCAAGTGTTTCAAATTGTTTCATGTAAGCAAGAATTGTCGTGTAAATAAATTGCCTTGTTATAAATGTAAGGGATTAAGTCATCATGGGTCTATTTGTTTAGGAGGTAATAAGGGGATAAATAATGCTAAAATTAGTAAAATTCAAAACGCTGAGGAAAAGTTAAATGAATCTTCTGATTTGGTTGCAATTTCTAATGAAACTCCACCATCGATTATTTCCAATGAAGAAGTTATTAGTTCTGTTTCCCAATGTAATAATAAAAAAGTTGAATGTTCTAAAAGGGTTTATTTGCAGACTTGTACTGCTGAAGTTAAATCAGATTCTTCGTCTCAATTGACAAGAATTCTTTTAGATAATGGCAGCCAGCGTTCGTTTTTGTCTGAACGAGTTGCAAATAATTTAAATTTAAAACCGGTTGCTTACGAAGTTTTATCAGTTTATTCATTTGGAATGCAAAGAGCAACAGAAAAGGCTTACCCTGTTGTTGAATTCGAAATTTTCAAAAGAAATACAAACTTTAGAACTAAAATTAGAACTCTTGTTATACCATGCATTACTGGAGTTAAAGTGGAACCTCCCGACCCCAAAGTGATTGAATTTATGAATAAAAATAAAATTGATATGGCTGATTCTTATATGGAAGATAATGATAATTTGCTGAGTATAGAACTCTTAATTGGTTCAGATTTATTCTGGGAATTTCTTTTATATGAAAAGTTAACTATAAATAATCGCCTGTGTGCTATAAAAACTGTTCTTGGATGGGTGATTAGTGGAAGTTGTTATAAACGGGAGCATACATTGTCGCAAAACATAGCGGTTATGAAAAGTGTGATTGAATCAGGTGATATGTTTGATTTAAGAAAATTCTGGTCACTCGATTCCTTAGGTATCACCAAGGAGTGGGAAATTTTATCTCTAAAAGATAAAGAAACAATTGATAATTTTGAAAACAATTTAAAATATGAAAACAATCGTTACAAAACCGGATTACTTTGGAATTCAAACCCCGATGATCTCGATAGTAATTTCCCTACTGCCAAAACGCGCTTTGATAATTTAATGATAAGATTAAGTAAAAATGAAAATATTTTTGACATGTATGCAAAAATTATTGAGGATCAGATAAAAGATGGAATCGTTGAGGAATGTAAGGATAAATCCATTAATTCTGGTTATTTCATGCCGCATACAGCTGTTTTAAGACCCGATAAAGAAACATCTCGTGTTCGGATCGTTTTCGATGCTAGTTCGAAGGATATTGGTTTAAAATCCCTTAATGATATGTTATTGTCAGGTCCAAATTTGAACCCGAATATTTTGGATGTCATACTTAATTTTCGAAGGCATGAAATAGCATTTTTTGGTGATATTGAGAAGGCGTTTCTAATGATAGAGATAGATGAAAATGAGCGCAAATATTTAAAATTTCTTTGGATTGATTATGATAATTGCGAAGGTTTTAAAATTATGAATATGAAAAGGTTACCGTTCGGAGTTACCACTTCCCCTTTCATTTTGAAGGCAATAATTAAGTACCACATTAAAAAATATGTTAATGACAAACCCGATTGTGTTAAAATGTTAAGTTCTTCGTTATACGTGGACGATCTGTACTGGGGAACTGATACAGTTAATGATGCATATCGACTGTCATCTGATGCTGTAAATATATTACAATCCGCGAGTATGAATTTACGGAAATTTAATTCTAATTCAAACGAATTAAAGAAATTATGGATTCAAAATGGTATTGCCATTAATGAATCAATTGCACGTGCAAAGGTATTGGGTCTTCGATGGGATACAGAAAGTGATGTACTATTGATTGAATATAAAAATTTAGAGCAGTCGTCATCTAGGTCAAGTCATTGCACAAAGCGTACTGTTTTAAAGTTTGCAGCTCAAATCTATGATCCTATTGGTTTAATTTCTCCCTTTGTTATTAAGATGAAAATTTTGCTGCAAAAAATTTGGAAGGCTGGACTCGATTGGGATGACCCTCTGCCTTTAGATATTGAAACAGACTTTAACAATTGGATTTCTGAAGTTTCCTATTTAAGTAACTTTTTTACAGAACGGAAATATTTTGATAACTGTGATTATAAGAAAGAAATTGCCATTCATATTTTCACTGATGCTAGCACAAAGGCCTATGGTGCTGTAGCGTATTTAAGATATGCAAATATTTCGAACGAAATTAAGACCTCATTCATTATGTCCAAAAGTAGGGTAACACCAATAAAGACTTTAACATTGCCCCGCTTAGAGCTTATGTCAGCGGTAATTGGTGCTAGAATCTATGATCATTTACACAAATTCTTTAGTGACATTTGCCAACAATTTTATTTGTGGACGGACTCACAAATTACATATTTTTGGATAAAGAATAACAACTCTTTGAAACCTTTCGTGCAAAACAGAGTGTCTGAAATTCAAACTCTGACAGATCCTAAATTTTGGCAACATTGTCCTGGAAGTTCAAATCCTGCCGATAAATTAACTCGAGGAGAGTCACTAAAAAGCCTTGTTGATGATAACTTATGGAAATTCGGACCATCTTGGCTCATGGAGGATGAAAGTAAGTGGCCTCAAGAAAATACGGAAATTAATAATCAGCAACATTCAGTTGATTTAGAACTTAGAAACAGCGTTATTTCTCACAGTTGCCTCGCAGATTCTAAAGAGACTTTACTGATTTTAGAAAATTTCAGTTCTCTATTAAAGGTGAAAAGAATTGTGGCTTGGTCAAAGCGGTTTATCCAAAACTGTCGAAGTTATGACAAACTGCAAGGTCCATTAACTACTGAAGAATTAAAAGAAGCTGAAATTATTTTAATAAAGGAGGCGCAAAATGACTATTATCAAGAAGAAATTAAAATTTTGATGAAGAAGGAAGATATAAAAAATAACTCCAGCATATTTTGTCTTCGTCCATACCTAGATGAAAAACAGATATTAAGAATTTGCAGTAGACTGTTTCAATCTGAAGTGGATCCTGAAGCAATTAATCCTATACTGCTACCCAAGAATTCGAAATTTTCCGAGCTTTTGATCACTGAAAAACATAAAAAGTTGCTTCATAGCGGAGTTAATGTCACTCTTTCGCAGATTAGGAAAAGTTATTGGATTCCACAAGCCAGACAACTTGTGAAAAGAATTATTGGAAGATGCGTGGTTTGCAAAAAACACTTTGCGAAACCAGCCAATCAGCGTACTGGAGAGCTGCCTGAAGATAGAATTTCAGAATCTCCGCCTTTCTCAGTGGTTGGAATTGATTTTACTGGGCCTATTTACGTAAAACATAAAGATGAACTTTTGAAATCTTATATTACTGTGTTTACTTGTGCAGTCACACGTGCTGTACATTTAGAACTAACTTCCGATTTGTCTACGAATAAATTTATCTTAGCTTTACGACGTTTCATGTCAAGAAGAAATAACTGTAAAACTATTTATTCTGACAACGCAGCAACTTTTAAGGCTGCTTCAAGAGATATAAGGTACTTCTTTTCTACTATTAGAGGAGAAGAATTTCAAAATTTCATTTCCTCTGAAGGCATTGTGTGGAAGTTTATTGTTGAGCTTGCCCCATGGTGGGGAGGGTTTTATGAAAGGTTGATGAGAAGCATTAAAGAACCTCTCAAAAAGATACTTGGAAAAGCTCAACTTTCCTTCGAAGAAGTCATGACTATCTTAGTTGAAATTGAAAACGTCCTTAATCGTCGACCACTTACATATGTGAGTGATGATAATTCAGAACTACAGCCCTTGACACCTGCTCATTTTTTGTTTTCTGAACTGGTCAACGAATATCCATATAATTTCTCTGAGCTTATCAATGTGACTGCAACGCGAGAAAGTCTGATAAAGAGAAGGCAATATCAAACTTGTCTTCTGAAGCAGGTGTGGTTGCGTTGGGAAAATGAATACTTGTTGACTTTGAGGCAACATCACTTTTCCAACAAATCTAACTGTGAGGAAAACATAAAAACAGGTGATGTAGTGCTTGTTCAAGGCAAAGGTAAATCCAAATTTTTATGGAACTTAGGCCGTGTCCTTGAAGCCTATAAGGGTCGTGACGGACTAGTTAGATCCTGTCTTATAAAAACTAAAACTGGGGTGTATAGGAGACCAGTACAACTGCTCTATCCCTTAGAGCTGAACTAAAAACTGATAATTAACACTCTGATGATATTTTAATAATTTGATATTCCTTTAATTTTGATGTTTCAAATTATATTTACTGTCTTAAAAATAATTGATTAGTGTTTATTTTTATATTTTAGTTTTAATATGTAATGTGTTTGAAAAAATGTGAAATGTAGAAACTTGCTATTGTTTTATGATAATTTCTTTAATTTAAAATTATCAGGTGGGGAGTGTTGAGAAAAGTAGATGTAAATTTGATTAATTCGAAATTCCCCACTAGAGGGCTGACAGTCAGTCTACATTGAACCACCAAGCAGTAAGCATTATTGGCTAAATTAATTGTCTTCTAATATATAACTTTATAATCTGAAGGGTTCCACCCTTATAATATGGAACTCCTTGTTTTGTTATATTAAATATTTGTTTGTTGTTTTCGATAATGATTGCCCTTTCCTTTTTGCACAACAGGGTAACAGTTTACAGGAAGTTCTGTTTTTCAAACTTGTAGTCTTTATTACGACATATTTAGTAAAAAATACTAAATTCAAAAGCAAATTTAACCGAATAAATGATCGTAATGCTATGCTTTAAAATATCATGATCAACTTACCAAATTTTACTGCATTCAATCAGTTTTATCACACATTATAATAGCAAATTTTTTTGTTAATTTTACCAAAATCATTACCAAAGCTCTTCAGTAATAAAATAAAGTAATAAAGTACTCTTAAGTAAAGAAGTACTTCTGAATAAGAACTCTTACTGTAATAAAGTACTCTTAAGTAAAAGTACTTAGTATTATGGTTTTTCCATAGAGCCAAAAGCACGAAAAACTTGCATCGCTATGATGCAAAAAGTTAAATGTTAAAGATTTAGCCACATTTTCTCTCATGTTCATTTTTAACAACAAAAAAAGGCTACTGCTCAAAGACATAGCATACGATATAATTTCAAACACACTTACAAAAATTTTCATTTCATTAAAACCTAGTTTTCCAATTTCAAATATGTGAAATAATTTTTTTTGTTATTGTCTCTTTGAAAGCTAAACGATTTGCCCTAACCATCTCTTTATAATTCAATATTCTACTGACTGTAATGCTACAGCCATTGCAAATCATATGACAAAATTTAATTATTGGAACTTATAGAAAATATTTGTTAAATCACCATCTATACGAGCCTTAAAAATGTATTCTTTGACGTGCTCTAAGAGATCATTCCGTCCCTTATAACGCTAAATGTTTATTCACATTCCCAACTGTGTAGCCCGGCATTCAGCTGCTACTTCTGACCAGAAGACTCCAGTTTGAAGATTTATACTTGGAAAAAGCATTATTTATGTCCTAAAAATACACGTTTCGCTACTCGACATATTACTGTCATTTTTTGTAAGTCACAGGGGTTCAAATACGCAGTATATGGAATACTTTTGATATAGGTTTATTATGTACTGTGCTCAACAAAAACGAAACATTCAGAAATACTTTTGAACTGATGATCGGATTTTTACGCACTATTACTCAATCTTAATTGCTCCAGGGCGTGATCTCAAATATGCAAATTTTTCAGAGCAGGCAATATTTTAAATTACGAAAACGTACTTTCTCAGAATGCATTTTTTTTAAAAATAAGATTTCTGACCCTCGATATATTGGGAGTATCCCCATTCTGTGAAATATGTTCAGAATAGTTTGGTCAGAAGAAGAATGGTCAAGAGTTTAATGTTAAATACAATTTTAGTGTACTTTACCATATCTCGTCAAACTTTTAAGCGAATAGAAAAGTTTTTGCACTGAAATAAGAATTCGTTTTTTCAAAGATTTCACAAAATATTATTCTTAAAAATCATTACTCATTATTTACATTGTAAAACATGTCATTTTATTTTGAAAAATACAAAACTTTTAAGAAATCGATGGTATAGATCTCGAGAAATCAAATTTTAAATATCTGACTTTTTGAAAAATTTTATTTTTCAGAAACTACTTGACCAATTTTATTCAAATTCATATTTTGCCATATAAAATTACCTCCTTAGTATTAATTCCCATAGCTATTAATTTAGTATTAATTAAGGCCTAATTAAGTATAGTTGTTAGTAATTATAATAACGAGTTTATTATAATTAAGAATTTAAACAGAGAATTCTCCTAAATTCTCCTTTTATAGATAGTATCCTTTTATAATAGTTACTAACAATAACCTATTTTATTAAAATATTAATGTAAATCATCAATTACATGTCTCTCTAATACGACATTATATATTTAAATAACCCTAAATCCACTTTGTATCTGAATTCAAACATATAATTTTCTAAACATATAAATCTCTAAGTATTCAAGCATATAATTTTATTACTACTAACTGCGTCATTTAATACAAAACACGATATAAAACAAACACTATATCTTTTCATCAACAGCCTCTGGTATCTTCAAGTTATTCTGCGTTTATGGGAAATAAAGTAAATAAGTGTTGTCTTTGCTTTCTTTCCGAAGTTGTGAAATACATGGGCATGCATAATTGATGAGGAAAACTTGATTTCAGCGTTTTACATTTTCAAATCATTTCAGATTTTGTCAAATTACGACCAGATATCTCAAATCATCTGAGAGTGTAAATATTTAAAAAAAATTGTGTTTAATTAAAATTGATTTTAATTTAAAATTGATTTAATTTAAATAGTGTTTAATTTAAAATTGAATTACCACTTTTGCACGAAATGCTGCTATGGCAAAATTTTAAAAAAATCGTTAATAATGGTTTTAAAAAAATTATACTTTTAAGTGTGTAGTTTAAGGGTTGATTTATTTCGATTTCAGAAAAACTTAATGCTCTTGAATGCTTAAAATCTTTACTATTACTACTTTTTTAACTACCATTTTAATGATTTTCTTTTTAGCTACCATTACTACTTTATTTCTATTTACTAAATTACTATTTTTTCTCATTTTTATCTAAAATGCATAAATACATTTTTATTTGTATTTTTTTGTTAAATTTTATAAGTATCTTAATAATTATAAAAAATTAAACAATTATAAAAAATCTATCTTATTTAGAAAACGATGCACGATTAATCGCAATGATTATTTAGTAAATAGAACTATATGATCAGATTGGCAAAGGGTAACATATAATAATGACGACCATTTTTGTCACAGTGTTATGATAAATGTAAGTTTCAATCAAATCATGTCTTTAGATAAATGTTGGTTTCAGTCAGGATCTGGAAGTTTCCATACGTTTCTTCTTTACCTTTTTTTTAAGTAATATTCAATTTGTAATGTTTCTTTATTTCATTATTTTGAGTATAATGCAAGCACTTTTTCTACTTTTGTCACTCCTGGCTTTGGTTCCTTTAGATTTTACTATCAGCCCAACTCATTACATCTTCTAATTTAGAAAAAAATTCGCATTTTAATAGGAACTGAAATTATTTATTTTTGTTTAAAAATCGTAAACAAACCATTTTTTTTTACTACTGCATGTATAAATGTGGCGAAAATTTTTTTTCTCTTTCCTTTGAGATTTTTTGAACAGATCTTAGTTACTTTCATTGAGCCGATTTCAATTCTGCAATCGGTTTTTGTCTTCAAGCTTCAGTTTTTTTTAATAACATTTTTAGTCTATTTTTGACGACATGCACGAATTTAAAAACTTTATTATATAACAGCGGGTCGCATAAAATTTGCGACAAATGAATAGCGGTGTTAAAATTTCATCCTCAGGATCAAAATTGCATGGAAACCTAAACCCGGAAATGCCATCATACGCCGTAATGTGTGCTTTCCTTTTATGCACTGTTTTACGTGTGCTTCTGAACACGCCATAAAAAGAAAGCGCCCATACCCACGCGATGGCATTTCCTATCATTTGTTCCAATAAAATTTCAATCCTGATTATGTGTCCTCACTCCCTTAAAGTTTGTCGCAACATTTATACGACCTTCTGTTACATATAATGTTTTTAAACTTTTACATCTCGACAAAAAATATACTGAAATATCATCACATGTAGCTTTAGGTTAAAAACTAATTTCAGATCTGAAATCTCCACCCTGGATTTAGCCAAGATCAAGAAATTGTACAAATTTGCTCCCCAATTTAATCAACAAAAAACTTTGTTTTGGAAAAGGGTTGTCCTCCGGGGTCCGTTACGGGACCTTTCATTTGGAACCTTATTATGAATGACTTGCTCTGTGGTTTATCAGAATTTCAAAATAGTTATAAAATTGCATTCGCTGATGATCTACTTATTATTGTTCAGTGCAAGAACTTTAATGATGCTTGTGTTCTCTCTCAGAATATCTTGGATTACGTTTTTGAATGGTCGAAACTTTATAAGCTGGAATTCAATCCTCTGAAATCTAAAGTTATGATGATACATAAAAAGTCGATGCCGGCTGATGTTATTCAGTTAACTCTTGGGAATGAACCTATTGAAGAAGTAAAGCAGATAAAGTATTTGGGAGTTATTGTTGATAATAAACTGCAGTTTAAGCAGCATTTATCTTATGTTTCCAGTAAAAGTGAAAAACTTCTTCTTGCGTTATTGCGAATTTCAAAAAATACTTATGGAGTTAAAACAGATGTTCTTAAATTAATATATAATCAAGGTATTGTACCACTTATTTCATATGCTTCAGGATCTTGGGGAAACTCTTTGAGAAAGAAGATTAATATTAGAATCCTTAGAAGAACTCAAAGAAGAATTCTTCTACGCATTATTCGGGGCTATAGAACTATTAGTTATGATGCGGTCTTTGTTATCTCTGGTCTTCCACCTATTGATTTAAATATCTTAAATAATCTTGAATTGAAGGAGAAGATAAAAGACAACGATTGTCTAACCCTGGACGGGAAGCTTCCTATTTCATGTTTGCCCCACCTAGCATGTAGGAAACCTGTTATAATTATTCCTTATGTAAATAATGTTTTTCAGGCATATAAAACTATCTGTTTTACGGATGGTAGTAAGCTTGATGGAAGGGTTGGTCTTGCTTTTGTAATTTATGAAAATGGAACAGAGAAGGTTACTGCCAAGCACCGACTACTTAATGAATGTACTGTTTTCCAGTCTGAACTTTTGTGTATAAACCTGGTTGTTAAGTGGATACAAAATTCTTTTAGTGAAAACAACATTTTTAAATATCTTAGATACAGATTCTCTTTCTTCACTTTTTCTTTTGCGTGACACGACTTCTACTGAGAAGCTTGTGGTGGAAATTCACTCGATTTTGAACGCTCTTGAAAACGTAACTATTCATTTTTCTTATGTTCGTGGCCATAGCGGTATTTTGGGCAATGAAAGAGCAGACCAATTGGCTAGGGAAGCTACGTGTGGTGAAATAGACTTAAGGGTGTCTGTTCCAGCTTCTCACTGGAAGCGCATCGCTAGAGATAAAATCATTGCGGACTGGAATGCTGAATTTCTTGCTTCGCCTCGGTCGCTTTGGACGAAAAGGTTCTTTCCATCCATTTTTCACCGTTCGCAATGTAAATTCCTTGCAACTGATTTTAAATTAACCCAAATTTTAACAAACCATGGAAATTTTAAGAGATATTTATTTTGTTTCCATCTGGAGACCAGTGGAATTTGTGCTTGTGGCGATGCTGATGAAGATGCTGAACATATTATCCTTCATTGCAATCTGTATGCGAGTACCCGAATGAAATTAAAGACTGATTTGAGGCGTCTTTCTATTTGTTGGCCTCCTGTCTTATCAGAACTGGTCAAAAGTATTGAAAGTCTTGCTGCCTTGCGGAATTTTGTTTTTAATTTAAATTTGTAAATTTTTCTTCTTTTGTTTTCTACTTACAACTGTAAGCCTCATGTTATACTTTGTGCTGCATGAGGAGTTTTAAGTCGTTTAAATAAAAAAAAATTTAAAAAAAAATAATAAAAAATTTAATCAAAGTTTAGCAAGAATACTTCATTCCTATTAATCCAATCATTTTCTTGGTTCTAAACTAAAATATTTATCAAAGTAACTAAAGTATAAAGTAACAAAGTTACTAAAATAGTTATCAAAGTAAGGTGCAAAGCATGCTATAGTACCTCAGTATGCGGAGTCTCTTATGTAGCTAAAAGGTAATGTTTGATTCAACTAAAATAATCTAAAAGCATATGAATGTTGATCGAAGATGACAGTAAAGAAACCAGTGGCTGTAATGCGAGCTTGAGTCGTGTTGGAAAAAAATATTGAGATTTTAAGTTCCTCATTGAATTGAATTATTTTCAGTCAAATGTGAGAAACATTGTGTTTTATGTATTCTTTTTAAAATCGTAAAATTCTGTCTATAAATCAGCGTATTCTTAGGTTATAACAATTAGAGCGTATTCAATTATACCTTACATTATACCTTAACTAGATTTTTAAAATGTTTTAATATTTTTATTTTTGAAATAATTCCGGTACTTTTGAGTTTTACAAATGGAAAGGTGATTCCTAATTATTTACATGCTCATATGCATAGTGCTAAAAATAAATGAATAAAAAAATGGAACACCTCGAATAACTTTTGACCAAATGATTAGATTTTCTCGTGCTAGAACTTAATATTAATGGTTAGAAGATCTAACCTAAAATATGCTAATTAATTAATGAAGGCAACAATTTAATTTAAAAATGCTGTCTTAATTAACGATAATTTAATTTGAAATAAGACACATAAGCGAAATTTTATTGAATATACATACCTTTTTTCCGCAATCTTGAAAGTATGGCACCAATATACCAATAGTGTAGTTGGGCGAGCGGTTTCTTAATGTTTACTTTACTTTTTCTGTATTTCGTCATATCTCGAAGATTTTTCAACTGACTCGGATAATTTTTGCACACAACTATACTTAGTTTATCCAAACATTTATTTTTATTAATTATACATTATTTTTAATGCTTTATTTAATATTCTTATTGAAAAAGCCTTAAAAAATAATAAATTATTTTTTATTTTAAAAAAAATGTTTGATTTTTTAAGTATAAAATTTTTTACATTGTAATAAGGAAAATAGTTTTAAATGGCAAAATACAAAAGTGGAACGAAATCGGTGGAACAGTTGTAAATTTAAAATTTAAATCGTTATCTAAAAATAGTTGTAAGTTTAAATTAAATCTATTCTATTCATTTCTTCTCAATTTGTATTTTGTCATTTGAAATAACATTCTTTAAAAATGATGTAAAAAATTCTATTTATGTTTTTTCTAACAATATTAAGTAAAATCTTAAAAAATGAAGAATATGCTTAAACATGTTCTATGAATAATATTATTTCTGAATAAACTTATTTTATTATTGTGACAAGAAAGTTTCGATTCGCTTAAAAAAATGTTGAGATGTGACGATATAGTAAAAAGTAAAATAGTATGATAACCAAATTTTCGACTGACTCGGAAATTCAGTAACTATTTCTCAGATTACGCCTATCTCTCCTTATAGTTTAAGGGTCAGGAATCCTAATCCATCGGAATAAAAGGCATAGTCATTCAGATAAATATATTATTTAATACCTGATTTCTGAACTTAAATTATCGTGTCTGCATTGATTTAATAGCGTTTTTGACGCCACCACTTTAAACCATTAGATTGACTACTAGAGATCCGATCGTTAGACCAAAAGTCATTCAGGGTGTTCCATATTTTATTTTGCGCACTGTACATTAGACAATGGACATCATAGTATTGTCTCAGAGAAAGAACAGGACTTCATAAAGAATAGATGTTCGTAAGGTCATATTTATGGAGACACTTCATATATATAAATAACAATGCAACTGAAAACATTGGAGCTTTGATGCTACGGAACAAAAAATGATGTAATGGAGTGTTCTAGAAACTGCTAGATGACATAGAAATAAAAATAAAATCTTTATTATATATATATTCACGTTTTCTTTGAGCTGTTATGATCGAACTCGCTTCTTCTGTTTCACCTGGGCGATGATTATAACCAATCGGCTACGCTAATATACGCTTTGTTTTAAAAATAGTGGCAAAGATTCTATTTCCTTTTAATGCCTTAAATGATTTAAATAAAAAATAATAATCACATTAAGAAGGTATAGGTCAGTATTCAGTGTATTAACCAAATACTTCTACGAACCTCTCCCAGTAATTAACTATTTACGCTTTCATCGATATTCAATTAAATCTCAGCCCGAAAAAGAATTAGTTATAGTGCACAGAAAAGAAAAGTTACCATTAAGCCCGGACTAGGAGAAATAGAAGTCGACTGATATGAATGGTTATGTCCATTTGCTTTTTCCTTAAGTGCGTCAGGGTAATAACACCGCTAAAGGAAAAGTTTACGCCCTAAGAAAGTTGCTTTCCCCGTGTTTCCTTATTAGCAAGATGAAAGCACATAAATGTACCTACATTTACTCTGTCTATTGAGTTGGAAAACTGAATTTCCGTTGTTCAAATTCCAACACTAATTGCATTTTTTCAATAGGTGTTGTCCAGAATATTAGTAAATGGGTGTTGATATGATATCTGGCATGCTTTAATTCAGAAATTATGGAGCGATTCTAAGTCGAAAGGAAAATTACAGATTGTAATTTTGCAGAGATTTTTTTTCTATGAATATGAATAAAATTATATGAATTGAAATCGTATTTGGAATAAAGATATTTATGGCATGAATATATATTTACAAATTATTTTGGGGCAAAAGTATTATTTAATGCCATGTGTTAAGTAGGTCACATAGCGGAAAAATCCCTCTTAAGTATTTTTTTTTTCATTTTTAGCTGCACCACTTGATACATATATCATTCACAAGGAGTAGTAAAATACTCAAACAAATACATTGAACATAATTGAATATTGAACATAAAAGAAAACCTAATTAAACATGTAACATAAAAACATTAAAAGATTATAAACATTTAAAACAAGATTATAAACATTTTTCATTTTGGCATTTAGACCCAATTTAAACATATTGATGCCGTACCTATGTACCGACTTTTTTTGTACGACAAATCCCTGCTTCTATTTCATCATAGGTATCATTTCCTAAGGTTCTCTGGCACATAATGTTCTTTTTTTGTACTTTTGTATCAGTAAATCTTTTACACCACAATCTAATTTTTCATAAGCTATTATTACTGATTGGCATCTGACAGATTAATTTACGTCTCGTGTCATTCGATACAATAATATCTAAAACCATGAAACTTCATTACAATTTATATTAAAATAAATTGTTGTCAGAGTTACAAAAGATTGCAGTGCCATTTAAACTGCTCCGAGATTATATTTATTTTACGTTGTTGCAGCATTTGAAGCTTTTCCTCTAGATTTTCTTGATTGGAAAAAAAGTCTTATAATTTCCTCTGTCTCATTAAAAGCAATGGGAAGTGTAACTTAATTTAGTTCTCACGCATGAAAAAAACAAATTGCGATGAAATTACCGTACTGGTTGGTAATGACATTTCGGGTTAAAAAAATCCTAATTCTTGATAATAAAACCAAAATATATGGTATTTAAACCAATCATTTTATATGTTTTCCTTTCGTAAGGTAATGGTGAACAGGATTTTCTGGTTTAAAAACTAAAATCCTTCTGGCCCACAATTAGCAACAAAAAAAACGAAACTGGTAAGTAAATTTAGAAGAATAAATAGTTTTTATGTCATGTAAATTTTATAAAACCATAATTATTTGTTAATTTTTCCAAATTCATTCACAAAGTGTTTCAGTAAAATAATACCAAGTCTTTACCATATTTCAGTAGCATTGATCATAATATTTCCCAGTGTAGTTGAGACATTTGTTGGAGCACTTTCCTATGTATAGGTAAAACATAACATAAAAAGATCTTTGATGAGTTAGTAGTTTTTATTAAATCTCATTAATTTCCCTTTTTTCAAAATTTCTTAGGTCTATAAATATTAAAAAAATTAATAAGTGGAAAAAATATCTACTCTCACTAGTGTTTAAATTGAAATTGTTTAAAGAGTCAAGTTTCCTCATATATATTTTTAAACATTTCATCCAAGAACTTTATGTGGCATCCTGTTATCCCAAAACATAAAGTTTACTTATTTCTTTGTAACTATCAATGTTTTTACGATTTTAAGAGAACAACACCTTAGGAGTACACGCCGAAAAAGTTTTATATCTCTATAAATCCTTTATTTTCTTGAAGATTTTGATGAGATTTTCAGGATTATACAGAACAATATAAGAGGATTGTATTTTTATGTTTTTATTTTACTTCAAGTTGTGTAATTGTTGTATTTTTCAATTTTTTTAGACATCTCTTTGTTTTATTTTATTTATTTACTCATTGAAGCGAAGATAGACTTGAAGCAATACCGGTTTTAGATCGAAAAAAATGTGAGGAAACTTATAAATATAAAATAATTTTCTTCAAAATTGAAACGAGAAAATCCACTTAAATTTTGAAAAAGATAAATATTGTTAATAGCTTGGAGTGTAATATTGAAATAGTTTTTTTTTTCTATTGGTATTTCGTGGTAAAAAGACTTTTCTTTAGATGAAGAATATTTAGATTGGAACTAATTAGAACTATTCTTTGCCGTTTTTAATATTTTATATGCTTGTATATTATAACATTCGTTAAAACTGTAATAAAAAGAACTTGGATTTTGATAGTACTGTGTAACTATGTCAAATAAAAAAAAATAAATATAATTATTACATATGGAAAACTGTAGTGACACACGAAAAGCGCAGTAAATATTTGAAGAACACGAACGAACGATTTCATGAGTCTGATATGGCAGATCGTAAAATTTTTATTTTTAATTAAAGTGACGTGACCACGTGTTGATCAATATCAATAACTGCCGAAAATACAATGGAAACATAACATCGATTTTTAAGCACTTCAAATAGTAGTTACCTAATTACATGATTCAAATGTTATATGCAAATTTCCGTGGAAAAGAAACCGCATTTTTTTTTTACTTTTCAAAAGAAAACTCTTTCTGGAAGAACTGTTTAACGTTATGCGACAATGTCGCGGTATAGCTGCTATTCTGCCATTAGGTAATTCGCTATGTTCACTACTGGTATTATGGGAATTGAAGAAGTTTTAATGGATATGCAATTTACAAATGTAGGTAAAAATTATTTTATGAACGAATTTGGAGCCTGTTCAAACTGCATCAATACTGAGCATTTTTGCTGCAGATACTGGGAAAATCAATATTGCGATACCCTTGAAGATATAAGTTCAGAATAAATTTGATTGGTTGTGGTAAATTTTAAATATCATGAGTTGGCTTCAAGAAACAACATTATACCAGATATTACCAGTTTAATCTTCATTTTGAGAGGATGAACTACTAAATACGTGTTTTGCTTAATCTAATAATGTAAAGCCATCGTGAAGGGCAATAAAGAATACTAAATAAAAAAAAGAAATTATTGGTTGTTAATTAGCTTTATTAATTGTAACGATTTATTTCTTAATTTTTGCAAATGGCTTTGTATTGTTATTCAATTAAT
This sequence comes from Parasteatoda lunata, assembly GCA_949128135.1. Classification (NCBI taxonomy): domain Eukaryota; kingdom Metazoa; phylum Arthropoda; class Arachnida; order Araneae; family Theridiidae; genus Parasteatoda; species Parasteatoda lunata. The sequence continues at coordinate 18,907,175 of OX421976.1, forward strand.
TGATCGGATTTCAATTAATTGAACCCAATAAATTCATTAATTGTTTTTTTTCTTTCGTATACAAAACACTGATATTCAGCTAGTATACAGTATAGGAAAAACTTTGAATGTCTATAATTAACTTTCGAAATCATTATTAATTCAATTCTAGTATCAAATTAAAAGCAAAATATTGAAAACACTTTATATAATTGTTAATAAAAAAAACAAATAATTTCATAAAATCAGAGTTTTATGCAGTTTAGGGACCAATAACTTGATATTCATTGAGGATTTCAGTAAAAAATAAAATGTTGCAAAATTATTTTAATCATAAAATATAAGTTATACATAGAGATTTAATGCACAATATATAAATATTTATAAGTTGCTTTTTATGTAGTGAATTAAGATTTACAATTTATAAAGTCTTCTTTTCTACATTTTTTTAGAAAAAAATAATAAAATATTGCTTAGCTATATATAAAAGACCATTTATAAAGCTCTTTCCGTCTGTTCCGTAAATCCTAACTACTTTTCCCTCCGGGAAATTATTCGCACCAAATTTACCCAAGAACTGAATTTCTGGCACATGATCCATCTTGGCTGTTTTTCGTTTGGCGCAAAATAATTTCTTATTCTTCAAAACTCAAAAAAAAAAATAAACAATGCATTTTATTATTCATGGATTGGAATGCGCTTCTGTAGCTTTTGGCGATGCATTTTTAATGCATAATTTGTTCTTCATTGAAGGAGAAACCTGCAAATCTGTGAAGAAAAATATTTTGGCGTTCTGGTAAATATTCTTTATTTTTCATTGCAGATGTAAGCTTCTGAAATAAAATGAACGATTTTATTGTGTAATGGTTGCAACTGTTATGAAATATATTGTAAAAGTTTTAGAAAGGTATATTTTTGTTTTCACCATTTCACCACGATCTTAAAATTTAATTTACATCGATAAAAATTTTCGTGAATATCTGTAGACTTTTATACGTATATTTTTGCTTTTCTAAAGCTACGGTGATATATCGGTAATATAATTAAAATATATATTAACAGATCTTCTTCTTCTTTGTCAGCGCAACAGCCTCTTGCAGGTCTTGGCTGCCTCAACAGTTGACAAACGCCAGCGCCTCCTGTCCATGGCAACTCCCTTCCAATTTCTAATCTTTAGGGTTTTCACATCATTTTCGATGTCGTTGAGCCATCTAGTAGGGGGTCTGTCTCTGGGACGTGACCCCTCGTGGTTCTTAAAGGTTACTATTCTCATGGCACTCTTTTCAGCGCTTCTCCGTAGATGGCCCAGCCATCTCAGCCTATTACTGTGAATTATATGTGAAATTTGATGCTGCTTGTTGAATTAGTAGAGGTCGAAGTTATATCTGGTTCGCCAGCATCCCCTCTCTCGAATTGCGCCAAAGATAGCTCTGATGATCTTTCTTTCAAAGGTGTCTAGTGCCCGCTATATAACATTAACAGATACTTACTATATTTTCTTACAATTAATATATTTTTCCCCTCATAAGGTTTTTTTTCTTTTTTTTAAGACATGAATATTTTGTCTTCTTTTTTTTTAGTTTACAGGTAATGTTGTTGATGTCATCGGCCATTTAGTAAGAGGGTGGGATTATTCGTGTTTTCCAGTGGCACCATCTATGGCCAAGTATTCGTCTTCTGCTACACCAATACGTCACACCCGCTTATAGAGTGAACCCATTCATACATCCATTCACCTTAAAGATCGTAATTTTGATCTGAATCAAAGAACGATCCATCTCCAATTCAGTATCCCCAGAGGTATTGATTTGTTATGGGGAAATGTAGGACTTTGTGACCCAACAGATTTCACGTGTACCATTTACCGTTTGTTGCACGAGGAGTCTTCGGTCGGCTGGATTCGAGACCTCGCTCTCCCAAACGTGAGTTCAGCACCCTGCCAACAGGCTATCCTGGCCAGTTTGTAAGTAATATAATTGAAATATACATTTACAGATACTTGCACTATTTTCTAACAATAAATTAAACAATATATTGTTTTCCTATTAAGATTTTTTTTGGAAACATAAATATTTTTTCTTAAAATATATCTGTTTTACAGTTGAAAATACAATCCTTTTTCTTATGTAAAACTTGTGTTTCACAATCCCAATGTATCCAAGTGGTCTTTTCCCTTCTTTTCATCGGGGTGCCTAAATTATTTAATGTCGGTTCCAACTTTTTTGTCTATGACTCGCACAAAATATTTCGTTTTTCACTCTATTTTAACACCTATCAGAATGCAAGGTTTATTCTCTGATAATGAATTAAATAAAAATTATATATTTAAAAAAAGAAGAATTCCATTATTTTTCAAATCAATCATAACTTTGATTTTGATTTTAAAAAAAAACTTTTATATGGTGCTGCACAAAAAAATAAGCAATAAGTAAGCTATAAAGTGTTAGATAATTAACGACACTCATGTTTAGAAAAATATAAAATAATATTTTCAATTTCATTTCAACTGTACTATTTGCAAATAGGTCAGTTATTTTTTTCTGTCATTGTGTCCTATATTACAACTGCTAATTGTGATTATATTGAAAAAATAATTTTATAGTTTTTTTTTTTTTTTTTCAGTGAAGAATACCATATGGTAAAGAATTTTATGGCCAATTTTAAAAGCTTAGAGAGAATAAATTAACTATCTTCCTCGGCAGAGCTCAGCAAACTGTATGTTTCAATTTCCTTATTTTTTCCTTTAATTGATTTTCAAATCTTTAAATATTGTAGGAAGTGAATTTCTTATACAGCATTTGATTCGACGACATCTTGAAAAAAAAAACGGATACAGAATTTCAATATTTTATAAGAATACTAAACAGATACACCCCAAAACCATGCGTTGTTTCTATTTCTTTTCGTTTTTCTTTAATCATTTTTCAAATTGTTATGCATTTTTAGCATTTATCTATATCGGCATTATTTTTCACAACATTGCGAAAAAATAGAAAAATTATATTTCAATATAAGAAAACAAATAATCATTAGATAATATCTCCCCTGCTTTATACTTTTGTTGTAAAGAAAAATTTAAAACAAAAACTGATTTATGAAACAAAAGTATTAAAACTTATTTATTATCACAAAGAACGTGGGACTATTCGGATAAATGATATCATATATCAAAGAAAGTGATGCCCTTACTAATATAAATCAAAAGGATTGAAGCATGAGAACTTAACCAACCAGGAGAAATGACATTAGCAATTTCTTCAGTCAATAAATACTTTTTTTTTCTTTTCCTTTATCTCGGCTTTTTGCCAAATCCTTGCCGGGATATATTGCCAATTATGCAGACATGTAAAATCGTGTTTATATTTATGAGAGTGATTATAAGCATTACATTTTGAGACAGAAGTAATACGATAAAGCAATAAATTCTTTCAAATGGTGTTAACATTCTTTTACAAAAGAAATAAATGGAGATAAAAGTATTTATTTTTGAGATTTGCCATATGCTTGAAGATAGGTAAGAAAAAATCAAGTAAATTAAATGCCATACAGCTATGTTCATTAAATTTGGTATGAATGCCAAATTTACCATTAATTTGAAATCCAAAGCCTCCGAATAAAAATTAACATTTATTTTGCTGTAGCGAAGATACGATACACTAGCATGTAGTACACGCAAATAAATCTAAGCTTTGTTTAGTTTTGTTTTCCCATTTGTTTTGTTTGTGTCACTTACACTTTATAAACCTTAGATGCATAATTTTTATTAAACATATTTTTAATACTTTTTGTCATAAATTTCTATTAATATAGATCAAAACAGGTGAGAAATATTATATGAATATATTTAGCATTTTACTAACTTTTATATATATATATATATATATATATATATATATATATATATATATATATATATATATATAATGACAATCTTAATACTAACAACCGTTATATATAACTTGTATTTTACACAAACAACAATCTGCAAGCCCGCTTTAAAGCTAGAAACATTTTTATACTAAATACGATTGAGCTATAAGTTGTAAAAGACAAAAGGTCAACACCAAACTGTTCAAATCAATAAGCAAACTGTTTATTTTGTATTAATTATACTTCCCCAGCAACTGCAACCCCAGACCCAGCAACTTCAGGAATATTAAATAAATAATCCCGAGAAATATAAGCGAAGACATATACTTGTATAAAAGATTCGTAGGCTTTAAAGAATATGAAGATGGTAATAATGGTGGACGTGATTCAAGTGCTCAAAAACAGAACCCCATTATTTTTAAACAAGATTAAGTTCAATAATAATTAGTTTTAATTTTACTTCATAATTGCCACAAGAAAGAGAGAAGTGCGTTTCATTATTGAAAATCAGCCAGCTATTTTTTTTTTCTTTTAAATCTTCTTATTATTTACATTAAGTGTTATTCCTTTTGAGAGTTATATTAGAATGAAGGTATGTAAGACTATACATATAGGAGACTACTTTGCGAGTTTATGTTAGAAAGAAGGTGTGTAAGACTATAAATGAGACGATATTGCGAGTTTAGGTTACAATGGGGGTATGTAAGACTATACATAGATGAGACTATTTTGCGAGTTTGTGTTAGAATGAAGGCATGTATGACTATATATATATATGTATATGAGACTTTTTCGCTTTTAAACACTGATACGAATATCTGTGTATTCAATAGCTCGTGAGCACAGCGAGAAAGTGTCAAGAGACTTTTTTTTGTCTTGGAAACACCCTTAAAATTCATTAAATTTTTATTTATTAAATGTATAAAATTTTAAAAAGCTAGTTTTTATTCCCAATCTGAACGAATATAATTTCTTAAGGCTTATCACCAAATTTTCTAGAGTAAAATTTCTTCCTATCGAAGAGGATAAACAGCAAATTTCACCGTATCATCCTTTTCTTCTTCCGCAGATGACAAATGTGTTATTATTAATGTTGCTTCTCCATAGTACAGTAACGCGCAAAAATTAAAATTTTAAAAACTAGTTTTTTTTCCTAATTGAATGCGTATAATTTTCTCAATGCTTAATAATACCAATTTTTCTAAAAGTAAAAGTTCTTCCTAGTTAAAGAAGAGATGGTTAATTCCACCACATCATTTTCTCATATACTACAGATGACAAATGTAGAATTATTAATTGCTTTTCGATATCTCAAAATCATGCATGCCAAGAAAATTTTAAACTTCGATCTTTTTCCTAACTGAATGCATAGATTTTATTGAAAACTTAATAATACCAATTTTTCTACAGTAAAAGATCTTCCTAGTTGAAGAGGAGATAGTAAATTCCATCAAATCATCCCTTTCTTTTCCCGCTGTCTGCAAATTTGATATTATTAGTGTTGCTTTTTCATATCACAAAAACGTATATGCTTTAAAGTTTTCAAAACTAGTTTTTTTTCTAATTAAATGCACATAACTTTCTTAAGACTCAATTAAAATTTTTCTTGTATGAAAAACTCTACTTAGTTATGGAGGAGATAATAAAATCCAACACATTATTCTGTTCTTTGACCACAGATGAAAATTTTGGAATTATTAATTTCTTCTCCATATTATAAAAACGTGCAAGAATTAAAATCCACAGATTACAAATGTGACATTATTAATGTTCCTCTTCCATATAACAAAAACGTACATGCTTTAAAATTTCAAAAAGTAGTTTTTTTTTCCTAATTGACTGCAAACAGTTTTTAAAGACTCAATATTAAATTTTATAGAGTAAAAATTCTTCTTAGTTATCGAAAAGATAGTAAACTCCGCCACATCATTTCTTTCTTTTACCATAGATGACAAATTTGGAATTATTAATTGCTTTTCCACCTCATAAAATCGAGTGTGTATTGAAATTTAAAAGCATAGATTTTTTCCTAATTGAATACATATAATTTTCTTAATACTTAATAATAAAAATTTTTCTACAGTAAAAGCTCTTCCTAGTTGAAGAGCAGATAGTAAATTCCATCACATCATCCTTTTCTTTTCCTGCAGATGACAAATGTGGCATTATTAATGTTGCTTTTCCATATCACAAGCATCACGAGGATCTTTACTCTTCTAATGTCTCCTCTGCTGTTTATTCTCAGAAATAGATATTACGGGCATGACACGGCAACACTATCTGCGTATGTCATTCCTTTCATACAGATAGTAAATTTTATGAACTAACCCCTAAAGGAGAAGTTCCTTCCTGAATACATAAAAATACTCTGCCTATTTGATATTCAGCAGTTTTGCCACCACTTGAATGTGATATTATAATTTTTATGATCTGGTTTATGTATGGGGATATTTGATTTATTCATTACTCCTCTTATTCTTGCTTATGCGGAGCGAATAGATATTTTTGTGTATTGATCATACTGTTGAATTAAAAGGTATATTCATATGGCTACATTGTTGCATTTATACAAGTACTTGATGATACCTTATTGAGGTGAGGGGAATTTAAATCTCAAATATTAATTTTGTGCCAAATGCTACATTATTTTTTAAATGGTATTTCTAGCTTAGTTAATTTTTTATCCGACTGTACGAATTTATAAAGAACATAAGGGTTTATATATATCTATATCTATATATATATATATATATATATATATATATATATATATATATATATATATATATATATATATATATATATATATATATATATATATATATATATATATACAGGGGTGGCCAAGCTCCTTGATATTCGGGCCATTTTTAAAAATTTTACATTTTACGCGAGCCGCAATTAAGTATGTAACTCTTGATAATTCTTTAACATTTGGTAAATAATTGGTGACAGTACTTCTCAGTAATTTTTTAAATACTGAGATACTGGTGAGTAAATACTGATCGGTGTTTGGAATTCACGAATTTCAAAGTGGAATAAAATGATTCATATAATTACGTTGTTTCGAATATTGAAATAATTCGACAAGCAGTCTTTTTTAATTCAGGATACTTCGATTCTGGTACAAATTTCCGAAATTCAGTAATCGACGTTGACTTATATTTTAATTGTGAAGCTTGATCTTCTTGCATCTTTATTGATTCTAATTCTCCAGATGCTTTTTGGGTCATAATTATATTGGAAACAAAAAACTTACCTTGAATTATGTTAATTTCAAATGGATTCGGAAAAAAATCAAGAGACGATTTAAAATATTTTATGTCATGAAATCTATTTTGGGAATTCAGTCAATATTCTTTCTAGCTTTTTTATATACTCGTTGGTTTTCTCTTGTTTAATATTGAAACAAATATTTTAATTCGAGGAAAATGACAAAATGTTTTATTTTTAATGTCCTTTTGAAAAAGTTGTAATTCAGTTTGAAAACTAAATATACACTGTAAGAGTTCAGATATTATTTTATCTTTCACCTGCAATTGTGAATTCAGTGTTTGCAAATGTTCCATGACATCAGTTAAAAACATTAAGGCTTGTAACCACTCGTCATCGACTAATTCTGAATAGGTAATATACTTTTATTTTAGAAATGCAGTTATCGGATCAAACAAACCTACAAGACAATTTAATACATTGTAGCTTGATAACTATCTGACAATGCAAAAGAAATTAATGTCATTTGGAAGTTCTTCGTCCTTTAATTTTTTAAGGAAATTTTTGAATTGTCGATAATTTTTTGCATTGGTGCGAAAGTAATTTACAATATTTAACACTGTTTTCATAACATCAGGAAATTTTAAATATTTTGTAACGAGATGTTCTCGGTGAATTATGCAGTGAATCAGTATGAATTGTGGAATTTGAAAATTATCTCTTAAAATCCCAATAAGACTGATTTTACCCAGTATTGCCGAAGCTCCATCCGTTGCAATGCTTACAAGTTTATTAAGAAGCACATCAAAAGTTTTCATTATGGAATCTAATGCATTTTTAATATCGACACCGCGAGTTGACTCTTGAAGTGCAACTAATTCTAATAATTCTTCCTCAACAACGAAGTCAGGTGAAACATAATGTAGAAAAACTGCCAATTGTGGAAGATCTGTTATATCTGTTGATTCTTCAAGGAACGATAATAAATATAATATAATAGCACAAAAATGAACAGGGAACTCGGATACATTTATCGAGAGCCACAAATAATCCTTCAAAAAGTCGATGTGGCTCACGAACCACAGGTTGGCCATCCCAATATATATATATACGTGTTACGAAATTTTCTTGATTTCGGAAATTGGCCGGCCAGATTGCGAAGTGGCCGAGGATGGCTGGCCAAAGTCTGAAATAGTTGAAACGATCAGTGAATATTTTACTTTGGCGGCCTTCTATAATTATATAAATAATTCTTATAAATCTTCTAATTTAAAAATATAAAAAATAGAAGTATTTTAATTGTCTATTAAAAAATCATTAATAATCATAAATCATTATTAAATTGTCTATTTAATTGTCTAGTCATACTAGTCATACATACACCAAAGGTCTAGTCATACTAAGTCTAGTTAAGTGCCACTGCCCGGTATATCCCACACTGAGGTTTTTTTAAGGTCAAGTGCACCTGCCCGGTATACATTTGTCCGGTATAATGATTTTTCCTTCCTACTTTGGCTGATCTTCCCGTACCAATTCGCGATTTGGGCGGCCAATTCCCGAAATAAAGAACAATTTCGAACTTTGGCCAGCCATCCTCGGCCAATTCGCGATCTGGCCGGCCGATCGCGAATATATATATATATATATATATATATATATATATATATATATATATATATATATATATATATATATATATATATATATATATATATATATATATATATATATATATATATATATATATATATATATATATATATATATATATATATATATATATATATATATATATATATATATATATATATATATATATATATTTTAAACAAAAAACCAAATTACCTAAACCATTGTTTGGAAGTAGTGCAATGCAAGACAATAGTTTGAGGCGATTACTGGCAACTATTTTAATTTTAGTATAACAAAGAAAAATAAAGTTGAAATGCAACTGATTTTTAAAATATCTCATCTTCAAAATTTCGCTGGTCTGTTAATAGAAGCAATAAGGATGCCTCTCTGATTGAACGGTAAACCAGATCATGTGTCAGTAGTAATATTTAAACTAACCATTTCAAATTATAGCTAATTGATCCTTTTAAATAAAAAGGTATTCTTATGGAGCATTAAAATTATTAAAATGGAAAGGGTATTTATATTCGATTTTCGATGTACTTTCTTTCCTAGAGAAAATAAAAGTGCATTAAATGTTTAACACAATTACTAATAGTTGATAATTTCCTAGCATTTTGAAATTACATATATTCTGCTGAGAAAGGCATCATAAGTTGAATGTAAAAAAAAATAAAAATTCGCAAGTAATGCATTAGAGTAACAAACTGGCTTCTGTAAAGATGAATACATATTTCTAAATAATTCATCATGCTTAAAAAAGCAAATTTTTATTATTTAAAATTATTTTGAACGTGGGTGTAAATTAAGTTCTTCAGCAAAGTTGGTGATCTGAGAGTTGCTAAATTAGTGACGATAGTTTGTATCCACTATGCTTAATAAAACGTAGTTATGGTTAACTACAAAAAATGGTAGTTTTTCCGGCTACTGACCTTAACCTATTGCACCATAAACTGAAACGTATTATCACATTCTTCTTACCACTCTCGACGTACCAGAAAAGTGGGGATACTTTGCAAACACTCGGAAGAATTTAAAGACTTTCTGGTGTAAAATTTATTATTGTTATGTTGTTACATATGCCACTTGCCAATAACAGTAGGCCTACTTGAAATCAAGGGAATTTTTAAGGCAAAAGGTGAATTTCTTAATTTTTCAGTGGCGCCATGTATGGCCAAAACAAAGACATCAGCCACACACTCGTCACAGTCTGTTTTACAAGGAGGACCCAATCACACCCATAGATTCCCCGTATAGTAAATAGTGACTGATGCACGTTAAATCTGTCGAATCTCAAAGTTCCCCATGTTCTCATAACAAATCATACCTCTGGGGGAACTGATCCAGGAGTTCCCTTGTCTTCTGGATTGGGTTTAAAATTACAAAGCTACGGAGTTGAACATAAGTAGACGTAAGTCCGAAATTGGTTCGACTCTTCAATGATGGTCATAATAATATAATATAATAATAAGCCTACAGTACATTCCTTAGTTCAATTAATTCTTTATGGCAGAGGTACTATTTTTGCACTACTAATTAAAGTCTGTATATTCACCACCATATATAATAATAAAAGTATTAATAATTTACCTTTGAATTATAATAATAAAAGTATTAATAATTCAAAGAATATACTTAAATTTCTCGATATGGTGCTATAGGCTATTTTAAACTATTTACGTAACAATAAGTCACATCAAAATGGTCAAAGCAAGAGGATAGATTCTTCCCTTTATGTTGATTCAAAAAATCGAAGAGCATTTGATGATAAAAGCCAAAAGTACACTGAGAAAAAATATGGTCAAATCTATCGGAATATGATATTTTTTACCGTATTTCTGGTTTCAAAGTACACAAAGTTCGATAATTTTTACTAAAGAACTTTGGTAATGATTTTGATAAAATTAACAATAAAATGTTTCTTTTTTTTGTAATATATATGATGAAAATTGATAATTTTATTATAATATGTTACGTCTTGGAAGAAAAACCCTTTATTTGAAAAACATTACTTTACTGTTTTACACATGTTTTAATAAAATGCGTGGTAATATGAACAGCAATTTTAAAAACCCGAACTTCAGGTAAACTAATAATTAAAGAACGGAAAAATTACCAAATAGTTTTCTTAAATACCGTATAATTTTTCTTTTATTAATCAGAACTATTGTTCTTTTTATCAGAAATGTAATTTACTAACAGAAATGGCACACTTGAGTAAAGAAGTATGACTGACAAGGTAATTTAAACAGAATTTCAACAAAAAAAAAACATTTATCTAACCAAACTTGCTAAACAGAATTCAGATAGTGTATTGTCATTATTGTTTATACTGTCATTGTTATTGTCAATGTTAATACACTAATTTGGCTTTTTTGGGGAAAACAATTCTCTAAAATATAACAAATGAGACTAAATAACATTCTTAAGACAATTTTAAAACTGAGTTCATCATTGATAATGTAACAAGCATATCGTACTTTTACATCAGTATAAATAAATAACTTAATATTCTTTTAGATGTAGTTTGTTAACTTTTAAGTCAGAAAAAATATTCCAAAATCTAAATCATCAAACAAAAGTATTTTATATTTAAAAATTTTCAAAACTTCGAAATACTGTATCTTATGTTTAGTTCAGCAAATTTCGTATTCGCTTTTTTTTAAATTGATCATATTATTATAAAGTATTTACGAAAACGTTTAAATGGTTTAACGTTTAATTAATAATTAATAAATACATCAATAATTAATAAATACATTGATTATAATGCATTAAAAATACATATTTCTTAATGTTAATTATCACATTAAAAATTACTGTTTAGTACATTAAAAATTACAATATTTTTCAAATAACATTGTTAACTTATTTCTTTATCATACAATTTAGTCGATTTCTTTAAAAAGCAAATCAAAATATTTATTTGTTCCTTCACAGTCCATCTTAGTACTTTCTCTTCTCTAAATGGACAATTCTAACCTGTACTTGAACATGTTACAAATATATGCTTCATATAAACAATAGGACTGGGTAATTTGTAACGATGATGTCAAATTTCAACTAACTTTTACATGATTCATGAGATTCTGACGAATCATGGATATTTTGACTTGATGATAAATGTAAATTAGTTATGTCATAATAGAAATTTGTATGCCTTGCATATTTATGGTTGGTGTGGACACACTCTAATACGTTCATCAAAAGTTTTGATAAACACACAAATATGCATTCGTGTTAAATTTGCTTAAATGCAAATATTTTATGTCACGATTATTAATAAAGAGACTTGCTTAATATAAATATACAAGCTCTGAACCTACTGAAATATTACCATTGTGATACGGAATCTGGAGAATTGAGGAATTTGTTACAATTATCGGCATCCGGTAAATACTGGTTGTTTTTGACAAAAGGCGGACTAATGACCTTTTTATTCGTTAATATTTCGTGTTTTTGTTTCTTATTTTGCGTCAGAATTAATTTGTAAATACAGTTTGGTTTCATTGATTTATTTACTTGTTCCTCGTCCAACTAAACTTTACATTAAACTCCAAATTAGCACACCTGCTTCTTATTATGTCGATAAACTCCACACACCATTTAGATGTAAATGGAGGCTAGAATTGTTTCAACGAAATTAAGAAAAAAAGAATAATTTAATAATAATTGAACAGACATCTCTTAAATATGTTTATTGGAGAAAGGCCGAAATAGGCTAAAAAAAAAAGAAAGAAAAAAAAAGATTATCGCTGAAAGATATGCCAAGTCTAAACTTGCGAATAACTAGGTTAAAATGCATAAATTTAAAAAAATAATAACGGGTCTTGCTCTTTGGTAATCAATAGAGCACCAAATTTAATATTTATATATATATATATATATATATATATATAATGCAGTTCACAATGTAAAGAAAACATGGGAAAAATTATAGAAAAATGAAAAAAGGGGGAAAAATAAAAATTAAATTAATAATAAAAATGACAAAAAATCGGAAAAAAATTCCGGAAAAAATAAGAAGTTTTTTTACAAAATTTTAAAAAATCCGGAAAATAAAAGATATAATCTTTTCATCAGCTCACACGATTACATCCACAAAAAAGAGTGCTTTCTAATATTGTATCAATATAGCGAAAGCAAAATATATCAATACAATAGTGTGAGGAGTACTCAAAAAAGTTTACAAAAAAAATTACAACAAATAAAATAGAACACAATAAGTAAAAATATCACGTAAAAACAGAAAATTAAATATAAAGAGAAAACAGATTAAAATGAAATGAAATCTATAAAGCGAGTAGCGAATTCAAATGAACTTTCTTGAACGGGAAATTATTTAAGAATGATTTGAAATATATTCGTAACAGGATTGCCAGATTTCAAATTATAAAAACAAAAGCTCAAATTGAGCTAAAAGCGTAAATAGAGGAGTTTGTTATTAAAATGCGTTCTTACTGCAGTACTGAAGTGCGTTTGATTTGTTAGTTACGAAGGATGGGCCCGAAAATGGATGTGCGCAAGGTAATATTATACTGGATAATTTAAAGAAGTTGACAATTAGTAATTTTAGAAAATTAATATTTATTTAAGAAAAAAATAAAATAGAAAAAAAAAGAAGCATGAATTGCCTGTTTTGCACATAATTTTAGCCGCAGATTAGCCCGAAATGGATTTGCACAAGGAAAAAATATATAAATTAACAAAGAAATTTTTTAATAGTAAATATTTGTACAATAATATACAATTAACTCAATGATTTTACATAGAATTTTTTTACTTTAGTTGGGTATCTATTGTTTCTTCTCAAATTTTGAAAGAGTTTATCTATTTGTTTTTTGGATAAATAAATATTACTACATATTCTTTTATTAATATTCATTTTATTAAAAGTGGTATTTAAATAGATGTTCCTTGAGACATTATAATTCCAAGTAATTAGTTTATTTATATTAAAATTAAAATCATTTCTTTTATCGTATAAATCAAAAAAGCAGATATTTTCTTCTTTTATAATACCCAAAACCAAAAAAATTAAAACTACTATTATCATCATGATTACGAAGCAAGATTAATTCCTCGGGGTAAATATTATTTAATAAAATAGTATGATCTTGAAAATTAAAGATAATTAAATCATCTATAAATCTAAAAACAGATTTAATATTAAGAGTATAATTTTTTTTCTTCATAATAATGCAAAAATAAGTCAGCTAAGAGAGATGAATAAATAATTAGACCCTTATGGTATTCCATCAATTTGAAGATAAATATCCTTTCCATTGCAAAGAAAATTATTAAAAAGACAAAAATTAATTAGAATTTCCTAATAATCAAAATCGTAACAAAGAATATTTTTAAAATCATAGTAATAATTCAAAAGGGCATGTTTTAGTTTAGAAGGAGGAATGCTATTGAAAAGATCCTGGAAATCAAAAGTCGCAATAGAATTAATTTTATTATGTTTAATGAATTCTAAAATCAGTTGATATATTAGTGATAATCCAAGAAACACCTTCTTTAAAAATCATGTTAATAATTTTATTTAAGTAGTTAGAGAAAATGGTGCCAGATTTAGTTTGAGCCACAGGTGATAGTTCTATATTTTATAGCAGGAATTTTGTGAAATTTAGGACGGATTATTAAGTAAGAAAATTGTATATTGCTAATTTTAATTTTTATTCTCTCTTTCTTTCTCTCTCTCTCTCTCTCTCTCTCTCTCTCTCTCTATATATATATATATATATATATATATATATATATATATATATATATATATATATATTCGTTGTTCTTGTCAGTTATTAGATGATGGAAAATAAAAATGGGAATTCTTAATAATTATCACGTGGCTTAGCTTGCAGCTCTCTAAGAATGTGATCTCAGTTCTCCATGATTGTGGGCCTACTTTTCACTAATGGTTCTGGTTGTTTGACCCTATTAGATGAAATCATTCAATAAACAATTTTTCTCATAAATATAGTTTGAAGTTTTTGTTATTTGACTGTTTGGTTAAATATAATAACATCACGCATGTATTATTGTTTAAACATTTTTTATATAAGTTTAAAGCTTGAAATTTCTAATAATCACCATATATAAATTTACTTAAGTTTAATGCTTTTTTTTTGTTATAGAAGAAACATCAAATTAGATGTTTCTTCTCGAAATTTGAAGAGCTTTCTTCAGGAAAATAATATCAAGAAATATTTTCTTTTAAGATTTAATGGAACATTTACTTTTTGTAAAAGCGCCTTAAGAGTGTTACGTTTTGTGTTGACTTTTACTGAGGTTTAAATTAAAAAAAAAATCCTGACTAATTATATTGTTCTTATTATTATTTGTTTTATTATAAGCATAATCAGTTTAAAGCTTGTTACGTTTTAGGCCACTTAAGTATGTGTTTTGCGCATAATGAAAACAATATCCTTAAAGTGTAAGCGATAAACTTATTGTTTTTCAAAGATGATTAGATATCCATGAAAAAGGCTTTAAATCACTTGAATATGCATTTTATGTAAAAGGTAAACAATGATCTTGAGTTTTAAACAATAAGCTCATTAATTTTTGAATACGTGGATGAATTTGCTTAAAAAAATACTTTAAAATATTCCTAAACATTATCGTTTAAGAATAAAGCATTGTAACTCATAAATATCTACTGTTAAAAAAGATTCATGTATGTTTTGGGTGCAAAAGATTAAAAAGTATGTATTTTAAAGAGAATCTTATTTCGGTAGCAAATCTAAGATTTGTATCTTTGTAATCAAAGTATCTTTGGTGATTAGAAAAAATATGAACCTTTATCTGATAAAATGTAATGATTCGCGATTGTAAGTACACACCATTACTTAGGTTCTGACCTAGAAAATCGGATTGCTGCGTTACTGCAATCCTTTATTTTTAGATAGTAAATATTTGGTTATGATAATACATATTTCTAGGAAATCTTGCAGAAATATCTTTTGTTGGCTAATCCCTTACAGAAAAAAAAAATTTTGAGGTTGTTTTGAGATTGACAGACGTAAAAAAAAAATATACCTAAGGTTAAAAAAAAATTATAATGTGCACCAAAAATAACCTCATTAATAAATCTCAATTTCAACCTCATACACACCTCACAAAATCAACTTCATATATAACACAGAATTAATTTTAATTAGATGGGGAACTAATAACATCTCAAATATACACTGTAAAAAATTTCGAGCTATGTTGCACCAAACATTGGTATTCATTTGCTGGCTACATAAAGTTGTGCTCTGTTTTACAATATATTGATGCTTTCACTAGCTCCGAACAACGAGAGAAGGTTGCACCAAACATCGGAATTTTGAAAGAGCCTAAGAGCGGCGAAGGGTTGCACCAAAAATATGTGCTTTGAAGGGAACTAAAAATGTTGCGCCATGATTTGGTATTTTTGAAGGGAACTAACTAAAAGCGAGGAAGGTTGCACCATTATTAGGTATTTTTAAAGTGCAAAAAAGCAGGGTAAGGTTGCACCATTATTAAATATTTTTAAAGCGCCAAAAAGCAGAGAAAGATAGCATTATTATTAAATATTTATTAAAAAAAGAGAAGATAATTTAAATCAAATAAATTATCTTCTCTTTTTTTTATAAATATTTATTAATGATGCTAACTTTATCTGCTTTTTAGCGCTTTAAAATATTTTCCTTCATATAAAAACTTTTTCTTTCTTCAAATTGATATATGTAAAATTTGAATTATTTTTTACATTTCATTTAAAGCACGAACAGATGCTGTAGAGTTAATACTGCTAATGTTTTAAAGAGAAAATAAAAAAAGAATTTTAATTTTAGGCTGAATCAAATTCTTATTACTTATGTATTTTGAAATTATTTTATTATTTAAAAATGAATATATTACTTTCACAAATAAAAATTTATATAAAAAAGTAGACAAATATTGTATTGGTCAACCACCAATCTCTAATTAAGGAAACATTCCAATATTAATTACATTGACGTATGGAAATATTAAAATTTGAAGTAAATTAAGAAATGTAACAATAATGAAATAACTCGGAATTATTAACAAAAAATATACAGATCAATATTTAAACATAATTTATTCATTTACAATCACTTTGATATTTGTATACATGGACAGAATTTAATAATTTTTAAGCAAAATCTTAAAATTTAAATATATTATACTTTTTATACATATCAACGCATTCATTAAAAAAAATACAAAATATTCACTCAAAAATATTATAGATAGTATGTTTTTGTTACTAAGAGAGTGCATTCAATTCAAACTTATTTTAAATTTACAGTAATTTAAAATAAAAATTATATTATGTTTAGAGTTTTGAAATTTGGGATCATCTGAAAATAATTTTCTATATTTTAATAAGATACTAAATTTCTTGATATATTCAGCCTCATCTGAATTAGAATCTACAATATAGCTAAATTACTTTATTACAAGCATAATTTACTACTTGATAAAAAGAGTAAAGTTTCACACAGTTTGGAAAAAAAATACTGTAATTTTTTTTGACAAATTAGTAAATGATTGTGAGTATTTAAGAAAGAACAATATTTTTATTACATATTCACTATTATAGATTTTCTGGTGCTATGGCTTTAACTATGTAACATTTTTCAGTGATTGTAAAAAACACAACAAGATTTAAAAAGATTCCACACAAATAAAATTTTGGATCCTATTTACAAAAGAATAATTGTTTTTCCATACACAGGTTCTCCATTCTCAAAACTTGAAACTATACACATTCCTTGTTTGTAAGCTGTTCTTGAAACTAGTACTTTTCAAGTGGGAAAAAACTGTTTATAACCTTCTGGAATTCTGTTAATTTTGACAGAATAAATATTTTTATCAATAGGTTCGGCACTGGGTATAACAATATTTTTTCTTGTGTCTCTTTCTCAATTAAAATCATTGAAGTTGTTGGTTCTTTTGTGCTAATGAAAGAAGATTAAAAATAATGTAATTTATGCTAATAAAATGTACAGAAGAAACAAAATTTGAATCCTTACTTTCTTAAAAGATAGAAAGATCAATCAAAGCAAGTCATATTTTAATTACTATTTTTAAAATACAATGTAAAAAAATAGAGTATTTGTAGTTCTCATGTAAAAAAACTTTAAAACATTTCACTACCTAAAAAAAAATTTCGAGACCATGTATTTATACTGGGGGGGGGAGGGATTTTTATCTTAAGCCCCCTTTCACCCACAAAGATCCCGGAAAGGAAAGAAAGATATTGATATTTTAAAATATTATTATTATTATTATTGTTGTTAAAATGCGCTAAAGCACCAAAATAGAATTTCTTCACTTGAGAAATTGTAAATTCAATTTTATGCAGAACGTCCCAGTAAAAAATTTGCTGAAGGAACTGTTAACAGTTAAAATAATAAATGAACAAATTGATCATCACTTGTATTTATAAAAGAGTTCGTGTTGAGTCTAAGAGGGTGGAATATGGCTGCTGATTAACATACAAGGAGTATTCATGTGGATAGTATTAAAACTCCACATGTATTCTATTTGTGAGGATTGCCTTTTTAACTAAAGGTCTTTTGTTTCATAGAATGAAATATATTTCAGAAGAAAAAATTTTAGTTTTATAATTAAAATGAAACTTTTCAAAAAAAATTACTTAAAAAAAAAAAAACAACTGTAAATATTATAAAGAATGCGTATGACATTTTTGAGGATCTATGAAAACGTTCAATTTCATGGTTATGTTGTCTTTTCCCTCCCTCATAAAACACAAATGTGGGCTAAATTAATATACATAAAGCTACAAAAAAATAAATTAAATTAGTAAAAATAAAAACAACATAGAAAAATAAGTATCTAAAGCAGAGTATCTATGAGCATTAAAGCATTTTTTTTATTTGTATATAATAAAAAAATATATTTATTAACTTTTTAAATACTATATTTTGTTTCATTTAAAAAAAAATTCGCTTAGTTAAAAAATATTAATAATAAAATATATTTAAAAAACAATTATAATAAAAAATCAGCTTATTTCTAAATGTTCTAAAACAAATCTTGTTCCTGCTGCTGTTTTGTTCTAAATTTCAGTAAGGTATTGGCGAATTAAAAAAAAATATCGCTTTGTTTTCTTTAACGCCAATATTACCCACTATGTTTTTCGCCTACCTCGTGTGCTCAACGAACGTTAAAAGAAATCTCGTTTCCATGACAATGGTTAGTATTAATTTGAGGTGAATAATTCGCATTGAAATTTATACAGCAAAAGCACTTTAGAAAGTGTAAACCAAAATTCGTGTAATTATGTGAGATTACAAACAAAAATGAGCAAAATAGAACATGAAAATCAAAACAAAAGCATAGATATTGATAAAAAGTTTTAATCCTAACAGAAAACACATACGAATTTTTTTGTTCGGTAGAATGAAATAAAAACACAAACCTAGAACATTTTCACCGGCAGTAAATTTGGCGGAAAGCTATGCTCTTTTAGCCAAATAAACTGTAAATGCACTTTCTGTGCACATAAATTCGTTGTATCTCCTTATTAACTGAAAAAGAGCTAATGTAGATTTTAAAATATTTAACAACGAATACAGTTTCCTAGAGGAAATTTGAAGCTAACACTTTCAGAACAGACAACACAATTTTTAAAGTTCATATGAAAGAAATGAACTGTAATTAGTGCAAATAATTAAGAAAAGTTTACTTACCTTCAAAAGAAATTGACAAATTCAAAGACAACTTGCAGGACATGATTGCAAGCTTCAGAAACAAAATCGGCCATCTTGTCAACAGCTACAAAATAAGTTATCGGTCACGTGCCTGTCATAGTACGAAAGTTTGGTGCAATCGATTGCGCCATAAACGCATTTCTTGATCATATTTTCCAATTTATGGTGCAACCTAGATAAAATAATTTTTGATTTATCCAATTTATGGTGCAATTAGAAACTTTGCCCCAAGTATTGGATAAACATTAACCGAGATTTTTTACAGTGTACGTATTTGCTTAAAGTGAAAAAAAAAATTACGTACACCTCAAAAACAATCTCCCTAAGCTGGTTGCTCTAAAGTAGATTTTCATTAACCTTATAGCAACCTCAAATGTGAATAAAAGAACTTCCTTCACCTTCATTATGCACTTTGGATGGTTATTCTTTGAAGGTTGTTTTTTCAATCAACTTCGAATAAACCTTGGCACCCCAAAATAACATCAAAAAAACTTCTAAAATACCTTGAATTTCTGTAAAGGATGTGCACAATTTTTTTTTTAATATGTTCAATGTTCGTGAATTAAGTTCGAAGTATGTTTTATTGAATGACTATAGTGTTCAATAATACTATACTTGTATATTTGAAACACTGTTTTTGAATACACTGTTGTTTGAACCATTTTTACGTTTATGAATAACAAATACTTTCTCGGTTATAAGTTTGTTTCGATCAGTAAAGTAAGGAAAATTGTACAAATATGAAAGTTGTTCAAAGATGCTTTTTTCAAAAGTCATATTTCTTAATTATTATTAGATATACGAAAAAGGAGATAAAAAAATTGAGCGATTCCTAAATTTCGTAAAATGAATGCTTATTCAATTTCAATTCTTACATTGCGTACTTTAATTTGATATTTTATCTGAAATTTAAAATCAGTTATTTTTACTAAGTTCATAACGTTGTATAGCCATCTCATGCTTTTACGCCAAAGCTAGCTCACAAGCTATCAAATTTTACAGTCACATCGTTTATTAAATTATTAATTTATTAAATTTTAACTGTTTCTGGAGATTTACACGAACCAACGCAGTTTAATCGACTGTGGAATTGTGTCCTAAATAAAAGTCATAAGTTATGTTTTTGAGAGACAATTATTAAGCAAAAATGAACATAAATATGAGAAAACAAGGCGATTTACCCCATGTTCGCTTTGTTCACCTAACCCTACAAATGCTACGTAATCGTTTTTGTTTCTTGATAATAAGCAAAACTTTATACCAAAATTAATATTTATTCAAAATCCAAAATTATTCAAATTTATTATTGTTTTAATTGAGATTTGATTCCACTGATTAAATTCTCGATTCTATTATTATGAAATTTAGACCTAATAATTTTATTTAGTTTCATAGCAAATTCATCGGCGTTATTTAAGTTTATATTTGATTTTTGGATGCTATAGAAACTTCTTAAATTTTTGCTGCCAAGGAGACTATTTAACAACTGTAAGGGAACTTTTTTCCGAATCATGATTTACAATTTTCTATAGTTAATTTGTATTATTTTAATTACATATTTGTCTGGGAAAAGTTTTGCTTCAAATTCATTATGAAAAATAAACACGAATGATTTAATATTTAATTTTTGTAAAGCAGTTATTCAATGTGATTATCATGAAATTTCGGGTAAAATGATAAATTATAAAATTAAGTTATGAAGGTTAAATCATAGAATTCTGCTTTTAATTTTAATCCTATTCGGAACATTAAATATCGGTAGAAAATGTTAGTCAGGGAACAGATTAGCAACAGCAACTGCGACCGTAGAGAAGCATACTTTTTTGCTTTGTTGCTTAAAAAAATAATGTTAACCAAAAATTGGTGAATGCTGACAACGAAAAAATTGTTCAAAATCAAGTTTTTTTTTTTCATTTCTAGTGATTTGTAACACTTTTGGATTAAGTGTTGCCAGACGAGCAAAACTATGGAGAAAAGTGTTAAACCTTTATAAGGGTGATAAAAAATATTACCATTTAAAACATCATTACGTCACTCACCTGTCTTCTGGAAATCCATCAATGATCAATCAGTTACATATGCAACCAATTGGAGTACGTTTATATTGGGATAGGAATACGAATCGTCCAATAGGAATAGTAAAAAAAGAAATTGATTGATTGAAAGTGGAACACCGATCCTGCTTAGAGTTTGACTTGGTCATATCTTTACCATTAAAAAAAGGCACGAATAAATCATTTGTTGCTTGTAAATAGCGTTAGAGAGATTACTAAGATGACGTCATTTCACTTAAGTGCCTTTTTAAAATTCATAAATAATCAATCAGTTGCTCGCTGAGACCATTTGAAATACGTTTTATTTCGAAGAAAATTGGTGCCATTAACAACCACAATCTTACAATACTAGATAAACTAGTGAAAGTGATTAAGTTCAGTCACTGGCTTGGTAATCTCTATTCACCTTATTCTTGGTGGAGGTTCTCTCCATTATCAGCAGATGGCTGTACAATAAGAATCATTCATAACTTCCTTTTGATACCAATCGCACTAATCTGAGCTTCTATGACGTCATATAAGGACTGCAAGACTTCCGGTTTGATTTTTTTTTAGAATACTCGGAGAATAACTTCTTGCCTTTTTTCTGATCTCAACCAAAAATATCCGTATCTTTTTAGTTTATCAATAGTTCCATCACGGAATTTTCTGTTTACTGAGAATGCATGAAATACTAAGACGACATTTACTTTTTATGACACAAAGAGAAACTAACGATAAAAAAAAATATTTTATCTATTTAATTGTATCTATCATATTAAATTTATACGAATTTTGATGAACCAACTAATTTTTTCTCGGTAAAGCTAAAAATATTATCAAGTATGACATTGTTTCTCAAAACAACAGCATCTACTTTCAGAATTCTTCTAACTCCCAAATTTCATTGTTGCAAAGAAAATATGAGAGAAAATAACCCTTCCAGCTTTCTTTCCCCAACAAGCAGTTTTCTTGTGTAATTGAAAGGGAAATGCTTCTGTTCCTATGCACTTCCTACCTTCTAAATCTCTCAAGGTCCATTAGTTTGTGAAAGTGGACTCATTGGTTTGACTTATAGCCAGCTTCCCTTCAAAACATTTTGGGAAAGTGCCTTCCAAACTGATTTTCCCTCCATCTGATTCAAGCGTGTGATTTTTTTTCCTGTTCCTCATGAGTAATGGCATAAAAGTTCTAAATGACATCGGTACTTGCGTCGGTGTATAGTACCTTTTCTTTTTTCTAAATGCCATTTTAGTTGTTAAAAAAATATATAATATTATGCATAAATAGAATAAACATTGTTTAGTTCTAATTAAAATTATTAACGTGCACTGTAAAACTTTTTTACATGAGGATCTACAGGAAATAATTTATCAGGAGTCTCATGCAAAATTACAGAATAATAAGGAAGTAAAATTTCTGTAAAATGAAAGTTCTAGATGACAAAAGTACTTGCGTCGGGACATAGTACCTTTTCTTTTTTCTAAATGCCATTTTATACGTCAAAAATTATTGTTTCATCACAACTCCAATTATTAAATTTTAATACAAATGGTCTTTTCACGGGAATCTACAAAAAATCGTACATCTGGAGTTACAGAATAATAACACAAAAACATAATAAAACTACAGAAATATATTTATATATATATATATATATATATATATATATATATATGAACATAGAGAACAAAAGATAAAGGATATAAATAATTTTAAAAGAAAATAGAAAAAAAGTATGAAAATATGTTTTTAAACAATATTTACGAATTTAAAAATTTTTAAATTTAAAAAAAATATTGAAAAAAAATTAAATAAGGAAAAGGTAAATTTTCGTCATCAGCTCATACAATTATATCTGAAAAAGAGTGTTTTCTATTATTTTATTAATATAGCCAAAGCAAAACACATCAATAGAATAGTTAAATTCATCATATGTTTAAATTTTATGAGTTCTATGTATTTGTAGCTTTATGTTATTTTTTTTTTTTTTGTCTTTATGTCTGTATATGTTTATATATAGGAAGTAGTACAGCACATTACGGAACATCGGGATGAGTTTTCTATCTTATGTCACGAAAGAGATGGAAATAATTTTAATATTTCTGCTGCCTACAAAGCTAAAAAGTCATATTTATGTTTGTTTGAGTGGTTTTATGACTGTCGGACAGAGTTTATATTATTAATAAAATTCAATGCATAAAGAATTTTGACAAAATCACTAAAAAAACAAAAATCACTTGAAATTGAGGAGATCTCTTGAAATTGAAATCGAAGTATTGCTCCGTGGGCTATAGCTGGTCGGTAAAAAAAAGTGGTTAATATATTGTTTAATACTAAATATGGTGTTAGACTTACTGGAGGGACTGAAGAATTAGAATAGTTAAATACAGCTGCGCTTTGCATTCAGCTTGGTGACCCTACGAGTTCTAATGCTGCTGAAGCTCTAATGCTCATCAAAAGAGCCATCAAAGGAATTAATTTGAATTTGGCAGCTGGTGCTGGTATATACTTTTAAATTCTTTGTACGATTGCGTAGTATTAATTAAAACATATTAAGTAAATAATTTTTGGTCCTTACAATGACATCGTATTCAGAAATTATTCATATAAAATTAACCTCTCTTTTTTTCACAAGCTTAAAAAATATTCATTTGGAGTTTCAATAGCTTTTTTTCAGTTTTTAGACATTTTTTTGACTGATCTCCATCCAAACATGTTAGAATGATAAAAATTATTTGAATGTACCGAGAAAGAAACGGCGAAAAAGAATCGAAGCATTTTTTTTTCTTATCTCCAGAAATAGTAAAGATATTCAAAACGATAGCATCCATTTCGCCTTTCGTCAATTCAAATAGAAAGTTATCTCATGTATGTTATCGTATTTGTATTACAATAGATGGAAACTTTTTTTTTTACATCATTTTTCATTCCTTTTTTTACATCAATTTTTAGATTCAAGAAAAAATGCTTTTCTCCTGAATCTTATTTTATTTATTTTTTATTTCTTTCGCTAGGATTTTATTTATGATGTGGTCGTCTGTAACTGAATTGTAACTTAAAATGTTTCTATTTTTTGGAATAAATTTAAAATTTAATAAAAAATCTCTTTTAAATAAAATGACGGTAAGGAGTTTGAAAGACTGATTTTTTTCACTGCTTCTTTTAGTGAAAATAATTTCACATGCTTTGAATATACCTCTTTTTTATTTCTTTCTTCCAGCTTTTTTATTAGGTACTAAATTGATATGATTCTTTGCATTGTTACTGAACGATACTAGTGAACAGTTTCCGTTCTACCCAAAAAAGTCAGTTTTTTCTTTGGAAACCGGTCACTTTCAGATCATTTTTTAAAAAAAGGCGCAGGATTTAATTTTCTAATCACACTTGGAAACACATTTTTTTGTAACATTTATGTATATGCTTGATATTACTAGTCCGGGTGTGAAAAAATAAAATCTGAAATTAGTTTTGCTCCTAAAGTTACAGATTTATTTTCGATTGACATTTTTAGTACTTAAAAACGTTTTTAAACATAATGTTTTAAACATAATAACATTGAGTTTGTAAACATAATTACGTTTTTAAACAACCTAAACATTACAACTTTTCGTTTTTAAACGTGTTTAGCGTTTTTAAACACGTTTAAATTTTTTTAAATATTTATACTTAAAATTTTTATCATATTTTTATACCTATTTTACTTTTTAGTATATATCCAAAATATTTATAATTTTGTTTTCTATTCGTAATATGATTAGTACTTTTTAAATACCTCCCCGGATTCGTTTTTAAACCTCACCTCTTGCTGACGAAATGCACAAAAAAATTATGTTAATCTTTTCTTTTTAGACACTTTCTTCAATACTGCTTCGATTCTTTAAAACTGAAACTGAAAGTCTAACTTCAACACATACATATTGTTTTAAATATAATAACATAACGTTTTTAAACATCACTACGTTTTTAAACTCTTTAAATATAACGTTGTTACGTTTTTAAACAAGTTTAAAAACGTAATATATGAGAGGGGGTGAAAGTTCCGACAAACTTCCGGGGGAGTTCATGCAAATCATCAGGATTAAAATTACACAGAAACGCATTCCTTGAATTGTTATTATAATTGATAAGGGGGGTTTCCCTAATAAAATCTGTTACGAAATAAACGAAGAAACAGTTCATAATAAAAAAGCACTCCTATTAACATACGATGACTTTTCCAGGCATTGGTTTCTAAATAATTTTAATGTTGTACCCTAATTTCTCTAGAAGTTTGTCGCGACATTTAAGCGACTGCCTGCTATGTATAACATTTTTAAACTTGTACTTTTCGACGAAAAAATAGACTAAAAATGTCCTTAAGAAACTGGAGCTGGAGGAGAGACACTGATAGCTGATTTGAAATCAGCGGTACAAAAGAATCGAAAAAATATGTTAAAAAACCTAATGCCACAGAAAACAAAAATTGTTCCAAAGTGTGTTCGAGATGAAATTTTTTTTATTTTAAATTTTTCAAATTTAAGATTTCACTAACACTGCTTACACTGTTGCTTACCATGCTTACTACATATTTAAAAAAACATTATCATAGCCTCCTTTTCAGATATTTTTGCTCTTGTTATTTCAGTTTTCAACCTATCCATAAATATTTTTGCTCTTGTTATTTCAGTTTCCAACCTATCCATAGATATTTTTGCTCTTGTTATTTTAGTTTCCAACCTATCCATAGATATTTTTGCTCTTGTTATTTCAGTTTCCAACCTATCAATAGATATTTTTGCTCTTGTTATTTCAGTTTTCAACCTATCCATTAAAAAGAATTGATGTTCTATGTTAAGCAATAATAACTTGGATAACCTCAAAATATATTTTTTTTCATTTAAGATAAAGAACAGAGATTTTTTTTTTCAATGCATAATTTGTTTGTTAGTTTTTTCTTGTTGTTCTATTTTTTCGAGTTTTTCAGTAGTTTGCTTTTATGTATAAATTTGAATTACTAAAAGACAATTAATTCCTATTTAAAAATAAATGAAAGTTAATGTCACATTTACACTTTGTGTAACGTAATATTTTACTCTTTTGATTATATCTAATTTTTTAATTTTCTTCAATCTTTCTTTCATTTTTCTATAGCAGTTTAAATTTATTTTGACTTTCTGTTCGCCCTTCCTCGATGATCAACGCGGTCATTGCACTTCCTATGGGTAGAGATACCTCTGCATATCCGCCTTTCTTTTTTCTTCATTAATTTTTTTAAGGGGGGCTAACTTAACCAATCCTTTTCCTCTGATTTTCAAGCCCTCCCCTCTTTAAATTTAATTGGTTAACGCTTTTCTGGGTCTATCCTTAGAGGAGATATTAGGAATATATACTTAATTACTCCTCTAAGGGTCTACCCTAGTTAACGAATATTCTTATGAAACTTTAAGACATTCTCTCTCTCCTGCATGGTTGCTGGTTACACCAAGGGTTACACCTCTGCTTTCTTTCTCCGAGATGGGGACTTTGGTCCGCTTCGAGGGATTTAATTCTTTCTCCCCCATCCTGCTGTTTCATTTAAAATATTAATGTAAAATCTTCAAATCTTTATAAATTTCAGTAAATTAATGTCCTTTACATCAACCCTTTTATGCCTTTGAGTTTTCTTGAAAATCATAATTTTTTTATAATTTATATCTTTTTTTTTTATCTTCTCACCCTTTAAATGCCTTTCTTTTGTATTTTTATAATAAATCACCTTTGATTGCCAAACCTTTATAAAATTTCAAAACTACTCTTCCGTCACCCATTTCTCTTCAAACCTTGTTTAAACCGTTACCTTGTTAAATGTCAGCAGTTGTTTAAAATAATTTACCTAACTTCATATTTAACTATTCATTTTTGTTTGTGGGTGTATGAGTTAGAAAATTAATAAAATATTTTATTGTTCAGCTAAGAATCTTCATTTAAATATGTTTCCTTATCAATTTCTCCTGTAAGTGGTGAGTACCTTTTGTCATTTTCTTGTTTGGGCATACATTCGTTTATTTAGTTGGAAACATGATCTTACCGTATTAAATGTTAAGTTTGTATCTGGATATAGCATGGTTTTATCTTATTTATCTTTTAATCTTTGATTTATTTTAGTCACACCCTTATTCCAAATTTGGTGATACCAATTTATCCAATTTGTTCAAACCTCACACTTTGTGATCTTTTGAACCTATTGGGTTAATGTTATCTCACGATAGCTTTGTACTACCAAATTCCTCAATGATCACATTCCCCTTAGCTTAATTATTTTTTATACTATTTTCGGCAATAGTTTGTTTATTATGAAATTCAATCATTGCCTGTTTTTTACTCAATGACTCTATCCAAATACAAGTACATATATATATATATCAACCCATTATCTATTTTAATAATATAAAATAAAGATATTTAATTCGCACCATAATATTAATTATATAATTTTAAATGTAACAGTTAATATCATAGTCAAAAAGAATTTTAAAAAATCATCAGAGTACTTTTTTTTCTCCAGAAAAATTTAAGTTTATTTCTTTTGTACGTGTCTCTCTAAGTTAAAATATTTTTAGCATAAGAATGATTACGAAATTCCACAACTTCGAGATACCCTTCCACTCATCTCCTGATTAGCTCCTTAAATATATGGCTCCTGAAATATCCCGGCAGGCATGTGAAGACTCTCAAAAGTATTTATACTGCACTCATTTTCAAATATAGCTAACAGATCTACAAGGTTGATGCAGCTTCTAACCAGAAAAAATAGAGAACGTACAGCTGAGTGCAACCAGAATTATCACTGCTCTCAGGCATTGTTGATCCTGAGATATTGATCTCTGTGTTGTTGATCTCAAACCATTTTCCTTGAGAAGAAGGACAAATTACGCGAAAGGCATTGCAGCACTCAAAAGTTTGGGATCCCATAATAGAACATCAATTTTTTTTATTTGATTGGACAAACAACCAAAGGCTGAAGATGGATGGCCATCTTGGTTTAACAGACTTTTGAGGATATTGAAGTAGAGCTTCATATTCCATTTAATTTATTGATATCTACCACTACTCTTAATAAGGTAATTTTTAATGAAGTGTACTAAGCAAAACGGACACCCAGAACAGCTGCTCCTTTGTAGTCATAAATAGTATTCCCTCCTTGGCTCTCTCCTCAATAAAGGAAGCAAGATCTGACTCAGGAAGAACAGGAAGTGGTGTTCTTATGAAAACAAGTACAGGAGAACATAGATATTGTTTTAAAAACCTTGATTACAGTTAAGTTTTTTGTTCTGAGCTTGTTGCTATTGGAGAGGTATTAAATCTTGCTTCGGAAGTTGACGAGGATGATATTTGGATCCCGACAGATAGCAAAAGTTGCATACAGTACTTGAAGAATTGGCCTAATATCCTGATCTAAATGAGGTAGGAGATCATTCTAAAATTAGCTTCTTTGACCCAGGGTGGTACTGTATGTTTACAGTGGATTCCCTCGAATGTTAGGGCTTACTGAAACGAAGATGCTGACCTGCTTGCTAGGGAAGATATCAAACTCCCTACTGTCCCTCCCACCGAACTAAGAACTTCTGAGGTAGATCCACTCCCTGATTTTGACTTATGTAAACACCACTTGGAGCACCCCACACGAACATGCCTGGTATGCCGCTATGTCCCCTGGGATGTCATTGCAGTGCTCCTATCCAAGACTTGCTCAGACCACTCTATCTAGACTTAGGACTGGCCAAACTAAGAGTCTTTATTTTTAATGGAAACGAGGAGACTTATGCTGTTCTGCCATCGTTTCCCCCTTTCATATCTTAGATTGTATTAGTGCCTCTGTGGGGCAGCTGTTGAATGAGGAATGTAGTTTTTCATGTAATTGTGCGACATGATCTCCTGGACTTGGTTCAGCTTGTCTGGGCCAAGAAGGATAAACAACAACAATAATTTTTATTGAATTTTTTATGACAAACTGAACTTATAGCATTATTTCATAATTGCACTTTTAAGGATACAAATTTCTTGCGCTGGGATTATGGTGACACTAATGCTGCTGGGTTGGAGATTGAGGAGCTTTTAAATTCTACTCCTCTTGAGGTTATTTATGATGCCTCTGATCCACCGACCTATTTACATTACAATGGAAACGGCGCAACACCCGATTTGCTTTGTGTGACGTCTGACCTAAGTACTTTTACAGAGCGTGATATTGTAGAATACCCAGGCTCTGGACATAGACAGACCATCGCTTCAATTCTTTTTCGTACAAATAATGTTGCTCCACCCCCTTTTCAACATAAATCTTGGAATTTTAAAAAAAGCTAACTGGAAAAAATTTCTCATCTTAACCAAAGAAAATCTGCAGATGAAAAACTTAGATTTTACAGCACATCCAAGCAACATCGTTTCCCAATTTAGTAAGTCTATCTCATTTTGCGCAAAAAAACTCCATTCCAAGAGAAAAGATGAGGTCTTAAAAGTGATTCTAGTCTGAGGAGCTGGATGAATCAAAAGCTAAGCGGGATAGATTAAGAAGAAAGGCTGAGTTGACTAAAAGACAATCAGATGTCATACAATGGAGAAAACAAGTGGCTATCTTCAAGAAGAACGTTCTAGAGGCCAAACGGAATTCCTTTGATAACTTTATATCCAACATCAACTACAAGGAAGAAAGTATGAAAACGTATAATTTTTTGTCAAACTTAGATAATAAAAATTCGTTAAATAAAAAAGTACCAATTGACTTTAATGGTAGAGCTTTAACTACTGATTGGGCCCTCGATTTATTGTCCAATTGGTGCACCGAAAATAACATGATAGTGAATTTGGAGAAGACTGCCGTCCAATCTTTTTCGCTGATGCATTAACCATTCCTCCCTGATTTAAGCTACAAAAATACCTCTCTCACACATTCTAGAAAATTCAACTATTTAGGAGTGACGTTTGATAATAAATTAAACTGGAAATCTCATTCCGAGTCATTGTCAAATCGCATTCAGAAAAGAATGACTATCCTGAAACGTCTTGCAGGATCCCTATGGGGATGTGACAGATCAACCTTAAACATTACTTATAAGACTTCCATCCTGCCTTTAATTACATACTGCTGCGAACCCCTAATTACAGCAAGCAATGATGTCCTGAAGAAACTAGAACTTTTACAAATCCAATCATTGAGACTCGTTATAGGAGCTGTCAAATCGACCCCGATTGATGCAATGCTCTTGCTGACGTATAATAAACCTATTAGTGATATAGATAAAGAAAAAGCTCTGATTCTTTATGAAAAGCTATTTAGAACAAATTCTTTTTGGAGAGATTACCCAACAAGTGCTAGAAATTTAAGAACTCAAAAAGGCTTTGTTCAGTTTGTTCGGGACCTCAGGCAGAATTTCGATTTGCCAGCTGACATTGTAGAGATTGCAAAGCCTCCAAATCCACTGGATTTGGTCCAGGTCGAAACAAACCTGAGTCTTTCTGTCAGGCTTCTCAAGAAAGACAACTCTCCAGAGGTTCTAAAGTCTTATGCTTTAGAAACTATTGACAAGAGGTACCCAGAACCGGAGTGGTTGCACTTATACACAGATGGCACTTTTTATAATTACCTCGACTCGGCGTGTGCGGGGGTTTTCTCGAACTTATTCTCCTTTTATGCCTCCACAGGGAAACACCGTACTGCCTTCGATGGTGAAGTTGAAGCCATTCGCATTGTTCTTAAGCACTTAATAACTTTTGAAGATAAATTTAGCAAAGTGGTTGTTTTACCTGACTCCCAAGCCGCAATTCAGGCAATCAGTTCAGCTGGTCTGGCTGCAACAAATGAAATCACTCAGTGTTGGCAACATCTACGAGAATCGCTTCAAAAACAGAAACGTTTGATTCGTCAGTGGCTGCCGGGACACTGCGGCCTCTTTGGAAACGAGCAGGCATATGCCCTGGCAAAAAAAGGGCTCGAGGCTTCTTCAATCAAGTTCCGATCTACTTCCTTTTCCTTCTGTGAAGCTTTATTTAAAGCAAACTTTAAAATGGCAGTTCAGTGAACAAATAAATGACAGAGTAAAATCTAAGCGCTGGAAAGCTGAAGATCTTTTGAGGGTTCCTGACAGTTCACGTCAGCACGCTGTGGCCCAATTCCGTCTACTAATCGGACATGATTGCTTTGCAGATCACCTTCACCATATTCGGATCTTCTCAAGCCCTTACTGCCCCTCTGTAACTATAATATCCCTATGGATAGACACCACCTCCGCCACTGTGCAGTCCTTAGGGGCGACTCCGAGACTGGGCTTTATTGGAAAGCCAGAGAACTTATGAGGCAATGACTTAGATCAATTTATTGTTGTGACATCTTTACTTCTCTTCCTGTTCATTTATTTTTATTTTTGCCTTGCCATTAGAAATAAAATTTAAAAAAAAGATATGAATAGTTTGCTCATTGTATATACGTATTGTGCAAAAGGCTGACATTTGGAATAATGAAATACAATCCATCTTCTTAAACTCCCATCGCATGCATGACCACAAAAACCCTAGTAAACTTTCTGCTTACTTTTTTATTTCTTTTTTTTTGTGTGTCAACTTAACTTGCAGCACTATTTGACCAGTGCACTTTTTGAATATAAATATTTAATGCATTCTTTATAAAATGCAAAATGTCGGTTTTTGAAATACTGTAATACTTCATGGCTCTTTAATTACCTTAGGCTGTAGTCTCTTTTTGGGGAAAATCTTACATTATGACTCTAAAGAGCCAAAATAATCTTTTCATATTTTTCCGCCGGACTTAGTATACTTCCTTATTTGATCATTTTGCCTAGTTTATATATTTACTTTCGTATAAGGTCATCAAGATATATTTAATTCCGACTCTGAAACCTTTGAACTATAATTTCTATTAGATTAGCTTTTTCTTACATTACCTAGAGAACATAAATTAATATATCTTCAATCCAAACCGTCTTAATTTCCTATATGATACATGAATTAATTTCACTTTTGGTATATTTAAAAATTTCCTAATGTGTATATTCATTTTCAATTGATCAATTTAAAACTGTACTCACTTAAACTTTGAAAATACACCATGTTGATATTAATAAGCCTAATGTAGATGCAAACTTTATAATCTTTTTATGTTTACAGGAAACTAAAAAATAAATATCCTATCTTTTATAGCATTTTGTACCTAAAATAAGCAAATACAAGTTTATTTCCTTGTCATTCAAGATCATTAAGTCCAGCACTCAGAAAAGAAGTCGTTTATGAATAAATAAAAGCCAATAAGGTTATTACCATGTTTACATATTTGCAAAATTCTCTAAAGCGTTAAGAGAAAAATTTCAGTAGCTGTTCAAAATCATCCATCACTAACTATGCTTCCATGAAATTCCATTATACCTAATAAAAAGGCTATGAAAAAGTTTTTCTCGTGAAGAAATATCAATATCCTTAGAAAGCTTAATTAAGAGAATATTTTATTTATTCTTTATAATACATACAGGTTAAACAAGGAAAAGCGAATTTCTCTTCCTTTCTATCTTTTCTTTACATTTATTTTTAAGCAGTTTTATAAATTTCATCAGAATAAAAATAACCTTATCAATTTTCTTGTAGTGTAATAGAAAAATATCTTGAATAAAATATAATTGATATATGTTATTAGGTAATATGGTTTCATTCTAATAAAAGTCATTTGTAATATCTATTAAGTGTTATTCAATGTAAGTTTATGCATTTTTCCTTTTATTCTATTGGCTTTCTCAATCAACATAACATTTTATATATTATGAGTATATATATTATAAAATCAGTATATATATTAACAATATTCTCAAGCTTCCAATGGTATTTTCTAAACAGTGGAATAATTATAGTCTTGACTGAATTGCTAAGAGAAAACATTGTAAATTAAAAACAAAATGAGTGAAAAATATCCTGGAGAATGTCAGCCAGGCCGAGTGATTAGCTTTGAGTGATTAGCGTGCCTGACTGTGAAGTCTATTGCTGCGGGTTCATATCCCGCACAGCGCATGGACTTTTCACTCTATGTGTTGTCCTCTGTTGTGTGTGATGTGCGAATGTGGCCCACCCTATAAACGGGAATCTGTAGCAGTGTGGTGTGGGTAATGTTGATCACTTCCGCGGCTTAAGTCACAAAGTGCTTACCATTCAACGAAAAATGAGCAATATATCCGGCACCTTCCATTTCGAGGAGCATTCAGTGCCTGTCATTAAAAAAAGTATGTTGACTAGCACATATGTGCCTTGGTGGAAGTCAAAAGAAAAGTCCAAATTCATTCAGCGGGAACAGTGCCGGGTAAATGTGGCTGGCACTTCATCTTAAAAAAATAAGTAAAAATAAAAAACTAAACAGTGTAAGGAATATCGGGTAAATATATGTTTAGTAGTGGCACTTAACCTTAAAGAATGTAAGTGAAGTGATTATCAATAAATTCATACTGGGCAGTGGTGCTTAATCTTCGTAACATGTCATTGTACGGTATCCCTGGCAATTCTAAACTGGGGTGTACCTATATATATAAACAGAAGCACTAAACATTAAAGAAAAACATCAATGTAGGGTAGAGTATACCAGGCAATGGCACTTCAATATACTTAAATTCAAACAGAATTAAATATAATGTATAACGTTGCTTCATGAATTTATAATTCCATGTAGAAAAAATGTGACCCTACAACAATCATGACCGTTGTACTCATGACTATCAAGACTAAAAGTTACTGAAACCGAACCCATTCTGTGATTTGTTGAAATTTACTTCACAATAGCAAAGTGAATTTTATTAAACCAACTGCTATGCGCATTAGACCCTCCAAAACAAGTTAAAAACTTTGTGTATATCAAATTGTGCTCTTAGTTGCTGTTATTAATTAAGTAAACCAATACTTTAAAAAAAAAAAAAAAACATCAGAGTAAGAATTTGGATAAGTGTATATTAGAAATGAAATATGGAGGAAGAATTGCAAACCTTCGACGTATTGAAAGTATATATAATCATTAGTGGGCATGGTGACTCTATTTACCAATGGGGAATGTTGAATCCCCATTAGTGCATAGGGTTTAATTAAACACCTCAAATCAAAAGAAGAATTCGAGCTCCAGAATGTGCGCACCTTTTCTTCTCAAAATAGAATCGTGATAAAGAGGTGGATTATGCTTTCGAAAAGGAATTGTACAATATTTAGATCGTTTCTTTCTCCTTCAACGGGCCTTCATCTACCACGGCTTCGGTAAGGGTTTGAATCCTCGAGCCAAATATGATTGGATAACTCTTTCTCTAATAGTGCAATCTTGACTTACGAGGTGTGTAATCCCTCTTATGTAGCCCCTAAGTTGTTTCAGTGTCGAAGTAGTTGGTGCGGAGGACCTGAGACTACTACCATCTGGCCTCCGATTTTAATTGTGATAGTGTAGTGAGCTCATGCGCCGGTATTTTCTTCGAATCAGCATTATGGAGGAATTCTAAACATTTAGCAATATAGCATTAAGCAACATAGCTCTAGAACTACGTCAACTATGTAGCAAAATCAAACTCATCACATCATCTTAATCTGAGACATATTAGTTTGAGAGAATAAATTGCGTACCTGTAACTCTTGGAGTTGTAAAGATTTTAATATTTTAATGGTAAATGGATGCTTCATGCATACATCCGTTATAGGATGTTCATCAATGCTTTTTCTTGCTTTTTCCTTGCTTTTATTTTGCTTTTATATTTGAATTTTACCAAGTCTAATCAATTCCTGCTTCATCAATACAATTCTTATCAATTCATATCAATACAATTCTTTGTACGTACAAACATTATATTTTTAACTCTATATAGTTATACAAAATCAGCTCTAAAAAGTTATATAAAAATACTACATTTGAATGCAATTTACTAAGATTTTTCAAACATCAATAAGAACACATATAAATTTATTTCTATAAGACCCAATTTATTAACATTGGAACTCAAGATTCTTAGAATGATGATGGGCTGACTTGATAAGGGCGTATGAGGGATAATATCATTGTTAAACTTAGTTCGAGAGGAAAACTTTATTCTGAGAGACAAAAATGCAATAATTTGTATCCACAGACGTGGAAAAGACGTTAATGTGACATTCAAACTTATTTGAAGAGATCTCATTAATTTAAAAGAGCGGCTTGGTTTGAAATTCATTTTGATGTAGACACGAAATTCTTGGATTTAAAGGAACGTAAAATAGGATTACGTAGAAAGACATGGAAACTAAAGACACTGATTTAATTAGAATTATTTGAATTTCTAATGTATTGACAATGCATTAATATTGAAATACCATGTCAAAACTACACAAAATTCGAAGTTTATATTGAAAGAAAAAAAATAGTATGTATATCAATGTCTAGAATTGCATTTAAATTTGTGCTTGATAGAGAAAAAATTAGCAATATTGTATTTTTGTTACGAATGTCAAAAAAAAGCAAAAAAAAAAAAAAAAGTTTGTGCATTAAATTGTATTTAATTTTTTATTTTCTTTAAAGTTGAAATGCACAGAAAAAATGAAAAACTATTCCTTCTTATTTCAAATTTATTATTTTTTATTTCTTACAAATAATTAACATTCGATTTAGAAATAAATAAATTCTTCTATAAATGATAACTTTAACAATGATGTATCACTGAAGCATTTTCTGCTACAGTGAGGGTGAAAATTAACGCCTTTAACAACTTTTGCTCTAATGATCAGATTTCCACGTACTACGACTCAATCTTCAAGGAACGGGAGTTCATCCTTAAATATCCTAATTAATAAGAACAGGGGTTATTTTAGGTTTCGAAATTGTAGTACAAAAAGGCAAAAAAACTCACTCTCTCTGAATAAACATATCATTTTACCAAAGGAATTGGATTGTTAGACCCTCAAAATAAAAGCTGACGATGCTTGTCCTTTCTGTTTTCTGTAAATTTTACTTAAATAATGTTTTTTATTTTTTTATTACTTTTTAAAAAAGTAACTTCACGTTTTATTTTATAACTGTCGTTGAGCAGCCGAACCAATGTCGATGTTTAGCTCCATAGCCTTGTAATTTTTAATCGATTCCAGAAGTCAAGGGAACTCATAGATCATGTATTGGGAGAAATTTTCTTTCGTTTAGAACTGCTTAATGAAACTAACCCGCACTTGCGTTACATTGAGAGAAAAACCACGGATAACTCTCATGAACAGCCTGATGACAAAGTGACTCTAACCCTTTATTCGTCTACCAATTATGATATTTTACGTCTGCACTGTGGTCGGAGCGAGCTGAGTAAGAATTCGAATCGACCAGACATCGCTGAGATTCGTACCGGGTTCACCTTGTTAGGAGGTGAGTGCTCTATCCCCTAAACCACTACGTTTGTAACAATGAAGTCTACTGGTGTACAGTGAGTATGCTTAGTCGGTTTATGAGTTTACAATCGTCGGGTGAACTTAAGATTTGCAACGCCTGATCATTCAACTTTTAATCCTTACCGCTTTATCATTCTTTCAAATTGTGTCCTCATAAAGTTTCATATCCCTTACTGGAGAAACCAAAAAAGAATAATAACAATTATTAATAAATAAATAAGATTTATTTAAAACATTTAAAAAATTTTCTGAGAAATTTTTGAAATTTTTTTTTTTGACCCTGAGAGAAACTCGAGAATGACGTCGGAAATTCCAGCACGTTAAATAAAATGGCTCTCCAAAACTCACTGAAAAAAAGATCTGACATTTCTAGAGGAGAATTCTGGCAAAATGCATATCTGCAGCTGAAGGGGTGTCAGGAAAGAATAGTTCAAAAATCTGATTTAGTAAATAACAACCAAATGGAGAAAAAAAACACAGAAAGATTTTGCAACGAGTAAACGAAACCATTTCTTATCAAATTTAGAATCAATTTATATTCAGAAATGAAAAGAATGGAATCTTTTATTTGACCCACTAAATGGAATCTTTTTTTAGACCCACCAATTTTAAATTTTTAAACCTGATATCTATAATTATTTCAGAAAAAATTTAAATATATGTTATATTACACTAAATTACAGTGGAAAAAAAGTTTTAATGAACTTCAAACTTTTAAACTGTTACATCGCAAAACGTCATATCCGTTATTGGAAAAAACTAAAAATAAATAAAAGGTTTCTCAAGCAATTTGAGTAATAACATGATTACCCACTAAGAAAAACTCGAGAATGATGTTGGAAATTTCATCATGTTAGACAAAATGTCCACCCCAAAATCACTGAAATAGGGAATCGATATTTCTAGAGAAGAATTCTGACAAAATACATATCTCCTGTGGTATCCTGAAAGAATAGTTCAAAAAGCTGATCTAATAGATAGCAACAAAATGAACGAAATTACAGAAAGATTTTGCAACGAGTAAACAAAACCTTTTTTCATCAAATCGAGAATCAAATTATATTCAAAAAGGGAAAGATTATAAATGGAATGTTTTTTTAGACCCACCATCTTTAAATTTTTAAACCTCATGTATTTAATTATTTCAGATTTTTTAAAAAAAATTATGCTATATTATTTGAATTACAGAGTGAAAAAAAGGTTTATGAACTTCAAACTTTCAAAACTGTATCATCGTAAAACGTCGTATCCGTTATTGAAGCAAACTAAAAATAAATAAAACTTTACAGAAATCCTTTGGACAATAACATGATTATCCACTAAGAAAAACTCGAGAACGATGTTGGAAATTTCATCATGTTAGACAAAATGTCCATCCCAAAATCACTGAAATAGGGAATCGATATTTCTAGAGAAGAATTCTGACAAAATACATATCTCCTGTGGTATCCTGAAAGAATAGTTCAAAAAGCTGATCTAATAGATAGCAACAAAATGAACGAAATTACTGAAAGAGTTTGCAACGAGTAAACAAAACCATTTTTCATCAAATCGAGAATCAAATTATATTCAAAAAGGGAAAGATTATAAATGGAATCTTTTTTTAGACCCACCAACTTTAAATTTTTAAACCTGATATCTTTAATTATTTCAGAAAAAATTTAAATATATGTTATATTACACTAAATTACAGTGGAAAAAAAGTTGTAATGAACTTCAAACTTTTAAACTGTTACATCGCAAAACGTCATATCCGTTATTGAAAAAAACTAAAAATAAATAAAAGGTTTCTCAAACAATTTGAGCAATAACATGATTACCCACTAAGAAAAACTCGAGAATGATGTTGGAAATTTCATCATGTTAGACAAAATGTCCACCCCAAAATCACTGAAATAGGGAATCGATATTTCTAGAGAAGAATTCTGACAAAATACATATCTCCTGTGGTATCCTGAAAGAATAGTTCAAAAAGCTGATCTAATAGATAGCAACAAAATGAACGAAATTACAGAAAGATTTTGCAACGAGTAAACAAAACCTTTTTTCATCAAATCGAGAATCAAATTATATTCAAAAAGGGAAAGATTATAAATGGAATGTTTTTTTAGACCCACCATCTTTAAATTTTTAAACCTCATGTATTTAATTATTACAGATTTTTTAAAAAAAATTATGCTATATTATTTGAATTACAGAGTGAAAAAAAGGTTTATGAACTTCAAACTTTCAAAACTGTATCATCGTAAAACATCGTATCCGTTATTGAAGCAAACTAAAAATAAATAAAACTTTACAGAAATCCTTTGGACAATAACATGATTATCCACTAAGAAAAACTCGAGAACGATGTTGGAAATTTCATCATGTTAGACAAAATGTCAATCCCAAAGTCACTGAAATAGGGAATCGATATTTCTAGAGAAGAATTCTGACAAAATACATATCTCCTGTGGTATCCTGAAAGAATAGTTCAAAAAGCTGATCTAATAGATAGCAACAAAATGAACGAAATTACTGAAAGAGTTTGCAACGAGTAAACAAAACCATTTTTCATCAAATCGAGAATCAAATTATATTCAAAAAGGGAAAGATTATAAATGGAATCTTTTTTTAGACCCACCATCTTTAAATTTTTAAACCTGATATCTTTAATTATTTCAGAAAAAATTTAAATATATGTTATATTACACTAAATTACAGTGGAAAAAAAGTTTTAATGAACTTCAAACTTTTAAACTGTTACATCGCAAAACGTCATATCCGTTATTGAAAAAAACTAAAAATAAATAAAAGGTTTCTCAAACAATTTGAGCAATAACATGATTACCCAGTAAGAAAAACTCGAGAATGATGTTGGAAATTTCATCATGTTAGACAAAATGTCCACCCCAAAATCACTGAAATAGGGAATCGATATTTCTAGAGAAGAATTCTGACAAAATACATATCTCCTGTGGTATCCTGAAAGAATAGTTCAAAAAGCTGATCTAATAGATAGCAACAAAATGAACGAATATACTGAAAGAGTTTGCAACGAGTAAACAAAACCATTTTTCATCAAATCGAGAATCAAATTATATTCAAAAAGGGAAAGATTATAAATGGAATCTTTTTTTAGACCCAACATCTTTAAATTTTTAAACCTGATATCTTTCATTATTTCAGAAAAAATTTAAATATATGTTATATTACACTAAATTACAGTGGAAAAAAAGTTTTAATGAACTTCAAACTTTTAAACTGTTACATCGCAAAACGTCATATCCGTTATTGAAAAAAACTAAAAATAAATAAAAGGTTTCTCAAACAATTTGAGCAATAACATGATTACCCACTAAGAAAAACTCGAGAATGATGTTGGAAATTTCATCATGTTAGACAAAATGTCCACCCCAAAATCGCTGAAATAGGGAATCGATATTTCTAGAGAAGAATTCTGACAAAATACATATCTCCTGTGGTATCCTGAAAGAATAGTTCAAAAAGCTGATCTAACAAATAGCAACAAAATGAACGAAATTACTGAAAGACTTTGCAACGAGTAAACAAAACCATTTTTCATCAAATCGAGAATCAAATTATATTCAAAAAGGGAAAGATTATAAATGGAATCTTTTTTTAGACCCACCATCTTTAAATTTTTAAACCTGATATCTTTAATTATTTCAGAAAAAATTTAAATATATGTTATATTACACTAAATTACAGTGGAAAAAAAGTTTTAATGAACTTCAAACTTTTAAACTGTTACATCGCAAAACGTCATATCCGTTATTGAAAAAAACTAAAAATAAATAAAAGGTTTCTCAAACAATTTGAGCAATAACATGATTACCCACTAAGAAAAACTCGAGAATGATGTTGGAAATTTCATCATGTTTGACAAAATGTCCACCCCAAAATCACTGAAATAGGGAATCGATATTTCTAGAGAAGAATTCTGACAAAATACATATCTCCTGTGGTATCCTGAAAGAATAGTTCAAAAAGCTGATCTAATAGATAGCAACAAAATGAACGAAATTACTGAAAGATTTTGCAACGAGTAAACAAAACCTTTTTTCATCAAATCGAGAATCAAATTATATTCAAAAAGGGAAAGATTATAAATGGAATCTTTTTTTAGACCCACCATCTTTAAATTTTTAAACCTGATATCTTTAATTATTTCAGAAAAAATTTAAATATATGTTATATTACACTAAATTACAGTGGAAAAAAAGTTTTAATGAACTTCAAACTTTTAAACTGTTACATCGCAAAACGTCATATCCGTTATTGAAAAAAACTAAAAATAAATAAAAGGTTTCTCAAACAATTTGAGCAATAACATGATTACCCACTAAGAAAAACTCGAGAATGATGTTGGAAATTTCATCATGTTAGACAAAATGTCCACCCCAAAATCACTGAAATAGGGAATCGATATTTCTAGAGAAGAATTCTGACAAAATACATATCTCCTGTGGTATCCTGAAAGAATAGTTCAAAAAGTTGATCTAATAGATAGCAACAAAATGAACGAAATTACAGAAAGATTTTGCAACGAGTAAACAAAACCTTTTTTCATCAAATCGAGAATCAAATTATATTCAAAAAGGGAAAGATTATAAATGGAATCTTTTTTTAGACCCACCATCTTTAAATTTTTAAACCTGATATCTTTAATTATTTCAGAAAAAATTTAAATATATGTTATATTACACTAAATTACAGTGGAAAAAAAGTTTTAATGAACTTCAAACTTTTAAACTGTTACATCGCAAAACGTCATATCCGTTATTGAAAAAAACTAAAAATAAATAAAAGGTTTCTCAAACAATTTGAGCAATAACATGATTACCCACTAAGAAAAACTCGAGAATGATGTTGGAAATTTCATCATGTTAGACAAAATGTCCACCCCAAAATCACTGAAATAGGGAATCGATATTTCTAGAGAAGAATTCTGACAAAATACATATCTCCTGTGGTATCCTGAAAGAATAGTTCAAAAAGCTGATCTAATAGATAGCAACAAAATGAACGAAATTACTGAAAGACTTTGCAACGAGTAAACATAACCATTTTTCATCAAATCGAGAATCAAATTATATTCAAAAAGGGAAAGATTATAAATGGAATCTTTTTTTAGACCCACCATCTTTAAA
Organism: Parasteatoda lunata; assembly: GCA_949128135.1. NCBI lineage: Eukaryota > Metazoa > Arthropoda > Arachnida > Araneae > Theridiidae > Parasteatoda > Parasteatoda lunata. Next base: position 18,949,175 of record OX421976.1, read on the forward strand.
TTTTTAAACCTGATATCTTTAATTATTTCAGAAAAAATTTAAATATATGTTATATTACACTAAATTACAGTGGAAAAAAAGTTTTAATGAACTTCAAACTTTTAAACTGTTACATCGCAAAACGTCATATCCGTTATTGAAAAAAACTAAAAATAAATAAAAGGTTTCTCAAACAATTTGAGCAATAACATGATTACCCACTAAGAAAAACTCGAGAATGATGTTGGAAATTTCATCATGTTAGACAAAATGTCCATCCCAAAATCACTGAAATAGGGAATCGATATTTCTAGAGAAGAATTCTGACAAAATACATATCTCCTGTGGTATCCTGAAAGAATAGTTCAAAAAGCTGATCTAATAGATAGCAACAAAATGAACGAAATTACAGAAAGATTTTGCAACGAGTAAACAAAACCTTTTTTCATCAAATCGAGAATCAAGTTATATTCAAAAAGGGAAAGATTATAAATGGAATCTTTTTTTAGACCCACCATCTTTAAATTTTTAAACCTGATATCTTTAATTATTTCAGAAAAAATTTAAATATATGTTATATTACACTAAATTACAGAGGAAAAAAAGTTTTAATGAACTTCAAACTTTTAAACTGTTACATCGCAAAACGTCATATCCGTTATAGAAAAAAACTAAAAATAAATAAAAGGTTTCTCAAACAATTTGAGCAATAACATGATTACCCACTAAGAAAAACTCGAGAATGATGTTGGAAATTTCATCATGTTAGACAAAATGTCCACCCCAAAATCACTGAAATAGGGAATCGATATTTCTAGAGAAGAATTCTGACAAAATACATATCTCCTGTGGTATCCTGAAAGAATAGTTCAAAAAGCTGATCTAATAGATAGCAACAAAATGAACGAAATTACAGAAAGATTTTGCAACGAGTAAACAAAACCTTTTTTCATCAAATCGAGAATCAAATTATATTCAAAAAGGGAAAGATTATAAATGGAATCTTTTTTTAGACCCACCATCTTTAAATTTTTAAACCTGATATCTTTAATTATTTCAGAAAAAATTTAAATATATGTTATATTACACTAAATTACAGTGGAAAAAAAGTTTTAATGAACTTCAAACTTTTAAACTGTTACATCGCAAAACGTCATATCCGTTATTGAAAAAAACTAAAAATAAATAAAAGGTTTCTCAAACAATTTGAGCAATAACATGATTACCCACTAAGAAAAACTCGAGAATGATGTTGGAAATTTCATCATGTTAGACAAAATGTCCACCCCAAAATCACTGAAATAGGGAATCGATATTTCTAGAGAAGAATTCTGACAAAATACATATCTCCTGTGGTATCCTGAAAGAATAGTTCAAAAAGCTGATCTAATAGATAGCAACAAAATGAACGAAATTACTGAAAGACTTTGCAACGAGTAAACAAAACCATTTTTCATCAAATCGAGAATCAAATTATATTCAAAAAGGGAAAGATTATAAATGGAATCTTTTTTTAGACCCACCATCTTTAAATTTTTAAACCTGATATCTTTAATTATTTCAGAAAAAATTTAAATATATGTTATATTACACTAAATTACAGTGGAAAAAAAGTTTTAATGAACTTCAAACTTTTAAACTGTTACATCGCAAAACGTCATATCCGTTATTGAAAAAAACTAAAAATAAATAAAAGGTTTCTCAAACAATTTGAGCAATAACATGATTACCCACTAAGAAAAACTCGAGAATGATGTTGGAAATTTCATCATGTTAGACAAAATGTCCACCCCAAAATCACTGAAATAGGGAATCGATATTTCTAGAGAAGAATTCTGTCAAAATACATATCTCCTGTGGTATCCTGAAAGAATAGTTCAAAAAGCTGATCTAATAGATAGCAACAAAATGAACGAAATTACAGAAAGATTTTGCAACGAGTAAACAAAACCTTTTTTCATCAAATCGAGAATCAAATTATATTCAAAAAGGGAAAGATTATAAATGGAATCTTTTTTTAGACCCACCATCTTTAAATTTTTAAACCTGATATCTTTAATTATTTCAGAAAAAATTTAAATATATGTTATATTACACTAAATTACAGTGGAAAAAAAGTTTTAATGAACTTCAAACTTTTAAACTGTTACATCGCAAAACGTCATATCCGTTATAGAAAAAAACTAAAAATAAATAAAAGGTTTCTCAAACAATTTGAGCAATAACATGATTACCCACTAAGAAAAACTCGAGAATGATGTTGGAAATTTCATCATGTTAGACAAAATGTCCACCCCAAAATCACTGAAATAGGGAATCGATATTTCTAGAGAAGAATTCTGACAAAATACATATCTCCTGTGGTATCCTGAAAGAATAGTTCAAAAAGCTGATCTAATAGATAGCAACAAAATGAACGAAATTACAGAAAGATTTTGCAACGAGTAAACAAAACCTTTTTTCATCAAATCGAGAATCAAATTATATTCAAAAAGGGAAAGATTATAAATGGAATCTTTTTTTAGACCCACCATCTTTAAATTTTTAAACCTGATATCTTTAATTATTTCAGAAAAAATTTAAATATATGTTATATTACACTAAATTACAGTGGAAAAAAAGTTTTAATGAACTTCAAACATTTAAACTGTTACATCGAAAAACGTCATATCCGTTATTGAAAAAAACTAAAAATAAATAAAAGGTTTCTCAAACAATTTGAGCAATAACATGATTACCCACTAAGAAAAACTCGAGAATGATGTTGGAAATTTCATCATGTTAGACAAAATGTCCACCCCAAAATCACTGAAATAGGGAATCGATATTTCTAGAGAAGAATTCTGACAAAATACATATCTCCTGTGGTATCCTGAAAGAATAGTTCAAAAAGCTGATCTAATAGATAGCAACAAAATGAACGAAATTACAGAAAGATTTTGCAACGAGTAAACAAAACCTTTTTTCATCAAATCGAGAATCAAATTATATTCAAAAAGGGAAAGATTATAAATGGAATCTTTTTTTAGACCCACCATCTTTAAATTTTTAAACCTGATATCTTTAATTATTTCAGAAAAAATTTAAATATATGTTATATTACACTAAATTACAGTGGAAAAAAAGTTTTAATGAACTTCAAACTTTTAAACTGTTACATCGCAAAACGTCATATCCGTTATTGAAAAAAACTAAAAATAAATAAAAGGTTTCTCAAACAATTTGAGCAATAACATGATTACCCACTAAGAAAAACTCGAGAATGATGTTGGAAATTTCATCATGTTAGACAAAATGTCCACCCCAAAATCACTGAAATAGGGAATCGATATTTCTAGAGAAGAATTCTGACAAAATACATATCTCCTGTGGTATCCTGAAAGAATAGTTCAAAAAGCTGATCTAATAGATAGCAACAAAATGAACGAAATTACAGAAAGATTTTGCAACGAGTAAACAAAACCTTTTTTCATCAAATCGAGAATCAAATTATATTCAAAAAGGGAAAGATTATAAATGGAATCTTTTTTTAGACCCACCATCTTTAAATTTTTAAACCTGATATCTTTAATTATTTCAGAAAAAATTTAAATATATGTTATATTACACTAAATTACAGTGGAAAAAAAGTTTTAATGAACTTCAAACTTTTAAACTGTTACATCGCAAAACGTCATATCCGTTATAGAAAAAAACTAAAAATAAATAAAAGGTTTCTCAAACAATTTGAGCAATAACATGATTACCCACTAAGAAAAACTCGAGAATGATGTTGGAAATTTCATCATGTTAGACAAAATGTCCACCCCAAAATCACTGAAATAGGGAATCGATATTTCTAGAGAAGAATTCTGACAAAATACATATCTCCTGTGGTATCCTGAAAGAATAGTTCAAAAAGCTGATCTAATAGATAGCAACAAAATGAACGAAATTACAGAAAGATTTTGCAACGAGTAAACAAAACCTTTTTTCATCAAATCGAGAATCAAATTATATTCAAAAAGGGAAAGATTATAAATGGAATCTTTTTTTAGACCCACCATCTTTAAATTTTTAAACCTGATATCTTTAATTATTTCAGAAAAAATTTAAATATATGTTATATTACACTAAATTACAGTGGAAAAAAAGTTTTAATGAACTTCAAACTTTTAAACTGTTACATCGCAAAACGTCATATCCGTTATTGAAAAAAACTAAAAATAAATAAAAGGTTTCTCAAACAATTTGAGCAATAACATGATTACCCACTAAGAAAAACTCGAGAATGATGTTGGAAATTTCATCATGTTAGACAAAATGTCCACCCCAAAATCACTGAAATAGGGAATCGATATTTCTAGAGAAGAATTCTGACAAAATACATATCTCCTGTGGTATCCTGAAAGAATAGTTCAAAAAGCTGATCTAATAGATAGCAACAAAATGAACGAAATTACAGAAAGATTTTGCAACGAGTAAACAAAACCTTTTTTCATCAAATCGAGAATCAAATTATATTCAAAAAGGGAAAGATTATAAATGGAATCTTTTTTTAGACCCACCATCTTTAAATTTTTAAACCTGATATCTTTAATTATTTCAGAAAAAATTTAAATATATGTTATATTACACTAAATTACAGTGGAAAAAAAGTTTTAATGAACTTCAAACTTTTAAACTGTTACATCGCAAAACGTCATATCCGTTATAGAAAACAACTAAAAATAAATAAAAGGTTTCTCAAACAATTTGAGCAATAACATGATTACCCACTAAGAAAAACTCGAGAATGATGTTGGAAATTTCATCATGTTAGACAAAATGTCCACCCCAAAATCACTGAAATAGGGAATCGATATTTCTAGAGAAGAATTCTGACAAAATACATATCTCCTGTGGTATCCTGAAAGAATAGTTCAAAAAGCTGATCTAATAGATAGCAACAAAATGAACGAAATTACAGAAAGATTTTGCAACGAGTAAACAAAACCTTTTTTCATCAAATCGAGAATCAAATTATATTCAAAAAGGGAAAGATTATAAATGGAATCTTTTTTTAGACCCACCATCTTTAAATTTTTAAACCTGATATCTTTAATTATTTCAGAAAAAATTTAAATATATGTTATATTACACTAAATTACAGTGGAAAAAAAGTTTTAATGAACTTCAAACTTTTAAACTGTTACATCGCAAAACGTCATATCCGTTATTGAAAAAAACTAAAAATAAATAAAAGGTTTCTCAAACAATTTGAGCAATAACATGATTACCCACTAAGAAAAACTCGAGAATGATGTTGGAAATTTCATCATGTTAGACAAAATGTCCACCCCAAAATCACTGAAATAGGGAATCGATATTTCTAGAGAAGAATTCTGACAAAATACATATCTCCTGTGGTATCCTGAAAGAATAGTTCAAAAAGCTGATCTAATAGATAGCAACAAAATGAACGAAATTACAGAAAGATTTTGCAACGAGTAAACAAAACCTTTTTTCATCAAATCGAGAATCAAATTATATTCAAAAAGGGAAAGATTATAAATGGAATCTTTTTTTAGACCCACCATCTTTAAATTTTTAAACCTCATGTATTTAATTATTTCAGATTTTTTAAAAAAAATTATGCTATATTATTTGAATTACAGAGTGAAAAAAAGGTTTATGAACTTCAAACTTTCAAAACTGTATCATCGTAAAACGTCGTATCCGTTATTGAAGCAAACTAAAAATAAATAAAACTTTACAGAAATCCTTTGGACAATAACATGATTATCCACTAAGAAAAACTCGAGAACGATGTTGGAAATTTCATCATGTTAGACAAAATGTCCAGCCCAAAATCACTGAAATAGGGAATCGATATTTCTAGAGAAGAATTCTGACAAAATACATATCTCCTGTGGTATCCTGAAAGAATAGTTCAAAAAGCTGATCTAATAGATAGCAACAAAATGAACGAAATTACTGAAAGAGTTTGCAACGAGTAAACAAAACCATTTTTCATCAAATCGAGAATCAAATTATATTCAAAAAGGGAAAGATTATAAATGAAATCTTTTTTTAGACCCACCATCTTTAAATTTTTAAACCTGATATCTTTAATTATTTCAGAAAAAATTTAAATATATGTTATATTACACTAAATTACAGTGGAAAAAAAGTTTTAATGAACTTCAAACTTTTAAACTGTTACATCGCAAAACGTCATATCCGTTATTGAAAAAAACTAAAAATAAATAAAAGGTTTCTCAAACAATTTGAGCAATAACATGATTACCCACTAAGAAAAACTCGAGAATGATGTTGGAAATTTCATCATGTTAGACAAAATGTCCACCCCAAAATCACTGAAATAGGGAATCGATATTTCTAGAGAAGAATTCTGACAAAATACATATCTCCTGTGGTATCCTGAAAGAATAGTTCAAAAAGCTGATCTAATAGATAGCAACAAAATGAACGAAATTACAGAAAGATTTTGCAACGAGTAAACAAAACCTTTTTTCATCAAATCGAGAATCAAATTATATTCAAAAAGGGAAAGATTATAAATGGAATCTTTTTTTAGACCCACCATCTTTAAATTTTTAAACCTGATATCTTTAATTATTTCAGAAAAAATTTAAATATATGTTATATTACACTAAATTACAGTGGAAAAAAAGTTTTAATGAACTTCAAACTTTTAAACTGTTACATCGCAAAACGTCATATCCGTTATAGAAAAAAACTAAAAATAAATAAAAGGTTTCTCAAACAATTTGAGCAATAACATGATTACCCACTAAGAAAAACTCGAGAATGATGTTGGAAATTTCATCATGTTAGACAAAATGTCCACCCCAAAATCACTGAAATAGGGAATCGATATTTCTAGAGAAGAATTCTGACAAAATACATATCTCCTGTGGTATCCTGAAAGAATAGTTCAAAAAGCTGATCTAATAGATAGCAACAAAATGAACGAAATTACAGAAAGATTTTGCAACGAGTAAACAAAACCTTTTTTCATCAAATCGAGAATCAAATTATATTCAAAAAGGGAAAGATTATAAATGGAATCTTTTTTTAGACCCACCATCTTTAAATTTTTAAACCTGATATCTTTAATTATTTCAGAAAAAATTTAAATATATGTTATATTACACTAAATTACAGTGGAAAAAAAGTTTTAATGAACTTCAAACTTTTAAACTGTTACATCGCAAAACGTCATATCCGTTATTGAAAAAAACTAAAAATAAATAAAAGGTTTCTCAAACAATTTGAGCAATAACATGATTACCCACTAAGAAAAACTCGAGAATGATGTTGGAAATTTCATCATGTTAGACAAAATGTCCACCCCAAAATCACTGAAATAGGGAATCGATATTTCTAGAGAAGAATTCTGACAAAATACATATCTCCTGTGGTATCCTGAAAGAATAGTTCAAAAAGCTGATCTAATAGATAGCAACAAAATGAACGAAATTACAGAAAGATTTTGCAACGAGTAAACAAAACCTTTTTTCATCAAATCGAGAATCAAATTATATTCAAAAAGGGAAAGATTATAAATGGAATCTTTTTTTAGACCCACCATCTTTAAATTTTTAAACCTCATGTATTTAATTATTTCAGATTTTTTAAAAAAAATTATGCTATATTATTTGAATTACAGAGTGAAAAAAAGGTTTATGAACTTCAAACTTTCAAAACTGTACCATCGTAAAACGTCGTATCCGTTATTGAAGCAAACTAAAAATAAATAAAACTTTACAGAAATCCTTTGGACAATAACATGATTATCCACTAAGAAAAACTCGAGAACGATGTTGGAAATTTCATCATGTTAGACAAAATGTCCATCCCAAAATCACTGAAATAGGGAATCGATATTTCTAGAGAAGAATTCTGACAAAATACATATCTCCTGTGGTATCCTGAAAGAATAGTTCAAAAAGCTGATCTAATAGATAGCAACAAAATGAACGAAATTACTGAAAGAGTTTGCAACGAGTAAACAAAACCATTTTTCATCAAATCGAGAATCAAATTATATTCAAAAAGGGAAAGATTATAAATGGAATCTTTTTTTAGACCCAACAACTTTAAATTTTTAAACCTGATATCTTTAATTATTTCAGAAAAAATTTAAATATATGTTATATTACACTAAATTACAGTGGAAAAAAAGTTTTAATGAACTTCAAACTTTTAAACTGTTACATCGCAAAACGTCATATCCGTTATTGAAAAAAACTAAAAATAAATAAAAGGTTTCTCAAACAATTTGAGCAATAACATGATTACCCACTGAGAAAAACTCGAGAATGATGTTGGAAATTTCATCATGTTAGACAAAATGTCCACCCCAAAATCACTGAAATAGGGAATCGATATTTCTAGAGAAGAATTCTGACAAAATACATATCTCCTGTGGTATCCTGAAAGAATAGTTCAAAAAGCTGATCTAATAGATAGCAACAAAATGAACGAAATTACTGAAAGAGTTTGCAACGAGTAAACAAAACCATTTTTCATCAAATCGAGAATCAAATTATATTCAAAAAGGGAAAGATTATAAATGGAATCTTTTTTTAGACCCACCATCTTTAAATTTTTAAACCTCATGTATTTATTTATTTCATATTTTTTAAAAAAAAATTATGTTATATTATTTGAACTACGGAGTGAAAAAAAGGTTAATGAACTTCAAACTTTCAAAACTGTATCATCGTAAAACGTCGTATCCGTTATTGAAGCAAACTAAAAATAAATAAAACTTTACAGAAATCCTTTGGACAATAACATGATTATCCACTAAGAAAAACTCGAGAACGATGTTGAAAATTTCATCATGTTAGACAAAATGTCCATCCCAAAATCACTGAAATAGGGAATCGATATCTCTAGAGAAGAATTCTGACAAAATACATATCTCCTGTGGTATCCTGAAAGAATAGTTCAAAAAGCTGATCTAATAGATAGCAACAAAATGAACGAAATTACTGAAAGAGTTTGCAACGAGTAAACAAAACCATTTTTCATCAAATCGAGAATCAAATTATATTCAAAAAGGGAAAGATTATAAATGGAATCTTTTTTTAGACCCAACAACTTTAAATTTTTAAACCTGATATCTTTAATTATTTCAGAAAAAATTTAAATATATGTTATATTACACTAAATTACAGTGGAAAAAAAGTTTTAATGAACTTCAAACTTTTAAACTGTTACATCGCAAAACGTCATATCCGTTATTGAAAAAAACTAAAAATAAATAAAAGGTTTCTCAAACAATTTGAGCAATAACATGATTACCCACTGAGAAAAACTCGAGAATGATGTTGGAAATTTCATCATGTTAGACAAAATGTCCACCCCAAAATCACTGAAATAGGGAATCGATATTTCTAGAGAAGAATTCTGACAAAATACATATCTCCTGTGGTATCCTGAAAGAATAGTTCAAAAAGCTGATCTAATAGATAGCAACAAAATGAACGAAATTACTGAAAGAGTTTGCAACGAGTAAACAAAACCATTTTTCATCAAATCGAGAATCAAATTATATTCAAAAAGGGAAAGATTATAAATGGAATCTTTTTTTAGACCCACCATCTTTAAATTTTTAAACCTCATGTATTTATTTATTTCATATTTTTTAAAAAAAAATTATGTTATATTATTTGAACTACGGAGTGAAAAAAAGGTTAATGAACTTCAAACTTTCAAAACTGTATCATCGTAAAACGTCGTATCCGTTATTGAAGCAAACTAAAAATAAATAAAACTTTACAGAAATCCTTTGGACAATAACATGATTATCCACTAAGAAAAACTCGAGAACGATGTTGAAAATTTCATCATGTTAGACAAAATGTCCATCCCAAAATCACTGAAATAGGGAATCGATATCTCTAGAGAAGAATTCTGACAAAATACATATCTCCTGTGGTATCCTGAAAGAATAGTTCAAAAAGCTGATCTAATAGATAGCAACAAAATGAACGAAATTACTGAAAGAGTTTGCAACGAGTAAACAAAACCATTTTTCATCAAATCGAGAATCAAATTATATTCAAAAAGGGAAAGATTATAAATGGAATCTTTTTTTAGACCCACCATCTTTAAATTTTTAAACCTCATGTATTTATTTATTTCATATTTTTTAAAAAAAATTATGTTATATTATTTGAACTACGGAGTGAAAAAAAGGTTAATGAACTTCAAACTTTCAAAACTGTATCATCGTAAAACGTCGTATCCGTTATTGAAGCAAACTAAAAATAAATAAAACTTTACAGAAATCCTTTGGACAATAACATGATTATCCACTAAGAAAAACTCGAGAACGATGTTGAAAATTTCATCATGTTAGACAAAATGTCCATCCCAAAATCACTGAAATAGGGAATCGATATCTCTAGAGAAGAATTCTGACAAAATACATATCTCCTGTGGTATCCTGAAAGAATAGTTCAAAAAGCTGATCTAATAGATAGCAACAAAATGAACGAAATTACTGAAAGAGTTTGCAACGAGTAAACAAAACCATTTTTCATCAAATCGAGAATCAAATTATATTCAAAAAGGGAAAGATTATAAATGGAATCTTTTTTTAGACCCAACAACTTTAAATTTTTAAACCTGATATCTTTAATTATTTCAGAAAAAATTTAAATATATGTTATATTACACTAAATTACAGTGGAAAAAAAGTTTTAATGAACTTCAAACTTTTAAACTGTTACATCGCAAAACGTCATATCCGTTATTGAAAAAAACTAAAAATAAATAAAAGGTTTCTCAAACAATTTGAGCAATAACATGATTACCCACTGAGAAAAACTCGAGAATGATGTTGGAAATTTCATCATGTTAGACAAAATGTCCACCCCAAAATCACTGAAATAGGGAATCGATATTTCTAGAGAAGAATTCTGACAAAATACATATCTCCTGTGGTATCCTGAAAGAATAGTTCAAAAAGCTGATCTAATAGATAGCAACAAAATGAACGAAATTACTGAAAGAGTTTGCAACGAGTAAACAAAACCATTTTTCATCAAATCGAGAATCAAATTATATTCAAAAAGGGAAAGATTATAAATGGAATCTTTTTTTAGACCCACCATCTTTAAATTTTTAAACCTCATGTATTTATTTATTTCATATTTTTTAAAAAAAAATTATGTTATATTATTTGAACTACGGAGTGAAAAAAAGGTTAATGAACTTCAAACTTTCAAAACTGTATCATCGTAAAACGTCGTATCCGTTATTGAAGCAAACTAAAAATAAATAAAACTTTACAGAAATCCTTTGGACAATAACATGATTATCCACTAAGAAAAACTCGAGAACGATGTTGAAAATTTCATCATGTTAGACAAAATGTCCATCCCAAAATCACTGAAATAGGGAATCGATATCTCTAGAGAAGAATTCTGACAAAATACATATCTCCTGTGGTATCCTGAAAGAATAGTTCAAAAAGCTGATCTAATAGATAGCAACAAAATGAACGAAATTACTGAAAGAGTTTGCAACGAGTAAACAAAACCATTTTTCATCAAATCGAGAATCAAATTATATTCAAAAAGGGAAAGATTATAAATGGAATCTTTTTTTAGACCCAACAACTTTAAATTTTTAAACCTGATATCTTTAATTATTTCAGAAAAAATTTAAATATATGTTATATTACACTAAATTACAGTGGAAAAAAAGTTTTAATGAACTTCAAACTTTTAAACTGTTACATCGCAAAACGTCATATCCGTTATTGAAAAAAACTAAAAATAAATAAAAGGTTTCTCAAACAATTTGAGCAATAACATGATTACCCACTGAGAAAAACTCGAGAATGATGTTGGAAATTTCATCATGTTAGACAAAATGTCCACCCCAAAATCACTGAAATAGGGAATCGATATTTCTAGAGAAGAATTCTGACAAAATACATATCTCCTGTGGTATCCTGAAAGAATAGTTCAAAAAGCTGATCTAATAGATAGCAACAAAATGAACGAAATTACTGAAAGAGTTTGCAACGAGTAAACAAAACCATTTTTCATCAAATCGAGAATCAAATTATATTCAAAAAGGGAAAGATTATAAATGGAATCTTTTTTTAGACCCACCATCTTTAAATTTTTAAACCTCATGTATTTATTTATTTCATATTTTTTAAAAAAAAATTATGTTATATTATTTGAACTACGGAGTGAAAAAAAGGTTAATGAACTTCAAACTTTCAAAACTGTATCATCGTAAAACGTCGTATCCGTTATTGAAGCAAACTAAAAATAAATAAAACTTTACAGAAATCCTTTGGACAATAACATGATTATCCACTAAGAAAAACTCGAGAACGATGTTGAAAATTTCATCATGTTAGACAAAATGTCCATCCCAAAATCACTGAAATAGGGAATCGATATCTCTAGAGAAGAATTCTGACAAAATACATATCTCCTGTGGTATCCTGAAAGAATAGTTCAAAAAGCTGATCTAATAGATAGCAACAAAATGAACGAAATTACTGAAAGAGTTTGCAACGAGTAAACAAAACCATTTTTCATCAAATCGAGAATCAAATTATATTCAAAAAGGGAAAGATTATAAATGGAATCTTTTTTTAGACCCAACAACTTTAAATTTTTAAACCTGATATCTTTAATTATTTCAGAAAAAATTTAAATATATGTTATATTACACTAAATTACAGTGGAAAAAAAGTTTTAATGAACTTCAAACTTTTAAACTGTATCATCGCAAAACGTCGTATCCGTTATTGAAGCAAACTAAAAATAAATAAAACTTTACAGAAATCCTTTGGACAATAACATGATTATCCACTAAGAAAAACTCGAGAACGATGTTGAAAATTTCATCATGTTAGACAAAATGTCCATCCCAAAATCACTGAAATAGGGAATCGATATCTCTAGAGAAGAATTCTGACAAAATACATATCTCCTGTGGTATCCTGAAAGAATAGTTCAAAAAGCTGATCTAATAGATAGCAACAAAATGAACGAAATTACTGAAAGAGTTTGCAACGAGTAAACAAAACCATTTTTCATCAAATCGAGAATCAAATTATATTCAAAAAGGGAAAGATTATAAATGGAATCTTTTTTTAGACCCACCATCTTTAAATTTTTAAACCTCATGTATTTATTTATTTCATATTTTTTAAAAAAAAATTATGTTATATTATTTGAACTACGGAGTGAAAAAAAGGTTAATGAACTTCAAACTTTCAAAACTGTATCATCGTAAAACGTCGTATCCGTTATTGAAGCAAACTAAAAATAAATAAAACTTTACAGAAATCCTTTGGACAATAACATGATTATCCACTAAGAAAAACTCGAGAATGCTGTTGGAAATTCCATCACGTTAAATAAAATGTCTATCCCAAAATCACTGAAATAGGGAATCGATATTTCTAGAGAAGACAAAATACATATCTGCAATGTGGTGTTCTGAAAGAATAGTTCAAAAAGCTGATCTAGTAGATAACAAGGTAATGCAAGACGAATGAGGAAGAAAAGTACTGAAAGATTTTGTAACGAGTAAACAAGGTTTATCACTAAGAAAAAGAGTCCAAAATGAACTAAGGAACTCTTTCAAGAAGCTTTTTCTTTTGATAATATTAGAAACTTTGAGTTTGTTTGAGGCAAACACAAGAAGAAAGTCAACAGCAGTTTTGCTCTGATAAGCAAAAGAAAGAAATATGGCAACTGCGGATGAACTTTATTTCGTTAATCTATTTTAAACAAGGGCTCTTTTTTTTTTTTGAAGATTTGATTGGTTTTTACGATTGAAGAAAAAAGTTTTGCCGTATGATTTATGATGAAAGAGCTCTTAAAATCCTCAGATTCGTTTTTTAAATAATTTTGAATAATATTGAAAGTTTTACTATTTGATTAAAAATCTTCATGCGCTTCAAAATTATAGAGATTGGATATAACAGTCAACATAATTTTTAGCTCTCAAAAATAGGTGCACATTTTCAAGACTTGCGTATATTTGCGATATTACAAGTTTTAAAGTTGGTGCTATTGTATTTATTTCGTTTTGAAAACAACTTTTTGACAATATAATTTCTACCTAAATGTCACTTGCGAACTAAAACGTAAGGTAGTTTACAAAAACTTTACAAAAAAAAAAAGCTCTTGAACCTGCCTTAAATTTCGTATAATTTATCTATGATACGTGTATGTAAAATTCAGACTTCTATTTAAAAGTAGCACTCACGACCCTCGTAGTATTTACTAATGATAAAACAAAATTAATCAAAGAAAAAACATACATCTTCATTTTTTTGTCATTTCTCATGCTTTGTGTATTAAAAATGAGATGAAATCCAATTGGTGCGACACCTTTTTAACTCATCATCGTTTTGTAGTCGGAATATATTTGGCTTCGTTTTTCGAACACCTGCAAAAAGAAATGTAGTTGGCATTTACTGCGTGTTATGCCTTTGGCGACCAGCTTGGACACCTTTCAAAATTATCATATATTTCAAAGGTTTATCATATAAACTTTAATGGCAACCAAGCCGAATATGCAGCTAAACTTCATTTAAATATTCTAAGCCCTCCTCGATTCCTCAAACCTTAATTAATTTTAAACAACATATTAAAAAAATTTTTTCACCGTCCAGATATTTTACGCACGAAGGAAGATTGATTTCAATTTTAACTATTTTCAAAAGATATCCGCGATGCTGTAAGAGTTCTTTATGTATTGAATTTTAGTCATAATTTAAAATTTGGTCGAATTGAATCACACAAACCATCGTAAGAATAAGTTCGGAACATTTGGGCATTAGGTCGCACAAATAGTAAAATAACTTTCATGTCTGTGACATAAGATAGAAAACTCATCCGAATACTCCATTGTGAACTGTACTACTTCCTTGCGTACCTTTCGAGCCATAAATTGAGTATGGTATAATATATAATTTCTATTGCTCGAAAAAGGCAAGATCCGTCACCAATAAATGGTACGACAGTAAGCGGCACCATAGCACGGTTTTTTATGTTTAAAATTTCTGCAACTATTTTAAAAAAGGATCAAAAATAAATCTAAATAATTGCTCTCATGGCGTTTATCTTCATCAGGTAAATACGGAGGGTTAAATCCAAGGACTTTTACTCCTTTACTTACCTTTTTGTTTCTTCCTTTTGTTTTTGCGTCAGACATAGTTTATAATAATGTTTTATTTCGTCACTAAAGGATGTCTGAACTTGAGTTGAAACTGTGTTTATGCACGAAGAAAGTAATTCTGGTAAAATTACTTTATTGTATTTTAATGACATTATTGACAATAAAAAACGTAATTCTGGCTTATGAAATCAAAATATACGCTATTTAAACCATTCATTTGTTAATTTTTCCTTTCATTGGCAATGATTTACAAAAAATTTCGATATTCAAAATTATAGTTTTTATTACATTCATCTAGTAAAAAAATACAACGCTAAGAAGTAAATTTAACTGAATAAATGGTTTTTATGCCCTGCACTAATGTATCATGGGAAACTTCCATGATACATTATAGCCTCAAACATTAGAAAAAACTTCTAATGTTTGGGAAAACTTCCCGTACTTTTTAGCGTTCCTTTGGAGCCAAAAACACAGTCAATTTTATATTCTGATATTTTTGCCCTGAGATTTTTTCTTCTGTATATTTTTATTCTAGTTACTATCATCGCATTACCCTTTCAATTTCAAACGTTTTAAAAACTGTGGATATTTGCTTAAAAAGAAAATAATTTTTTCCCTTGAAAACTGATCTTAATATAGCTATAAAGTTTACTCTAATTATGGTATTTTTAAGAAAAAACAGTAAAAATGCAAAACTTTTTTAGTCTAACTCATTGATGACATACTTTAAACGTCTTTTTGAATAAAAACCTGAAACTCATCTCATTCCCTTAAGCGCAGGAAATAAAATACAGAGTAAAGAGAAGATATAAACTAATTAGTTTTCTGCAAACACAGGAAGTGATATATTTAGAGTAAATATAATAGTCTTCTCCATTTTTCCGCGAGTGAAAAGAATTCCATGAAAATTTTAATGAAGTTCTAATTCGTTGTAATGCAATTTTACTAAATATCAAATAAAATCACGTAAATTACTTTATTTTTAGCGAAAGTGAAAAATATGCAGATCATCACAATACAAAACTACCATAACTTTCGAGTAAATCTTCCCAAACTGGTACGAACTCTATTTATCCAGTGTTTAAAAGAATTATTTTATTCTCTCGCCTGGAAGTCATTCCAAGAGTTTTCCCTAACAAATGAACCCTGCTTGTTGTAAATGGAACCTCGTTGAAGTGAAAACTGAGATAAACAGCAGAAAGTTTTTTAAAAAAGGATGAGAAATAAATAAATAAATACGCTAGGCCTGTTTAGGGAAATTAAGGAATGTGGAAAAGTTAAGCAGAAAATATTTTTCAGAATTGGTAGTGGGAAATATAACCCTGAGCCAATAATGAGATTTCTTTCCACAATCGCTTTCTATCTTTTAAAATAGTTTAAAGTTTGGTAATAATTTGGTGTGATTTAAATAAAAATAAACCAAGTTTTAAATTTCGCAGAGAATAATGAAGTCAGCAACTATAAATGTTAAATGTAAATATCAATTTTCCGGTGTTTCTAAGTTTCCAGTGCAATGAAACTATTTAAAAAAAAATTTCTCAGAGAAATTAGCAGACAAATTTCAAGGATTCAGAATTGCGATTCATGGTCAAAATCCATGGTCGAATAACCATGAGAAAGAATTAAGGCGCAATACGAAACACAAGACTTAGATCATCTGAAAGGTCAAAGATCATTGGTCAAATATATCATATGTGCTATGGTAGATTATATGTGAAACTTTCACAAAAGATTTTCAAAGTTTCCACCATAGGTGACATTACACCATCGGCCTATGGATTGGTGGAATAGAAAAAACACGGGAAGTTTTGTTGTATATTCGGACAGACGATTCTTGCTACCAAATCCATTTCGAATTCCATAGGTGTGTATTTGCCTGCTCGGTATTCGTTGTTGTTGCTGTCACTGTTTCTAATGTCATTTACTAATACCGGCAAACCTGCTAGGTGAAACCAAGCGAATTAAAGGAAGATAATGCATTTCCTGTTCTTCCGTGGCTCTTTCTATGGCCAAGAATATGACTTAAGCCCCACACACATGTCACTGACAGTTTATAGGACGGACCTATTCATAAATCGAATTCATTCACCCGAGGATTGAAATTTTGAATGGGTGTAATTTTTAACGATCAATCTCCAATTCAGTATTCCCAGAGGTATGATTTGTTATGGGAACATGGAGGGCTTTGTAACCCAGCAGATTTAATGTGCACTAGTCACAATTTACTACACAAGGAGTCTTTGACCGGTGAGGATCAAATTCACAACATCTTGGACATAGGTTCAACGCCCTACCAATCAGGCTATCCCGGCTTCAGTGTTCGTAAAACGTTGCAGCCGTGGTCTCTCAGAGAATAGAGCGTTTGCTATCCAATAAGGTATACTGGGTTCAAATTTCAGCGTTGACTGATAGATACGAATCCCGAACACAGTTCGCACCGACCACAGTGCTGACGTACAATGTTCTCAGTCTTAGATGGAACAGGGGTTAGAGTCCCCTTGCCGTCAGCCTAACCATGGGAGGGTTTGGTGATTTTCCTCTCTATGTAACGGAAATACGGGTTAATTACATCAAAAAGTCCTCCACAAATGCAGATTTTTCCCAATACTTGATTCAGGAGTTCTTTTGTCATCTGGATTGGGTTCAAAATTACAAGGCTACGAATTCGAACATCAGTAGTCGCAAATCTTAAAGTGGGTCGGCTGTTCAGCGACGGTTATAATATTATAATTATTCCTATTCTAAATTATTTCGAATAATTTACAAATAAGAGGACTCTTAGAAAAAAATTATTATGAGACAGCAAAAAAAAATATCCATGCAATTTATGGATTTTCATAAAGGTGCACAGGTTACGAAATTCGACGATCGGAAATAGTATTTACATGACCTTTTCAAGGGTTGGAGTTTTAAAATGAGAAATTCGAAGCATTCGAAAACCTGATGCTTGAGTTAAAACCTACATGACAAAGCTTTGATCCAATACCAAAAGATAAAGGTTGGTAATGATGAGTCGCTTACACTGTAAAAAAACTTATTTCCACCTAAACATAAAAAATGGTGGCAACTACTTCATACCAAAGTGGTGTTCCGCTAAGTGTTCCACCACACCAAAACACGAGGCTAGTATCTAGTGCTGAGAAAAGTCCAGAATGTTTTTTTACATTATTTGGTGTAAAGAGGCCACAACCAACCAACAAGCTTATTTTGTAGCCACAATATATAATTACAGTAATAATGATACACATAAAAACCAGTAAAGCTATTGTTACGAGACCATATAAAGTAAAAATCCGTTATTTAGGTTGCATGTGTAGCGTAACTACCACTACGAAAATTAAAAAAACCAATTCACAGGTATATAAGGCAAGCTAACTTGATTCTACCATGAATTTTCGTTCCAGACTCCGAGGAGTAAGGTTGTGTTGAGACCGAGCTCTGCTAACATGTCATCGCACCGTTTCGGCCGCGGAGGGAAGACCTTCCGTACCCAACGTGAACCAGTTTTGGATCTCGCAGCGATTAGGAAAGAAAAGAAGGGATATGCCTACTGCATGCAGTTAGGAAATTTTTTCGATGAGGCGTTCGAGCGATCACGGAAAGAGGCGATCGACATTGATGCCAAGATTGCTGAATCTAGTAAAGATGATGACTCGACAATGATGGTTGAACTCCTCTACGGAAATAAATTCTTAGCCGAAGAGATGCTTATTTTAAAGCATATCAGAGACTCCCAATGCTCTCCACCTCCAGCCACTCAGATGATAGAGGAAGTGCCTGCTGCAAAGACTGATATTTCACCCATTGAGCCCTTAGAACCTGAAAAGACTAGTGTTCTAATAGAGACAGTACCAGAGCAGCCTGAGCCATCACCTACACCTGAAATTAGTGCTGAGGAAACCACAGAACAACCAGAACCAGAGCCCCCAAAGAGAAAAAGAAAAAGGAAGAAGAAAACTCCTCCTCCAAAACCCACAGAATGTATGGACATCCCATCTACAAGCAACAACATGGAACCTGTAGCCACATCCCCAGATGAGACCACAGTTCAAAATCATAACAGAATACTCAAATTTCTGATAAAAGGACTCTCCATAGATTCTAAGATTTCGATCTTGGAAGCTGAGCTTACAGCCAGCGGTCATCGGCCAATCAGAGTTGAGCAATTCTAGAACATGTGTGGCCAAGGATATAAGCTCCTCCCCCTTTTCCTGATACTACTACCAGACAGCCCTGAGAACGGAGATTGCATCAACATCAAGGAGATACTCTCTACTACTGTTCAAATTGAACGTTTCCGAGGCGGACGATACGAAATGCAATGCTATCGGTGCCAAAAATTTGGGCACACGCAAAGGAATTGTCAAAATGATCCTGCATGCATGAAATGTGCGGGAGCCCACTTTTCCTATCAATGCACAAAACCCAGGAGCCTCCCAGCTACATGCATTAATTGCAACGGAGATCACCCGGCTTGTTTTTCAGGCTGTGGTTCCAGGCCAAGGAGGACACCACAACAGAAACAGAAGCAGCACAGGAGTGCGACCCAGACGGCAAACAGATTCTTGCAGATCTTCCGAGAACTTCAGGAACTACTACAAAACGAGGAGCTCGTTCAGCTGCTCCGATCCCTACTCCCAGTGACATAGTGATCTTCACTTCTCCAACATGCCGACCACCCAGCCAAGACATCTTTTCATCTACCTGAATTTCATCTACATTCCAACCACAAGGAATAACCACACTGAATCTCATGACATGATGAAGGGGTAAAGGGCCGTTCCGGCCTCAGGCACCCCAAACAACCGAAAAGACTAGACTATCTACCATGAGGTACCTTTTGATAGATGACGGTTGGCATGGTCGATAACTGCGCCCCTACATGGATGACCCCCGGACGTGATTTGAACACGCAATAGCGCCCACTTCGCAAAAATAACTTGATGGTAACGCCTACTTCGATGGATAGTCCACATTGAACAGTTGACTTGTGACTGCAAAAAATGCAACGACGAACGCTACGACGTGATGATAATACACCTCTCACATTCAGCACTCAACAAAGCTCTCCCAGTCTTTCACAAGTACAGCAATTAGTGTTAACAATTCATCGAATTCTATCCCTGATAAAATTCTGGTGGGGGAGTATTGTAGCGTTACTACCACTACGAAAATTAAAAACATCAATTCACTGGTATATAAGGCAAGCTAACTTGATTCTATCACGAGGAACCTTTTGATAGATGACGGTTGGCATGGTCGATAACTCCGCCCCCACACATGCATACACAAATCTTAAAATAAATCGAGTATCTAAAGCAAACATAAGCGTACCAGTCGGTCCCATACGCCAAATTTGTAATGAAAACTAATGCCAGGAAAGCAACATGACTACAGTACACGAAAATCAAGAAATGCTAGCCTTCAAGTGCAAGGCCTCGAGTCACGCACGATAAAGAGCTCCATGATCCTGTCTTAAAGCAGAGGAGAGCTGTTGAAGCACAAAAGTTCCGAATGCAGAACCCACAGGGTGGTGGCACCAATTGACATGCAAGACCAGACAAGCTGAGCAGATAGCGAAGAGACCGTCAGCAACCCGCGGTCCACCTAGCGATCGTCCTCCTGGAAGGCTTACGAACCATTAAATCATTATTAACGAATACTAAGTTAAGGAACATATTTACATACAAATTGGTGGAACAGTAACAACAATAGAGAATATTAACACGAATTCAAACTAAGCTTAACGGAACAGGGGTGGATAGAAATTATACATTGAAAATATTTAATACAGTTTACAGAGACTTGGAATTTAAATATAAATATCTTATTTAACAACTAAAAACGTACACTTATCTTTTTGAAGGCGTACTTTAGTTTCTGCATAAGAAAAGCAGCATTAAAGACAGCCGCAAAAACTCGCCAACTCGTGATTGTAAACAAATACAGACATAATCAAAACGCGCCAAGATTAGAGACAAGCGAAAAAGTGAAACATATGGTGTAAAGGCGAGTGATCTCGGTGTAAACTTTATGCAGTTTCGGCGTTCAGATCTTTCATGCAACCTTTAAAGCGCATATATGAAAGCTCAATCTGGTGTTAACTTTAAAAAAAAGTATTCTTTCCTACAAATTTTAGGGATGTTTAACATTAAATTAAAAGAGATATTACCCAATAATTTTTACAATGTAAGTTTGATGTTAAATTTAACGATTTTTTAAATTTTGTTCAGCTAAATATACACTGTAAAAAATTTTGGTGTGTATTTGCCACCATTTTCGGAACTAACGTAAACTAAATACATTCTTAAGAACAGAATTAAATTTGTTGTAAATATATTATATAAAATTGTATTCCATTAAAAGCTCCATTATATTATCCAACCAAGGTACAAAAAATACCTCATAGATATTAGTATTCCATTGACATATATTCATATACGAAAAACCTGGTGCGAAAAGATGTACGCCTCTAACCTAATTTAAAAACTATTGTTCGTAATGTCTTAAAAATTGCTTTTTAAAAATAATTATGAAGTGAGAATAATTTTAAAAACTTTAGAAGCTTTAAAAATTGACATCTGAAAAACGTTTTCTAACTCCACTTGGTGATACCATGTACTACACTTTAATTAATTAATTCATATGTTTACCAAAAATGTTCTTTCAGGAAATGTTCTTTGGTGTGATTGCAGAGGTCTATTTTCATCCTTTATTTTACAAACATGTTTTAATTATAAATTCGGTTAATAAGCGGAATAAGAAAATGTGTGTGGAATCATATCATAAATTTATTGCTACATTTTATGCGAGATCTTTAATGTTATTCTTTTCTTATCTTTAATGTTATCTAAAAAGACATATTCTCTGATATTTGTTAGAAAAATAGTTCACAATGTATTGTTATGTAAGAAGTTAAGTGTACTTAAAACCTAAATCCAATAAACAATAGAAAAATATTTTATTTAATTACAATGTAGACAGCAATACTTTTTAAGAATCATATACTTATAGAAAAACGATATTATAAAACATTTTTGTTAAGTCACAGAACCACAGATATCAGTAATCAATAACATGTGTTATGTAGTAAGAAAGGAATAAAATGAGTTAAATTCGAGAACATTTATCTCAGAGTTTAAAAAAACAATGTTTTGACTGAGAGCTTATTAAACTATAAAAGAGTGTTTTTCTCACAGTAAAGTTTTGATTGTTTTAATATGTATTTTAATATGTGCAATTGAAACCAGTATTCTAGTAATTGAAACCAAAACTCCCTTCCCTTCAAAAATACACAAAATAGAAAGAAAAAAAAATATATTTTTCAAGAGTTCGAAATTAGACGACCGTTTAACTTACTATGTAACTTACCAGACGTGACTAGGAAGAAACAGAAGTGATTTAAAATTTAAAAAATTAATTAATTAATTTTAAAAAAAAACGTTAAAAGAAAAGTTAATGCCTCATAGAGTGCTTGAAACAGTTAGTGCTTGAAACATGTCGACTGTTATTTCCATTTTGTATATTTTTGAAGGGGATGAAGTTTTTAATCAAATAATATCTTAGTTTCATGGGATTATTTAAGATCAGCATATTATTAGTAACCAAAATTGTAAGTCAGGTTAAAATGATTATATGTATTGCGGTTTCTAAATGTATTCAAAATATATGGTTGCATTAATCAGGTTCTAACTCTTTGTTTTTATTAGCAATAAAACAGGTTTCGATATTTTTAAACACGCTTTCTTTAATAATGGTTTATTTTCGAACCACGATATCTCAGGGGTAGTAAGGTGATTCAGACTCGAATCAGTGATGGCAGGTAGATTTGAATTCTTCTCCCCGCTTGCAATGACCTCAGTGCTGGTGTGATATATCGTAAGTGGACAACTCAAGGGTTAAAATCACTTTGTTATTAGTTTTATGGTTTTTCTCCAAATGAAAAGCGATTTTGGGTTAGTTTTATCAAAAAGTCACCCATCAAAGCAGGTTTGTCTTAATGCGTGATCCATGAGTTCCCTTGTCTTCTGGTTTGGTTTCAAAATTTCAATGCCTTGAAGATGAGCACTGATGGCTGATTAGCAAACAAGGGGACAGTTATTTAACAACGATTTTTAAATTATATTATTATTTTAATTTTTGGGTTAATAATACCGCTATTTAGCGATTGGTTAGAGTTAGATAGAATTTTTTTTAGATTTTTTTTTTTCGTGACTAATCCTTTGAAGCAGAATTTTTATTAAACGTATTTTTCGTTCTTTTTTTCATTATTGTGTATTAATTATGGACAAAATATTATATTTAGCTCTTCAGTAATTCTTGCTTATGAAATACGAAACGAGACATCTGTGTCTTTTTCTGCGATAAAAGGTACTTTCAAAACACTTTTTTTTCTTCAAATTTGCACTTATTTTTAGTTATTTAGTTCTAAGAAAAACAGTTATTTATTAGTGAACTTTCTTTAATTTATAAAATCAATTATTTTTATAAGTTTTTGAATATGAATGAAAAAAAAATTAATCCCTACTTTTTTCATATATATTTTAGTACAAATGCAATTCCGATAATATAGTAGAATTTTTTTTCTTTACTATTAGATTATTTTTTATTATTGAAAAATACAAAATTATCTTTTACTTAATTATCTTTTAATTAGAGCTTCAGAAAAATACATAAAAGGGGCATTGGTGTTCCATAGGTGTCAAAGAGTCATTAAATACTAATTTGTGACTTCTATTGTGTGTATTTTTTCACTTCATTTTTGACAAGGATTCTAAACAATATACATTATCTCTGTTTATCAAGGGGCATGCTATTATAAATGTATATATTTTTAAATAGAATTGTTTTGTATGTATTTTTGTATGTTTTTTTTTCTATCTTTCAGGAAGGGAAGTTCCTACAGGTGCATGGCGTCATTGATCTTTCTTTATTGTCTTCTTGATGTAATTGAAAGCTTCTTTCATTATCTGTCCAGTTCGAAAAAATAATCATTTAAGTTCGCTGCAAAACGTTTAATTTTGTCGTTATATAGCGAAACCCAGTTCATGGACGAATAAACTTATGAAGGAAAAAAAATTTTGTAACTGAGAATGGCAACATTCAGCATGAAAAAATGTTTTCGTGAATTATTCCAATAACAAATTTTGCTATGTTTTATAATAAGAACTTTAAATTAAATCTTTAAAACCAATAAATTTCCGTTTTGACCGTATCAACTTGATCTAACAAAAAAAAAATATTTTGAAAATTACCTTTAAAAAAAATTAAGTGGTATTTCTCAGGACTGAGCTTTAAATCGTGGCAAAGAAATGATAGCTTTTTATTTAACATAACACCGTTTTAAAAATCAGTTTTGTATTTCTCAAATGTATGTCGCTTCATGTACGCATTTTAGCTAAAAACACTGTTGGTTTCTTGCTATTAAGAACTGTAAAACAGCTAATAATAAAGATTAAACTATTGATTAACATAGTTATATAAATGCAATATTGCCTACTATTGTAATATTAATAAAATATATCTACTCCCGTAAATGTTGTTTTCTATATTTATTTTTCTAAAGTTTTATAAATGATAGTTAAAATATTTCTTTTAAACAAAAACAAGGAATTAGCAGGTCTTTAGGGAACTCAAAAGAGACACATAAGTTAATTACCTTCCTAATAGAATTGTTTTCATTCTAAATTGTTTTTGGAAACACAAATGAAATTTCAGAAAAGAAAAAAAAAAGGAATTGAAATGGCAGAATTTTTTTTTTACATCTTAAATAAAGAAAGAATCTGAAAACGTTTAATTTAATTTTAGTTTTATTTATGTTTCCCGTGTAAAAAATGAGATTAAATTTTTGCATAATCATCATACTCGTTAACAAGTTTAGTTATTATTATTTTTTTTTCAAAATATGGTCTGTTCTTAGATCCTAAATATTTTTACATACCAATTGAAAATACTCTTACTTTTATAATTTCTTCAGAGTAGAGATGAACAGTACATGGCGGTACGGCTGACTATAAGTACACTGTAAAAAATTCCAGAACAAATTACGCATAAAGTAACGGCACTTTGGGTGCATCACACGCAAAATCCATTTCACTGAAAAATCCATTTTTACTGCAAAATATTATACGGTATTTTTTACAGAAATATTTATTTAATTGACCCCCGGTGGCTGAGTGGTAGCGCTTCGCGCTCCTGTGCCACAGGTTTTGGGTTCGATCCTCGGGCCGGGCAAGGTTGACTCAGCCTTTTATCCCTTCAGAGGGTCGATAAATGAGTAACAAACATGCTTGGGAACTAAACACTGGGGGTTTCGCGTTCGGCTGACCACCTAACCGGAATATCTGCTTCTTTACCCCAAAGCCCAAGATCAAGAAAACTCAGATGGGCGCAGTAGGCATTGGCCCTTTATGGGCTGTCGCGCCACTGAGTTTAGTTTAGTTTATTTATTTAATTAGCGAGATTTTACGGTATATAGTATTGTTAAATTACGGTATATCAGATTTTTTGTTCCCTAACTTTTTCTGGTAAGAATGAACTTTTTACAGTATTTTGATCTGGAATTTTTCACAATGTACTGCCTTGTTCATACCTAGTTTGTCTCAAATTTTTTTTTTTGTCTCAAATTTTTAATTTTTTTTCTTGCTCATTGCTTAACCATACACATTCTAATTATACGTATTTAAATATTACTGAAACACGAGTTCTGATACGCCATACAGTATTCGAGTTATGGCATATTTATAGGGTATATTAGTATGATTTTACGGTAAAAGTATAGTACTGTAAAAGTTACGGTATATCAGACTGTTTGTCCAGTAACATTTTCCGGTAAAAATTGACTGTTAAATGGAATGAACTGGTGAAATGGAATGTTTGCAGTGTACCACTTTGTTCAGATCTGGAGATATCACAATAAGATACTGTTTGTCTCAAAATTTTATTAACTTTATTTTATTTCTTCTTCTTGCTCATTACTTAACCATGCGTATTCTAATTATACTTATTTAGCCATTACTGAAACAAGAATTCAGATACTCCACACAGTATTCGAGTTATGGCGTATCTGTATGGTATATTAATGTGATTTGACGGTATATCAGAAAATTACTATTACTCTTTGATCTAATAAAATTACGCAATGCAATTTCTCCAGTCATGTCTACATTAATGATATGTCTCCAGCTGTATCAAAGTTGGGGAAGTCAAGGCGCTGTTGGACTTTTGGAAAGCTTGGGGGTTGATAGCAGATCAAAGTCAAATTCTGCCATCGAATCAAATCTGCCATCAGATATCAAAATCTGCCATCGAATTAGATTGAACCCGCAATGATATATCCGAAATTAATTGTATTTATGACATAGTATTAGTTGCGCCTAAATTATATTCGGATTAAGTATGATTCCCAGATCATTGATAAAATCCTATTAATGCGACGAATTTTTTCATTGCCCAGAAAAAATTCTGATAAAATGACTGTACTGAATTGTAAGGAATTTTTTGTTAAATAAAAATAATTTGATAAAAGAAATTAAAATAAATTGTATTGAAATTATTCATTTGATATTTTTTTCATTCATACAATAACTGTTTACCGAATATTCTGGTTTACAAAATTATGGTTCTTATTGCCACTTATTTAGTAAAAAATACAAAGCTGAAAAGTAAATTTTACCGATTTTTTAATGGCATTCTTTAAGGTATCATAGTAAAAGTACCAAACTTTGCCACATTTATCATATTTTATCACACACTATAAAACCTATTTAATATAACTATGTATATGAATCATGATAAGTTTGTCGAAATCACTGCAAGAGTGCTTCGTTATTAACTACAAAGCTTTTTGGTGTTCCCATAGAACCAGAAGTAATGTTAATTTTACCATATTCTGGTATTTTTAATCCCATACTTTTTTTCTCTGTGTATCTAACCAAATCCAATCCGTAAAGTTTTCCAAATATATCTGACTTGTTTGTGTATACAGACAAACTAAGACCTTAAACTTTCTAATTCTTTTTTGCCAAATTAAATTAAAAAAAAGCTTAAATAAAATAAATTAGAATGTCTATTTTTTGCGGTATAATTGTTGATACTAATTTTAGTACCAAACTGGATATATTACAGGTTCAAAGAATCTGTTGGATCTTTGCGCACTGCACACATCATAAGAAATAACAATATGTAATAAATTTATCAGGCACACTAAAAATCTAATAAATTTTAATGATAAAATATGGTGTGATAAAATATGGTGAATGTGGCAAAGTTTGCTACTTTTTCTATGATACCTTAAAGAATGGCATTAAAAAATCGGTAACATTTACTTTTCAGCTTTGTATTTTTTACTAAATATGTGGCAATAAGAACCATAATTTTGTAAACCAGAATATACGGTAAACAGTTATTGTATGAATGAAAAAACTATCAAATGAATGATTTAAATACAATTTATTTTAATTTCTTCTATCACGTTATTTTTATTTAACAAAAATTTCCTTACAATTCAGTACAGTAATTTTATCAGAAAATTTTCTCGCAATGAAAAAATTCGTCGCATTAATGGGATTTTATCAATGATCTGGGGTTCATACTTAATCCGAATATAATTTAGACGCAACTAATACTATGCCATAATTACAATTAATTTCGGATATATCATTGCGGGTTCAATCTAATTCGATGGCGGATTTTGATCTCTGATGGCAGATTTGATTCGATGACAGAATTTGACTTTAATCTGCTATCAACCCCAAGCTTTCCAGCAGTCCAACAGCGCCTTGACTTCGCCAACTTTGCTACAGCTGGAGACATAGCATTAATGTAGACATGATTGGAGAAATTGCGTTCCGATCAGAGTAATTTTATTAGATCAAAGAGTAATAGTAATTTTCTGATATACCGTAAAATCACACTAATATATCATACAGATACGCCATAACTCGAATACTGTGTGGAGTATCTGAATTCTTGTTTCAGTAATGCCTAAATACGTATAATTAGAATACGTAAGGTTAGGCAATGAGCAAGAAGAAGAAATAAAATAAAGTTGATAAAATTTTAAGACAAACAGTATCTTCCTGTGATATCTCCAGATCTGAGCAAAGTGGTACACTGGAAACAAATTTGCAGTAAAAAGTCCATTTTTACCGGAAAATGTTACTGGACAAACAGTCTGATATACCGTAACTTTTACAGTACTATATACCGTACTATATATATATATATATATATATATACCGGTATAATTGTTGATACTAATTTTAGTACCAAACTGGATCTATTACCGGTTCAAAGAATCTGTTGGATCTTTGCGCACTGCACACATCATGAGAAATAACAATATGTAATAAATTTATCAGGCACACTAAAAATCTAATAAATTTTAATGATAAAACATCGACGATTTTAATTATTGTAAAATGTATGTTTATATTTACTAGGGGGCTAAGCCATTTGTTCGCTGCCGCTCACCAACCCCGATGATTGCTGCGTAATAATTGTCTTTTCTTGGCAGAAAACAGTTTTTCTACGAAAGTTGAAATTATTCACTTAACATATATATACTAAAAGGAATTCTGTTTGCTTATGCTTGTGCCTCTACTTCCCACGTCCAAATATTACTATCTATTAGTATTATAAACAATTAGATCTCTTGGTGAGCAGAAGTGATTTTTCGAAGTAATCATTCTTTAAAATAACATTTATATTCTTATAACATTTAATTGTTCAAACAAATTTGATGAGTTCACAATTATAATTTAATATTTTCGCTAATAATCGCAGTACTGAAAAATAACTTTAAATTAGGGATACAAAAATATTTAAAGGAAAGCAATACCTTTACGACTTTTGTTAATTTTACGCTGATGACAACCAAAACAATATTGAAAAGAATGAGGAAAAACTGGATCCACTCAGCTAAAGAAGGTAAGTTTACATTTAGCAAGCTGCATTATTAAAAATTATTACCTTTTCACACACATGCGTTCTCAATTTTAATTGGCTGTTTTGTGCGTTACTAGCCGCAAGTGTTCTGTGATTGACTGTTATAATTTCACTCTCTTATATTATATAAAGATATCTCAAGCAGTATTAGAGTACATAGTTAGAAAGCGGTCTTTCATTGTTGCAAGAAAAAAACAGAGAAACAATAATTAAAAGCATATGAATAAATCAAATTTATATTCAAATATACTTCCTTAAACGAATCATTTGAAATGATTGATAAACTACTCAATCATTTTTCATTTTTTAAGTTAAAGCTATTCAAAGAAAACATGTTAATTAACTAACATAATAATTAAACTACTTAGTCTTCGACTGCTTTTTATTTCAATTAACTAATTAGCTATAATCGTTATAACTCTTAAGAGTCATTTAAATTTTTATAAGGATCGTTAATGCACTTTATAAATCAACATTGTGATGAAAATGAAATGTTGTAAACTGTTTACGTATGAGCAAATAAAGATAATTTTCCTTAGTGTTAATTGTTATTGCTAATGCTGTGATAATTACTAAGTTTTATCTAATTTGCCTTATTGGAACATCAGTAAATTAAATAGAGAGATCATTTAAAAGTATTCAACTTGACATTAAGAATATGTTACGTCATTAAAGAATATGTTACGTCATTAAAATAATTAAGTTCTCTGAGAGTTGATGCATAAAATGTTTTTTATGTATTCCCAAAAGTATAAAAATGTAGTTAGGGTTGTTTTTTTTTATTCCGAAAATTATTGTTCGAGATATCCAATGTCTCCAACTTATTATTTTTTTCTTAAAAAACCTATAATCTTTATTGAAAGTACGGAAAATCTTTAACTATTTTTAGCTATCAATAGTTGTTTATAGTTTTCTAATATTAGACAATATTGTCCAGAAAGTAAGAGATAAAAAAGATAATAAACGTAATTATAAAATATATATACCAAATCTTAAAAATTAATCCATTTAACGATAATAAATACCAATTAATAAAATTTAATCTATAATTAAGTCGAGGTGTGTCAGGGGACAGAGCTTTTGCCTCACAACGAGGTGACCCAGGTTTGAATCCCAGCGATGGCTGGTTCGTACGACTTCTATTCCCGACTCGCACCGACCACAGATCTGACGTTATAGTGAAACATTAGTGAAAGTTGGATCACGGGTTGGAAATTTTTGCCATCGAGCTAACAGCGGGAGTTTTTTATGGTTTTTCTCTCCATTAAACCAC
Source organism: Parasteatoda lunata (assembly GCA_949128135.1). Lineage (NCBI taxonomy): Eukaryota > Metazoa > Arthropoda > Arachnida > Araneae > Theridiidae > Parasteatoda > Parasteatoda lunata. The sequence goes on from OX421976.1 coordinate 18,979,536, forward strand.
ATGCGGGTTAGTTTCATCAAAATCATCCGCTAATGCTAGTTTGTCGCAATGCTTGATTCAAGAGCTTGTTTATTTTCTGATTTGGGTTTAAAATTAGAAGCTATAGAATTGAACATTAATTGTCGTAAACTCAAATTTTTTTAATCTGCTCAATTTTATTTTATAAAACATAAAATGAAATTAATCTATAAAAAAAGAATATATTAAAAATAATAATAATTTAATGAAGCAATCAATTGTTATGATAAATGTGACTAAGGAAAAAATATCACTCCTGCTCAATCTAGTAATTCTATTTTCTTTCTTCATTCTACTAACTATTTTAATAATAGTTATACAAAAATAGCAAAATGAATATTATCAACAACCCCTTATTGAATTTTCTTTTTGGAAAGCTGTACATCCAGAATATTTGAATTATAATATCTAACGTTGTATAGCTAATTATTTAATCAGTCTTGTAAAATAATATCTTATTCGGTTGAAAGCAGGTAAAGATTCTTAAAAAAAATAGCAGTATATTAATTTTTCCTCAATCCTAAACTTATATAGAGTAAAAAGAACACAGTAATATATTTATCATCCTAAGAAAATTAAAAAGTCATCATTTGCATAGAATCTAAAGGAAATGTAAAAGAAAATATTTCCGAGAGACAACAGGAAAGTACATTGGATGAAATGAGATAAATTGGAAATTAATTGTTCGAGATAATTTTTTTCTTATTTTATTTTGGATCGTAAGGTTATTTTATTAGAAAAAGAAAGAAAAAAGAATAGAGAAATAAAGGAAAAATATAAAAGAAAAGAAATAAGTATGGGAAAGATTAAAAGCTGTATAAGGTACGATGGTTGTTTCTTAAGTAATGGCCATTTTGTAGTGTACACAAATAGGTGACTCGTGCGTCGCAACGAGCTCTAGGGTCGAATCCCAGATTTCCTTGGAAACAACTGTACACTGTGCTATAGTGTGTAGTTGCAGCTGTGCTGGTAACCTATACGGCCAGTTCTGTGTCTTTAAAATGTTTATGTTTAACGGAACACCCGCCTCTTACGAGGTAGTGTTAGTGAATCGTTTTAACTCGGCAAATTGTTTGCTGCATACATTCACCGGCTGATTTGGGAAGTTTAAGAAGCTACCTACCTACTGCCATGCTAACAGGAAATTTTACTATGCAGGACAATGACTGTCTTCGCAGCTCAGACCCGAGCTTTATTGAACTCTTTTGGCTGGGATGTTTTGGACCCCCTCCCTACAGCCCCGACCTTGTTCCGAGTGATTTTCATCTTTTCCAATATTTCAAACATAATTTTGGCGGCAACCACTACTACGATTACGAAGATAGGAAACCAGCTGTGACCTCTTGATTATCAGAGCAGGCGGCAAGTTTCTATGAATAGGGCATTCTAAATCTAGTAGTAAGGTAGGATAATTTTTTTGTAAAAACTTGCAATTATGTTGAAAGAAATAGAAACGTATGTAAAATCTGTAAATAAATTTGTTTCTTGAAAGTTTTCTTTCGGTTTGCTTTTATCTTCAAACAGCCCTCACTTAAAAAACAGCCCTCGTATAAAGTTATGGACATCGCTATTTTAAACCATTAAAACAGCCGTTTCAGATTGGTTCTCCCCAGAAGGATATTATCTTAAGGTTGTTTTTCTAATGCTTCGTCGTCATGTGAAATTATATTTATAAGCTTACTCCAATGCCGCATTACCTGGGCTCATAAAAATGTGCAAAAATTGAGAATAGGGTAGTGATTTTGACAATTTTCAGCTAGGTGGTAAAATGTCACTAAATTGAATATTTTGAAAAATGCTAATAACTCTTAAAATGTTTAAGATATCCAATTTAATAAATCCCAGATAATTCTTCGCGGCAAGATGATAAAGTTTAAAATCATGGTTTAGCTTCAAGTGTAAGACGAAGTGTTTTAGAAAATTTGGTTCCAGGTATATAAAAAAAAAAATTACACTGTAAATAATTATGGCAAAAAGTATCGGCACCCAGCGGACCAGTAATTTACTGGTAAAAAAAAAATCTAGTTAATAAAACCAAAATATACGGTATGTAAATCATTCATTTAATAATGTTTCCGTTAATATGGTAACGGTTTACCGAAAATTCAGGTTTTCAAAACTATAAGTTTTATTATCATTTTCTAAGAAATAGAAAACTGAAAATAATCTTCAACCTAAAAAATGATTTTTATACCCTGATTTAAGGTCTCAAGATTAAGGCCTAATTTTACCGTATTTATCAAATTTTATAACATATTATAAAACCATACTTTAATAATTTTACCAAACTCATTGCTAAAGCACGTTGGAAAAATTTACCGAGTTCTTTTGTGTTCCCATACAGCATAGTGCACGATCAATTTCCCTATATTCAATTTTTTTACCATACTTTTTTCATAGTGTAGCCGCCAAGAAATACTTTTAAAAAGTGTTATTGAAAAAGCCCTGTGTGGGCAAGGGCGTAAAGCATCGATTTTTTTGTCACCAACAACAAGGTTGTAGCAATGCGGTTAGCAAAAACATTTCGGTAGAAATTATTGTAACTTTGAGTGCATCACACACACACATCTATAAAATCCATTTTTACCGGCAAATTGTCTACCATAAATTTCACAACAATATTTATTTTATTACAGTGATTCAGTAAATATTACTATAAAAACTGCTGTTCATTAGATTTAATGTTACATAAAATGTTTTGGTAAAAATGGATTTCATGGTAAAAAGTACCCACACTCAGAATTCCAGTACTTTTTCTTGGACTTTTACAGTAATTTCTTTGACTTAAAGTCATTGTTACTTCTCAGACAAACTGGTATCTAGTTATCTGAAGATGGGCATTCTTTGAGATTCCATTGAGAAATGTACCTTAACCCTTCACAATGAAAGCTCAGTATGTATAATTATTGAGCCATCACGGTTTTTGAGCACAATTTTAAGCACTATCCTCTGTTGCAAGTTCAAAAAAAAACCATTTTCCTTATGGAGAGAGCATGTTTGCATTTAAGTGCATGCTAAATGGAGGCCAAGCTCAAAGCTCGAACGTATATCAACATCACTACCTTTTGAAACGATGTTGCACAGTCTTGCAGACGAGTTTCTTCGGCAGCAAAATAAAAGTAAAAATTCTTTATCTCGCATTTGATTTGTTAAGGGCATGGCAGCATGAGACTTAGTAAAACTCATCATCTTTAGTGGTCCTAACAATTCCAATGCTCTTGCAACGAATGCTCTTTTCAAGAACGAATGTTTTTTCTTATTTAGCAAAATATGTTGCCTAGTCTAGGATTCCACTAAAACTACAATACTATAACCTTTCTTTGAATAATAATAGTTTTATGATATATATCGTAACGATAACTCAAATTAAATTTCTGTCAGATGTGTTTAACTTTTAAAAGCTCTTATAATGTTTTGAAAGCATTTTTGTACAATTTGATAACGAAAGAAAACGGAACTATATGCAGTCACGGATCATTACTTAAATCATATAGTCTTTTAACTTGATACGGGGTTTAGTTTTTTTCCACTTTGTATCCTAATAGTGGCTTCTCGTGCTTCCAAACCATACATTCCGTCTAAACTAAAAAGTAACTATGTTTTTCAGTAGTCACAAATATTTTTCGTATTAACTCGGGAAATTTATTTAAAGTGTTTTACAAAATATTATTAATTATGGATAGAAACTATTACTGCCCCCCAAACTACTGTTTTTTTAATTTTATGAACACTAAAAAGCTTCTCCTTGAAGTTATAAAAAGTTAAACATGAGGATGGTTTAAAAAAGTTGAAATAATAAAAATTATTGATAACCTGGAGTGTTGTGGTAGTTTTTATTCTCTTTTCAAAGTTCCTTATTTTAACTGAAAAGCACCCGCCACCCTACTGAAACCTTAGTAGCTGATGTTGTTACTGGAATTTCACTAAAAATAAGTTGAATTAAATTAAAATTCAATTACTGAAAATTAGTAAAAATATGTTAATTTCACTAAAAAAATAATTAATGTACATTATCTGTTTCATTATCTTCTCTTCCGTCATTTTACAAATGTTTGTAAAATAGAAGCTGCCATGATTTAAAGGAATATTTCAAATACAGTTTTTGTTTGTTTTTAGTTAATCATATAATCAACGATTATAGAAAAGCAAGTGAAACATTGTACTAAAAAGTCTTATAATTTTCTACAAATTGTTATATTTTCAAAAACAGGACTTTTTTACATTTTCAACAATGTTTTTCGTTAGCTTTTAAATTCCTTTTTTTTCCAATGCTTACACTAAACCTCTGGCAGTTTATAAAAAAGTCATATAAAACTCATTTCATTCTAGTGCATGAACTCAATTCTAAATTCAATACCATATGAAAGTCAAAAAGAAAAAACTTTTCGAATCGAATTCAGTTCCTTACACCATTCAAAACACATGGCAGTGTTATACAAATACGTGACCATGAATTTCCATTTACTTCATTTATAGCAGAGCCAATAATATTACTATACGTTCAGCTCTGATTAAAGCAGTGCTGAAGAAATATTTTCAATCATGCTTAAAGATATACACAATACTTTGTTTTCCTGATATTTATTTCTTGTATAATTCATCATTGTCTTCTAAATATCTCGTTTACTGCTCACTTTTTACAAATATATATGTATATATATATATATATATATATATATATATATATATATATATATATATATATATATATATATATATATACAGTGTATATATATACAGTGACCTCTCACTTATGCACCACCTCTTTTATGCACCTTTTTCATTTATACGACGATTTTTATAGGTCCCAGTACATTAGGTAGAAAAATAATGATAATCATCCTTCGTTTATGCGTCGCTCTAAAAATAAATTTTTCAATTATGCGCCGAAATTTTAGGCTAACATTTTAATTTTTTTTTTCCTTCCTTTAAACATCTTTTTTTTTTTTCTTTAAAAAAAAGGGTTTAAATTGAAAATTGAGGCAAATAAGCAATCCTTGTTACAGATAAGAAGAAATGTGTTGTTAGATCCTATTGAATAGCTGACTTTTCGTCCTCCTGCGACCTTTATCTGTTAAACCAACAACAATGGAATTTTCATCTTTAAGAAAATGACAATTTCTTTTGTCCAGAGTTCAGTTTTACTCCCATGCTGTTTTCTAGAAAAAAAAGACACCTGGAATACGAAAGATGAAAGAGTCCGCGATCACTTACTTAAAGTCAGATGAGCATCTTGAGTAAATAAAAGGAGGAGGTGTGTTTAGTGACAGTAGTAATTAAGCAACTTATTGTGCAGCATATTATGATCGACGTCAAACACTTTCCTTAGAAATTTATCATGTGATGTTTCACACCCTCTCATAAAACTCAAATTTTTTGTGAAGAACTGTTCATTTATATATTAAACTGTGTAGTATTTAAGATTTGTCTCTTAACGAAATGGCATAGAGAACGAAATTGGGCTTATCTTTTAAAGCGGATATCATTGGGAGATTTGAAGAAAATCCATCAACGACTAAAAAATATTTACTCGATGATTTTAAAATTTCTGAATCAACTTTAAAAGGTTTTTTTAAAAAAAGGGATGCAATTGTTACTGCTTAACGGGAATGTGGAATTAAATCCTCGAAGAGAAGTCGTATTCAATGTGGAAAGTTTAAAGAACTGGAAAGTGTTTTATTACAATGGTTTAAAGAAGCTCGTGCTTCTAACATTCCAGTTAATATAGAATTACTCAGGCAAAAAGCAGATCTGAAACTCCCTTATCCCATTTATATGAACTGGAAAAAACCGTTTTTGAAATACGTCGGCAAAAACAAATACAAACATGTATTAAGGATTATTTTGTAAGAAAATAAATTGTCTTAGGTATGTTAAATTTTTTCTTTGTATAATTATAGTAAATAACAATATAAATATTAACATTTAACCTTTAGAAATATATTTATTCATATATTGTCACTGCAATTTACGATGAGTTTTAGAATTTTGAAGTTTTTCACTTATGCGTCTCTTTCACTTGTGCGCCTTTTTCTGTTAGCCCCTTACACCGGTGCATAAGTGACAGTTCACTGTATATATTTAACGGCAGGCACTTTAAACTGGTTTTACGCCTCAAAAGATTCCAAAAGTGCTGCTCTTTATTGTTTCCCGATGAGCACCTGTGAGCCTACGTCACGGAGGCCAGCGGCATTTCCCACTCCACACTGTCACAGATGCCCCTGCATAGGGTGGGCACATTCACACATCACACAACAGAGGAGTCCAACCATTGTCTTCGCAGGCATGCACGCTGACCGCTCCGCCCTTTTTAAAAACATAAAAATACTAAAATAAATAATTTTTATGCGCGTTAAATCAACATCAGTATTAGTTTGAAATATATTGAGAGTTTAAATATTTCATATCGATTTTTTTATTCCGATGTAAAACAGGAATATTTAATCTAATTGTTTTTCAAGTCGTGCCGTTTTTCAAGTCGTTACCGTATGAAAAACAAATATAAGAATATCAAAACAAATAGTTTTTATGCATGTTAAGTCAACACCAGTATTAGTTTGGGTGTTTAAATATTTTAAAGAGATTTTTTTATTCCAGTGTAAAACAAGAATATTTAATCTGATAGTTTTTCAAGTTGTGTCATTACCGTACAAAAAACAAACATAAATTTGCTACGCTATAAATGTTTGTTTAACAAGATTTTTGACATTTGGTATGTAGAAAATTTTAATTTGGCTATAATAAAGTTTAAAATACGTCAACATTAGGTTTGGCATATCGCTAATGGGCTACAATAGCGGCACAACTCAAAAAATCATGTTTTGACATAAGTGGGTTTAGAGATTTCTTTCCTAAGGAAAATGCATACGAAATGCTTCAGTTAGCTTAAACGAAGAATACCTTGAAGTTGAATCTTTAGTCGTGCTGAAAGAATGTGTATTGTACCACTATTGCAGCCGATGAGCAATATATATTACCTCAATATATATTACCTCAACTTTAAAATTAAAGTAATAATTGGAAAAAGTAATCTATTAAATTTTATTAATTACTTCCAAACTAAAGTTTCATTTACTAAAATGAAATCCATTGTTTTTTGTAATGTTTTGTCACACAGAAACATAAAATATTTACCTTTATTTATTATTTGTAACTTGAGGTTTCATTTACGAAAATGAAATCCAGTACTTTTTGAATTTTTTTCACATAAATTTTTTGATATTTTTATTTATTAATTGCAACTTGAAGTTTCATTAACTAAAATGAAATCTAGTGTTATCTATAATATTTTTGCATAGAAACATAAAATATTTATTTTTAGTTTCTCTAAATATATCATACAATTTGTTACTGTAATATATTCTACTCACAGTCTCTATAATTTTTTTCACATGAAAACATAAAACATATCTTATTTCATTTATTACTCTAGATCTTGAAGTTTCATTTAATAAAATAAAATCCATTTCATTCTGCAATTTATTCACACAAAAGCATAAAACATTTAGTATATAACTCCACGCTGTGAATAAATTATTAAAACAAAATTTGTTATGCGTATAAGTTTAGTTTACTATGAGAATCTGAAATCTGGTTTCGCAGAAACAGTTTACGTTTTAAAAATAACTTTAACTTTTAGGTGAAAAATGCCTGAAAAATATAAACTTTAAAACTGAATTTTTTTAAACTGAAAGTATTAAATTTAAACGTAGCTTCTTGTAACATACGTAAAAGATATTTAATTTTTTTTTTATCTTATTTGTAATTTTAAGAATTAGTTATACAAATAAATATAGAGCAGATTTGAGTTGATTTCAGAAAACTTTTCATTTTAATGTTCAGTCAGAAGTCCGTTAAAGATTTTTATATGAGAACATTGTTTAAAATTTAAAAATCAAATGTATAAAATCGGCTTATAGCAAAGAGTATAATATTTTGTCAAAACTTTATTTAAGGCAGATTTATATATAAAAAATAATTACAAGCTTTCAACCTCGTTTTTCTGTAAACACTTACTTTATTTAAATGCCTTAGACTCTAACACGAGCTTAAACTTTGATCTTCTTTGATATTTAGCTAATAATTTGTTGTCAAAAGTACAGGGTGTTTATAAAGTCCCGGACCCATTTTGATGTTTAATAACTCATAAAATAATAAAGATAGATTAAAATTAATAACATAAATGGCTGGATAGACTCAAAAAGTTTCATGACCCTTGTCAATGAACTTCCCGTGTGCTCTCTTCGTCGTGTGGAGAATATCAAGTCGATAGTCGATTTTACGCCAGGTAGCGACAAGCATGTCGGCATCCACAGAGGCTATTGCGGTTGTAATTCTGGCTTTTAGGTCATCAATGTTCGACACGATCCTCCTGTAAACATTGATCTAAACTCCCATGAATACCGTGAGGCACTAAGGGATTCTCCAAAGGTTAATGTGTGGTGTGGACTAATGCACGTCATTGGGTCTCCCTTTTTTACAGAAAAGACCGTCTCATCAGTCGTATACTTTGACATGTTGGAAAACTTTGTATTTCCACAACTAGAAGAGCTTCAGCCACATGTATTTTTGCAACAAGATGGTGCACCACCTCATTGGGGTAACATCGTTCGTAGTTCTTTGAATGACCATTTTCGAGGAAGATGGATTGGGCGAGGAGGTCCAATTCCTTGGCCACCCAGATCACCTGATATAACGCTGCTGGACTTTTTTCTTTGGGGATTTATGAAGGACAAAGTTTAAAGGAGGATCGTGTCGAACATTGATGACTTAAAAGCCAGAATTACAACCGCAATAGCCTCTGTGGATGCCGACATGCTTGTCGCTACCTGGCGTGAAATTGACTATCGTCTTGATATTCTCCGTGCGACGAAGGGGGCACACGTGGAAGTTCATTGACAAGGGTCATGAAACTTTTTGAGTCTATCTAACCATTTATGTTATTAATTTTTATCTACCTTTATTATTTTATGAGTTATTAAACATCAAAATGGGTCCGGGACTTTATAAACACCCTGTATATAAATTCCATTCCGGGCAATAACTTATACTGGCACATTTTTCATCTAAAGACATCTAAATGACTAAAAGAATAAAAGAAAATTTCTAAAAGGTAATGTCTAGTTTGCCGAAACAAATTAAAGATCATATAACTACAATAAAACCAAATAGTTGTTGTTGTAGCTCATTTACGTCGCACTAGAGCTGCACAATGGGCTATTGGCGACAGTCTGAGAAACTTCCCTGAGGATGATCCGAAGACATATGCCATCACAATTTTGATCCTCTGCAGAGGGGATGGCACCCCGCCTCGAAATAATGTTTAATTGAATAGTATTAATAGTGTCAGCGCTGACGTAATAACTAATTTTATTCGAGTTGGTTATTTGCACCTATTTCCATAACTTCGTCAATTATCTACATTCATTAAACAACGATTGACTTTCAGTTACGAAGCACCTGCTTCCTTTCTACACCACTTCAGAATTCCTTATATAACCTTCAAATATCAAAAAGATAGATGTTTGGTAAAGTTATAATATTTTTTTTTTCTGTTTCATTACATAAAAGCTTATATTAGGTTAAATATTACGCAATTTTCCAAAAATCGAACTTTCAAATGAACTAAATTGTTTATTTGATTTAAAAAATAAAACTTCATTGGCTCAAAATTATGCAGATAGAAATAAAAGTTGTGGTAGTGCTCTAAAATGGGCGCCTATTCTCTAGAGTTGTCAGACGTGAATAAGAAGAAATAATCGTAATTTGAAATATAAAACATAATGTTGTCAAAAAAATGGAAAATAAAAGTGAGAAGCAAAACAAGAAAAAACTTCAGTAGCTAAGAGTGATACAAAAATAAAAAATAATAAAAAGAACAAGGAATAACCTTTATTTTTTTCACACACTCGACTACTGGTTTTCTTGTTCTTGTTTTGTTTCTCACCATTATTTTTCATTTCTTGCTGGAAACTAAACTTAATGTTTTATATTTTCAATCACTTTTATTTCTTTTCATTCACGTCTGGCAAATCTTGAGAATGGGCGCATGTTTTTGGGCGCTTCAAGCATGTTAACGTTTACTTCCATCTGCATATTTTTGAGGACAAAGAAATTTTTAATCAAACCATATCTAACATCTTTAGCATCTTAGAATTAATTTATGTAAACTAAAATTACTGTTAATTTTGAAAATTGAATTTTGTTCGACAAATCTTCAGTTACTAAATAAATATTTACAAATAAAGACATATATTTTAAGTTTAGCAGTGTATATGCCTAAAACTATAAAAGTGGTAAAAACTTAACTACCGTCATTTATTACATTATCGACAGTGTACAATTATTAAAGTCTTCCTTTTATTCAGTTAAAAAAAATTAAAGAAATTTGTCAGAAAGTACAGATAATTTCAATCACGTTTAATACATTTTCACCTTTTATTGTTCAACACTTTTTTCATTTAGCACACTTGTCAACAGGGGCTATTCTGATAATATTGCTTTTTCATAATATTCATTACAATTTGGGCTTTACTTAATCATTTATTTGCATTCAAGCTTTACCTTCTTCAGACAAGCACAAGTTCATTTATCTTTCGTAGTGCCAAAATGAATTTATAGAATCTTTTGTACAACTTACTTACATTGTGTTTGTTACATTATTGTCGATTCCGGATTTAGAGCAAATTTAACTCATATCATTTTTGATATATCTTTTATATTTACTCCAAATTTAATGATATTGCATAAGTATTAGTGGATGTAATTTTTTTCACGCTCAGCTTATGCGAAAATTTGAACATTCGATCACTGGTGTTCTCTTTGAATATAAAATTCTAAATGTAATTTTGAGAATGGTAAAAGCAATAAAATTATTAAATAAATTTGAAAAATAAATCCATCAAATGTCAATCAAAATTTTATTTTTATAAGTTCAACAGCTAAAAAAATTATTTATATGGCAGAATGGCGTATAAAGGATTTTAAAGTATTTTTAACATTTTACCTACAAAAAGTATTCTTAATATTTATTACTATTATTACAAATTAATTATTATAATTTTCGAAAAATTATTGCATTTAAAAATAAACGTTTCATGGAAACTTTTGATTAAATAAAATATAATTCACACATTAATTTTGTTAATTTTTTGTCTATTTATATTAAATAGTTCAAAAACTATACTAATTTTTACTAATAAATTCCATTGCATTTTCTATAAACATATTAGTTTTGTTAAATATCTAAAAGGTTTTGTTTTTAATCGTTAATATACAAAATTCAGACGTTTTAATAAATATAAAATAACTTTAACAAGGAATGCAATATATTCATTTTTGCGTTAAGTATTATACACATGTTATTGGTCTTTTCCATTTCATAAGTGCAATAAATATTTTAATTGGAAAAAAAAATCTAAATTTTTAATGTATGTTTGCAAAATTTAGAAGGAATTCAGAATATCGATTGTCTTATTTGATTGAATATTGTTCTACTTTTTTTCCAGTTTTTTCACAGTTAGGGAAAATTGAACTCGGCTGCAATTCGTAAATAGCAAAATTGCTCTATTTAAGGGAATTGGGATGCTTTTTCTTTAAGCAAAAGAGTTAAGTACAACATTTAACTTATATGTATACTAATTAACCTTAATTCCATAAAAGAAAAGTATTTTCAAAATTTTTAACCTTGATTTGTTTGTTTTTTTTTTTTTTTTTTGTCCAAAATTTCAATCCAAGTTTAATAGGTTCATGATCTGAATTATAATAACGCTAAAGCACTAAGTGCAAAATATTTTGTTAAAATATACTTACCTTCAACTTTTTGGAGCCATAAAGTTATTTTTAAAACAAATAATAGATAAATTTCTAAAACTTACAAGTACCTTAAGCGTATTATTCTCCAAGACGATCAATAATAAATTATATAAAATGAATGCAAACAATGTGAAAAATTTACCAATTAGATAAACTAATTGCTGATGAATTTATTTTCATACCAGTGTTTGTGGTTAAATTTTTTTAAACTAAATTTAGCCTTAACTCCTGTAAATATCGTCATAAATTTCATCACTTATTCATAATTTTAGAGGGAACGGAAACAGAATAAAAAAAATTATCTTATTTGAAATGGATAGCGGATTAAATAAACAAAAGTTAAAATAATATTCTAAGAAAAACTTATAAAACAGACTTCTAAATTAGAAGATAAAAATATCCACCGTATGATCACGCAAGCTCCCAAAATAAAGAATCGTTGTATAATGACCCATGCAAACTTTTGGTCTGAGTTTAGAGACGTGTATGCTTCTAGTTTCCGCGCGTAGGTTATTGATCGCGTTCGCAAAAGAACTTACTACCGCCAGAGGGCATTTAAAGGTATGCATCGTTTCTAATGTTTTAAACTGTTTTTAGAAGTTGCTCGCACAATTTTTTGGTTTTACTACTTTTTTGATGCGTAATTTGTTTTCTTAAAATATACAATTGACATATAATAATTTAAAGCTACAAAGTTTTGTCTCATGAAGAAATGCATCATGGGATAGATTGTGTGTGCTATAGAAATTAGTTCTGTAGCGAAGATAATATTTTTATGACAGTGTAACGATGTGTTAAAAAGATCGCAGGCAAAAATATACAAAAAAATATTTTTATTCTTAAATATAGATTGTTACAAACAAAATCTAAAAGTTAGACTGAATATTTTTGAAGATAATAAATTGGTTTCTGAGTAAAACCTTTATGTTGATTGTACTCCGAGAAGAAAGTATGGCCAAAACTATCAAGGAATATGGTTAAATTTAAGGTGTTTTTGCTCGATGGGAAATTTTTTGTTATGGGCTTGATATATTTTACCGAAGCGCTTTAATAATTATGTTTGTAAAATTAATTATAAAATATGGTCTTAAAGATTATGCAAAGTTGGTAATTTTATCATACCTTATAGCATGGCATAAAAATCATTTATTTGATTAATTTTTTTTTTTTTTTTTTTACTGCATGTGTGGTAATAAGAACAATAATTTTGAAAACCAGAATTTCATTTCCAGTAAGCCATTACCATATGAACGGAAAATAATAAAATGAATTGTTCAAACACTGCATATTTTGATTTTATTACCAGAATTGTAGTTTATATATATATATATATATATATATATATATATATATATATATATATATATATATATATTTTTTATTTATTTTTTTTTTAAGCAAAGATGTTATTACCACGTATTTGTGAAATTTAAACAGAATTTTTTTCTCTATGTATATAATTCATCCAGTATATTGTTGCAAAATTTATCCGGTAACTAGACAAAAAGCATTTGCATTTTAACTTAACTGTTTTTAAATAAGTTTTAATAAGATTAAAACTTAATAAGTACAATTCTGTATGTATGATTATGCAACTGTGACAATTACGGCCACAAATTGCAGTAACATGTTTTATAACTAATTCTAAAATCAAAATCACGCATATCATTGTATGATCAAGAACAAGGTCAACTGATAATAATAAAAATTTGCTGCAATCAAGTGATACCCATTGGTAAAAAAGGTATAAAAACCTCTTTTTCAGTTATCTATAATGAAGATGCACAGTATTAATGCAATTTTTAAGGTACCAAATATAGTCCTTTAGTAGTGTATTTGGTGCCCGGGATAGCCCTCGTTGGCAGGACGCTGGACTCACGTGTGTGGAAAAGGAGTTCGAATGCAGCCGGCAGTGTAGTAAATGGTGGTTGATGCACGTTAAATCTGTCAGGTCACAAATTCTTCCATGGTCCCACAACAAATCAATATGGCAGGGGGTACTGGTTGGAGATTAATCACTCTCTGATTCAGGTCAAAATTACGATCTACGGGTGAATGAATGGATGTACGGATGGGTCTGCTCTATAAACAGGTGTGACGTAATGGTGTGACAGAATTCGAATTCTTGGCCATGCATTGTTATCGAGTTATCGAGAACATGCATTGTTATCGAGTATAGAGCTTCAGTTAAAATTTGATTGCTCTAGATCAGGGGTCACCAAACTTTTTTGATCATCGACACCTAAATAATTTTTCGAAATCTCCATCGCCCCCATAAAAGTAATTTTCTGTTAATTATAATAAAACTCTATTAGATACTGTGTTTGTACATTTATTTTATGATTTTAAACATTTATTAAAGTAATAGTACATTTAATTAATTATTAAACTTAATTAGTACATTTAATTAATTATTAAAGTTAATTAGTACACTTAATTAATTATTAAAATAATAGTATTTTAAAAAATTTTGTAATTTTCGTAAAAAAATACAAAGTGTGCTATAGCTTTGTCGCGGGCTGTACTAATCCATATTATTAATGCTTACCTTCTTTCTTACACGTATTGATAATTACAATTGATATCTAAACTAAACGAATGGTTTTATCGAAAAAATAACTATTTATCCAAAACTATAAAAGTTTTAATAATGACACTGCAAATATTCACCACTGTTCACAGTTAGCAAAGATAGCTGAAACTGCGTATGATATTTGCGTTTGCAACGTCAATGCTCGCCACATGTGACATTTGGACAAAAGCGGATATGCATATGACTTATAAACCAGAAGTGCAGAGTCTGTGCGACTGCGCGTAATACTTGTTTCATCCGAATAAATATACGTTTATTAATTTATGTTCTATAAAGAAACTGATATTAAGTCAATTATAAAAAAATTCACAAATTTTACATACTCAATTAGATATGTGTGATTTGCGTAATAAAAACTGTTTTTTCTTCGAGCCCCAATCGACCCTTCCGATTCGGATCGACCCCCATTCGAACCCCTGGCTCAGATCAACCCCCGCTTTTGTTAAATAGACCCCTAGGGGTCTATATAGACCACTTTGGCAACCTCTGCTATAGATAGTCGGAAAGAGGTAAAACTTTTTAAAGCGAATATTCACCATCCATAATTATATAAAAAATGTCATATAAATTGTTACTTCATTTATTTACAAACTTCAAACGGACTTCATAGTATCACGCATAATTAAAATAAATCCATGTATCGTTACATAAAAAATACTGTTTTGTTTTTACGAATACGATTGCAGACGCATACAATTTTAAATAACGTGCATATTTTTTTAACAAATATATACTGTTTATATTATCATTCTTATTAAAAAATTGTAATAACATATTTTATAGTAATTTAACAATCCCACACTTAATTGAAATATGTTATATAGAACTATGCGATTATGCATGCATGTAATTTTTAATCAAGCGTTTTGTTTTGACAAATATACATTGTTTTCTTTTGACTGTCAATGTTTGTCTGTGTTAAATACCGCAGTCACTGTTTTAAAAGCTCAGCTTTGTTATAGTATGTTTTTGCAACACAGAAACTATAAATCTTAGAAATGTGACATATATCCTAGAAATAACATAAATCTTAGAAATATCATAAATCTTAGAAATATCATAAATCTTAGAAATGATTTTTTAGAGTTATAACAATTTTTAAAAGTTTTTTCGAGGCTTTTTTCTCAATTTTTGTTTTAAACAATAACCACATATTCTTCGAGACTAAATTAAACTGACACAATATAATAAAAGGTTGCGTATAGAATAAATATCTTTCTATATATATGGAAGATATTTATTCTTTCAACTCTCTTCTTTGTTGAAGTAGGAAGTTAAAAAAATATATAATATGTTCTCTTAATATCATATACACTGTAGAGAGTTTGAATCAAATTACGGTATAAAATATCCACGTTCGTTTTGAATGCTTTATGAGTAAAATCCATTTTTCTCAAAAATCTATTTTTACCGTAAAATTTTAAACCTATTTTTTAATAGTAATATTAATTTAATGGAAGTGGTTAAGTGATTTTACAGTAATAATTACAGTAAATAGTAATAATTACAGTAGCAATTATGGAAATAAATACAGAAGCAATTATGGAAATAATTACAGTAATAATTACAGTAAAAGTTACGTTACTAATTACAGTTAAAATTATGGTATAAAAACTGTTTAAGATTTTAAGTCTTTAACATATGTATATTTAACAGAAACGCCACCTTTAATTTTCCTTAGATTTATTTGGTTTAAAATTTTACTTTAGGTTGCGTGGCAACCAGATATAGTTTTGTTGTTGTTCTATTTTGTTTTAATTTAAGTTTATATATTTTTTAATCCGTTTTGATGCTAAATTATTGATTATTAAAAGATTAAAGTTTTATATATTGTTGTCATTCATCTATAGAACTTGTAGTTCATTTAATTGATTTTATTTAAAAGGCGTCCGCATTATTTATTTCAACTTATTAGCGACAAGAACTGTAAGAATTACAGTAAAAATTACGGTATATCAGATTTTTTTTCCATATCATTTTCCTGTAAAAATGGATTTTATGATAAAAAGTACTTTCTACCGTAATTTGCTCCAGAATCTTTCACTGTGTAGGTTTATCAAAATTGCTATTTTGCAACTTTTTAAGGCAAAAATATCTGTGGCGTAACTACCACTACGAATTATAAACATCAATTCACTGGTATATAAAGCATGCTAACTTGAATCCATCTTGAGGTACCTTTTGATAGATGACGGTTGGCATGGTCGATAACTCCGCCCCCACATTGGTGAACCGGACGTGATTTGAACACGCAGTAACGCCCACTTCGATCTGGTAACGCCTACTTCGTTGGATGGTCCACATTAAACAGTTGGCTACTTGTGGCAGCGACTTACTCACCTCCTCGCGCTGTTGCTACTCATCACTCGTCTCGATTAAACACAACGTCTGGCTGCAAACTCTCGACTGCTACTGGCAACACAGGAGCGACTACTACTGTGAAGTTAATTCACCTCTCACATTCAGCACTCAAAATTCCGGTGACCGCTTTCCCGGTCTGTCACAAGTACAGCAACTAGTGGTATCTGTTCATCGAATTCTATCCCTGATAGAATTCTGGTGGGGGATTATTGCGGCGTAACTACCACTACGAATTATAAACATCAATTCACTGGTATATAAAGCATGCTAACTTGAAACCATCTTGAGGTACCTTTTGATAGATGACGGTTGGCATGGTCGATAACTCCGCCCCCACATATCTTTGAATACTACAAATGACATTGCTAATTGCATAACTGTAAAAAATCAATGTAGTTGTTTGTTTCTAAACTATTGTAAGAAATTCACGAAAGAATTTCTAAGCTTTTGTTTAATGAAAAGTGATAAAGCATTTATTTTAAGCGAAAAAAAAATATTATATTAATGTTTTTATAGATCAGTCAAAGATTATCAGTTGACGTCAGCACTATCGAAAAAAACTTTGGTTTCAGAATAAGATGTAAATATTTCAGTGAGAATTTAGTTTTAAAAAAAACAACCACTTTATATTTTAACTGAAAAGTTTTGATAGTGTTTAAAAAAACTAGTGTTTTTATGGAACAAAAAGATTGCATGTAAAACAAAAATAGCGTAAATAAAGTACGTAGACTATTTGCGAGGATAGCAAATTGTTACATTTAGGTGTAAATCAGAAAATGTAGTTGTGTTTGGCTACCATTAGTATAATAAAGTTAGTTAAATTTTAGGACTGTTTAAATTTCCCTGAAATATTAGGTTCCGCACTAAGGCTAGATAATCACTTTGAGGAGAAACAATTATAATTTCTTATTAAGCACTTATAATTTCTTTCGAATTAAAAGTAACAAATTTAAGGATAAGTTACATTGATAGCGGAGAAGAATGATTTTTAACTTTTATCCGCATATATACAAAACTTATGGAACCAAATCTGCGTTAATTTAAAACAGATTGGGATATTTCAAATGAATAATTTTCGATTAATAAATCCGTTTATATTCAATAAAAGAAAATGGTCCAAGAAGCAATCGTAAGTGCTGATGAGTAGCAACAAGCAATGGGATTATTAGAAAAAATTCCGTTGTCAAAATATATCGTCCATTTTACAGATTTTTTTTGGCCACCAAAAATTAAATGAGAATTAAATAAAAGCATAAGTTATAATGATGGTGGAAAAGAATGATCAGGTTTTTTTATCCGTATATATGTAATAAACTTATGGAACCAAATCTGTGTTAATAGAAAAAGTGTGGGATACTTTAATTGAATAATTTTTGATTAATAAATCCGTTTATATTCAAGAAACGAAAATGGTCCAAGAAGCAATCGTAAGTGCTGATGAGTAGCAACAAGCAATGGCATTATTAGAAAAAATTCCGTTGTCAAAAATTATCGTCCATTTTACAGATTTTTTTTTGGCCACCAGAAATTAAATGAGAATTAAATAAAAGCATAAGTTATAATGATGGTGGAAAAGAATGATCAGGTTTTTTTATTATCCGTATATATGTAATAAACTTATGGAACCAAATCTGTGTTAATAGAAAAAGTGTGGGACACTTTAATTGAATAATTTTTGATTAATAAATCCGTTTATATTGAAGAAACGAAAATGGTCCAAGAAGCAATCGTAAGTGCTGATGAATTGCAATAGGATTATTAAGAATAAAATTCGGTTGTCAAAAATTATCATCCATTTTTCAGATATAATTGAAAAAAAAAATCAAAAGCAAATTTAGATTGAAATTAACTGAATTAGTGAAGCAATTATAAATACTAATAAAATAAAATCTACCTTAAAAAACAAAACTATTGATTTCTCAGTTGCACGTTCGCAAGGAATAAAAAATCTAGTTCCTTTAACGTATTACATTGCATTTCTTATAAAATATGAAACGTGGTATTTTCTTGTTCATTCCATCTTTTTCTGTGACCCAGGTGACAAATTCCGTGTTATTAATAATGTTTCTGAACCACTGGCAGCAAAGAGTACTATTACCCCCGTGGCCTTTATCACGTATCGTGGCGAGAAAATGGATATTACCGTATCATGGAAACACCTTTGGGCGCGCCAACTCTTTCGGATAAGTTACTCTATATCATAACCCAAAGTTTCGGGGAGGTGATTTCACAGAAGTTGCCAAACGAAAATATAAATTTGGATGGATTTTCTTTTTCTATTTAAAAAAAAGAAAATAGCCCGAATGTGAATCTTATTTTTTTAAAAAAATAAGAGCATTTTAAGGTTGTAAAAATTCTGGGATTTAAAACAAACCATTTTTTTTAAAGAAAAATACGTTGGAATAAAAAGAGAATTTTAATAAATTTTTGTTCTTCCATTTTTTAGTTCCTCAACGGGTATAAAATGTCCAAACACATTCATGTGCAGCGCAAACTATTGACCAGTGGTTCCCGAATAGTGTTCCGCGGATCCCTAAGGTTCCACGGAAGGATTGAAGAGTTTTTGAAAACTTTTTAAAGCCAGTAATATTTTTTTTAAATAGTTAGATCCAATAAACAAGCTATTATTTATTTTGCTGGTATTTATGAAATTATTTGCGGAAGTTTTCAGCGACAAAAGAAATGGTAACATTTAAATAACTAATCTATAAGTTTTTTGAGCAATATAAGAAAAAGAAAACGTATTTAAAAAAATTGCATTTTTATTCCCATTGCGCTATCCAAATCAAAATAAAATAAGTAAATTCATCAATAAAGAAATGTTTATGTGCTTATAATTTTAAATTTTTTTAATAGTTCTTTTTTTTACTTTCATTTCAACAAAAGCCATAACACAGCTTATTTTATTAATTTTCAGATAAGAAATATAATTTTCATTTTTTATTTACTATCCGGTGTTCTGACATAAGATGGCCAACCATTTGGGGTTCCCTGGAAGAAAAAAAATTAGTAACTGCAGCTGTAAACAGACAAAAATATGGTAACAACAGAAAAAATCATTCAAAGAAAAATGGTGCAATTGGTACTCTAATACAGTGCAAAAAAATCTGAATACGATCCATGCTATGGTCTATAATGTGTATTGCGACAAGCCGTAATGAAGTGCAAACTATTGTACGATGTATTGTATAATATGTATTACGGCAAAGCATAATACGGTGCAAATCTGCTACAATATTAACAATGCATTAAACTGAACTATATTCTGTTCAAATTGAACCACAATGACACATAAATAAGATTAAGAAAATAGAGAGATGGGCATGGTTTTAACACAGTATCATAATAAGCATACAGCAAATGTGAACGTTAATATAGAAACCAATGTAAAAAAGCTCGATTTAATAATGTTTAAGTTTATTCACTGTTTTATTTTACTAAAATTTTAAAGGGGGGGAAAAGGAATTTGTATGTAGAAAGCTTTAAAAATGACAATAACAACCATGTTAAAAGTTATTAGTATCTCTGTTACATTGTAACACTGATTTCAATTTTACAATTTGTCACTGATTTCAATTTTACAATTTGTGACGCGAATTTTACAGAACTGATATACTTGAACACTTTTACACTCCATGCTAACCACAAATAAATTTGATTCATTTTTGAAAGTGAGTGCTTCAGATTTCAAGGACCTGGTTCAGAATTCTAAGCAAGAAGAGAGAGCAGAATTCCAGGAGATGACAGAGACCTCTATCTTCAGATTTGGGGAAGGAAGTGTTTATCAGTCAAGTTTTATGGCAACGAGTTTGAAGCGTATCAAAAAAGTAATTTGAGACGACAGATGTTGTTCTAATCGGGGGAAGAGCGGTGGCTTCGGCCAGCCGTGATTTTTCTACCTGTAAGCTTGTGTTTTTTTTTAAAAGGCGATGGAAAAACGCCTGCTGATATAAGACTGTTGAATCCAGTAACATCGTGGTTGTTGAATTATCTGCAAGGCAGATTTTCATGTCTAATATTAATCAGCATTCTATTTTTTCTTTTTTATTTTTTAGTTTAAAGTGCCTCTGATGTCCTTTGGAATAAAATTCTGTAAGTTTTCTTTTTTGTCGTTTTCTTGGGATTATGTTTTTTATTTTTTTATTTCAGCCTAATTTAATATCATTTAAATTTATTTATTTTATTTCCAGAGAATTATTTGCTTTGTACTACCACTAAAAAATAATAATAATTTAAGTTTAACCACCACGTGTGGATTCTAGTTCGATCAGCTTGGTTAATTATGATTCATATTCTATTTTCATTTATTGTTTCTTTTTCGGCTCTATAGGTTTAAATGTCTACTATTTTCTTTGCACTAAATTCAAATTATTAACTTCTTATTTTTAACTTTAATACTTAAAAACAACCACACACCAAATAAAAAAAATTTTAAAATTTTTTTTATTTGGTGTGTCCTTGAAATCTGAAGCACTCACTTTCAAAAATGAATCAAATTTATTTGTGGTTAGCATGGAGTGTAAAAGTGTTCAAGTATATCAGTTCTGTAAAATTCGCGTCACAAATTGTAAAATTGAAATCAGTGACAAATTGTAAAATTGAAATCAGTGTTACAATGTAACAATCTCACATTCAAATCAACCATATCATTCATTCGAATTCTTCTCTTATTAAGTTCAGCGCCAATCATGTACCGCAGTTTTTTGTGACTTATCCGTGTTGACGGATAATCAGCAGACGTGAACACACGCCCTGTTATTAAAATTTCAACGTATATTCCGTGCCACTGTATAATTCACGCGATATATAGTGATTCGTTTGCTGCTGGAGAAAAATTGCCGAATTGCGAAGACATAATCTGCATCACGTATAGATAAGTTTTTATGTTTAAGGGTAATGACGCAGGATGCGAAAAAAAACCGTATGCGAGTTAAAGGATGCGAACGAGAACCTGATTTGCGAGATTTTTGTGGGTAAACTTATTTTACCAATAAGGTTTTCGATAGAAACACCGAACTGCACTTATATTGCTGACGAAAGTCGATAGACAGTTCCTGATGCCCACATAACAATTGCGGAAAACTACCTCCAGTGATGCCTTGCACGTATTTATCAGGTAATCCGCGGATTATGCGAAGGATATTACGATTCTTCTAAATTTTTTCTAAACATTTTATCGATTGTATGCTTTTCATATTGCAAATTTTAACACAATTTTTCAATATTGATTTATTTTTGAATTAAACATCACACGGTACACAAGCTTAGGAAATTTTTTCTATAAACTTTTGTTCACAGCTATTATTTTAGCAAGAGTATTTAGTGAAAGCTAATTCTAACTCTACTGCTTTTAATTTGACATTCCATGCAAAAGGGCTTTTAAGTTTTTTCAACGCTTATTAATTTACAGATGTTTAAATTCATAAAATAGTTAATGAATTGCATTCATAGAATAATCAACGCCCACCACGTTTATGCTCCTAAAAGAAAAATATTATATTCCACAAAAAATCATTTTTCTCCATTTTTCTATTTTCATTAAACTATTCAAAACAGAATAGTTTTTCCAACAAGTTTTTAAGAAAAGAAAAATTTTATTTTTCTATTAATTTTGAAGTTTCATTTGATACTTAATTTTTTTATACTTCTAAAAAGCATATTTAAGAAGTGGTGTGAATTTAAAATAGCCTTCCCTAATTATAAATTTACTTCAGATGTACTTAATTAAAAGAGTACAATTTAAAAGTTTCATGGAAGTTAGAAATGGTGTAATAGTTAAAAAGAATCATTTCGAGTACTAGTTAAGTTGATTAAAAAAGGATTTCCTTAAATTCCTAACATGTTAAATAAGTCCATGTTCGCTTCTCATAATTAGTAAGAAAAGTTTAATTGCTTTTATCTCCGCGGTGAAAGCTATTTTAAGAAGTTGTTTCAATTTATTTTATGTTAAAATGGTAAGATATAATTTATCTCACATTTAAAATAAATAATGTTTTTTTTTTATCTAATCTATAAGATAACCTTTTAAAAGGCATTTTTAATACGGTTGAATAACTGTTATTCAATTTCTGTCTCCAATTAATTATTCCGGTATAGTCCTTATGATTTTAAAAACAGTTACATTTCATCTTTTCGATTGGTTCGTTATTTAAAAATACAAGGTGGTTTAAAATAACATTCTTAGCAAAACTAACTAAAGGCTGTTTTTCAAGGACTCTGTCGTCAAATGAAATGATAGCTGTTGTGAGTTTGCAACTGTTAATAATGACTGCTTGTCAAAATTTAGCCTATGTATAGCCAGCGCTTTCTTTGCTTTTTCTGAAAATGGCACAAAGCGTCAATCTAAAAAGTCACAGTTTTGTGAAAATGAAAAGCATCTGGGGTCGAATTGTTTTTAATATTTAATAACTTATTCCTATGCTCCGTTATCTGGACTCGTAACATTTGCAAAAACTGAGAATAAGATATATTCTCATATATATATATATATATATATATATATATATATATATATATATATATATATATATATATATATATATAGCACAAAAATACAAAGAGAAAAAAAGGGAAAAACGAAGAAAATTAATAAGTTATAATAACTGTGCATAAGCTGCAAGTATATAGAACTCATAAAATAAGCAAAAAATTGAGAAAAAAATGGAGGGGAAAAAAATATAAAAAATCCGAAAACAAAATAAAAAAAGGATATATATATATATATATATTTGATGTTTTTTTATGATGTGTGATATTTTTTATATGAGGTGAAAATATGTCAATAATTTACAAATTTTTAATAAATAACTTTTAAATTATTTAATTAATTTGTCCGTTCTAAAGACCAGATAATTCCTCACGGCAATATGGAATACATAGTTTTAAATAATATAATTATTACAAGCGTGTTTCACTTAGGCTGTGACTTTTTTTATTTACCTTGGCGGAAAAGCTTCGAAAAACCATGTTAACAAAAATCTAATTAGAATTTAATGCTTATGTAAAGAGTTATTAGACTTTATATGACCATTAACTCTTCATCCTATCCAAAATACGTAAAAGAAAGAATATCAAAATATGACGAATTATTATACACATTGATCGTAGAAATGTGGTAGTTAAAAATTTCGTAGATCGTAGAAATGAGGTATTTTTCCTTGTTGAAAGAAAGGAAGAGAAATTCTATATTTCCCTTTGCACAGAAGTTCTGCTTTTTTGATATGTAATCTGGTTTTCCATATTATAATTTTCCGGATGTCCAAATATTCTGTGATATTTGTAGAAAATCATTCCCCGGAATTTACTTCTTTTTTGCTTAAATGATTGTTTAAAATTTAAATGTTACAATGCCTTATTTCTACAATTATTCATTGTATACATTTGTGGGGGTATTATGGAATACCAAAAATATACAACGTATTTCTCGAATCGGCATTCTTTTACATACATGTTTTTATCTTTTTGAATATTTAAACCATTAATATCTATTTAACTTTTGGAAAAAATATTTTAACGAAATAAAATTGAATTAATAGAATCTGAAATTGTCATGCAAATCATTTGAATCTTTAGCATAAATTGAAAAACATAAAATACTGATCTTACGAATTTCTACTAATTAGAAAAAACCCATAAAAACTAAATCTACAAGAACGGTTAGTTTCAGTCGTCCATAATCGTACTTCATATGGTGGATATTGTACAATTATATTTTAAAAATTTTAATTAATTTCGTTAGGAAATAAATACGTATCGCAATTATAAAATTTATCCACTAAATATTAACAAAAAAAATTTTTGTTAAATTATAACACTCTATTAAAATCATCATACTTGACGAAGTGTATAAAAATTACATGTCGAAGAATATAAAAAGAACAATAATACAGAATACAACTTACAGACAAACATAAAAACGTATCTTTGTAAAATTAGCTCAGAACATAGTTTGACTACCTATTAAAAAAAGTAAAACCTATTTTATCTCTCAGAACTTATCCAAGTATCAGGATAAGCACTTATCCAGATACTTCAAATAGAAACAGGAGAGGAGATTTAAGTACCTTTGAATTGCTTTGAGGCATTCCAATTTCTTTTTTAACTATCTTCTGCCCATCACGTTTTCTTTCTAAGATGCTTTTTATGAGCTTTAACATAAGACTGAAGTTTATTAAACAAACTGCTTTTTTGTAAGGTAAGCATTTGTAAACTGTTTTTTATAGTGTGGAAAAAAGATATCTTAATACTTGGTTATCCATTATCGGATAAGCTTGTATAAGAAAAATGTACATTAAGTAAACACGGCTTTGCAATATGTTTCATTTTTGAACATTTAGTTAGGCATTTTTTTAAATTTTAGTTTTCCAGATATTTTATCGTCCTGTGAAATCAAAAAGATACATTATATAAAGATTTACTGATCCAAATGTAACGACCAGAATTGTATAAAAATCGCTGCTGACAATGTAGTAGACATACGATACAAGTAAAACTAAGTCAAGTAAGTTTTTTTTTCTAACATGGTTCTAATTACAAGTCACAAAGAATGGACCTAACTTAATGGGAATGTGCCTATAAAAATAGGAACCTAACTCAAAATGCATGCTAAAAAATGGACTTCGCTCAAGATTAATCGTATTTAAGAAATAGTATATTTTTAACTATAAATGCATTTTTAGAAAATGGGCACACATCAAAAAGTTACAAGCAGATTTTGTTGCTTTAGAATTTTAACTAAAAATAAAAAGAAGAAATCGAAAATACTCACTTTTCCCAACTTCACGTTCTATTTAAATGATCTGATAATTATCATCAATGAACTCAAGTAAAAACAAAAATATACATTTCAGTAAAACAAAATTTCCTCTTTCAAAAACGTTATGCCAAAAATATTTAATGGCATGCAAAACGTTAAAACTAAATTTAAAAAAAACGGCAAAAACTTAGTTAATGACCAAATGGTTCACACATGTTTATTTATGTATGAAAAAATAATTTTAATAATACATCCAATGTATTGCTTATAATTAATAGGCTATCAAGCTAAATGATATAATTTAAAAAAAGCAAATACAAAAGTTTATTAGTTAATAATATGAACGATATATATTTTTAAATGGAAGAAAATTTTCAAACAAACAATATCGGATTGCAAGGAATTTGATAATCGACTACTATAAATCAAAAAATCCAACCATAAAAATTAGTGAGAAAAATGTAACAGCAAAATCGAAACGACATGAACAATCTCTTCTCTCAATAAGCATTTTTTGCATTTTTCTTGGATTTTTGCCAAACTTTCGATGTGATATATTGCCAATTATGTAGCATCATAAAATGCATTTGAAAACGAATCCCAGAAAAGCTCTAAATTGTGCGTAAATTGCATTTTTTTTAAGTTAACGTAACTGTTTGTGGGTAAATATTCTTTGAATTGAACTTTTATTCATGAAAAGGGATATCTTTTTGTTTCCATAAATTGATTTATAAGATGTTATAATGCTTGTCTTAGATGTTCCAAAACGTGATAACAAAACGTGTTATAAAAACTGCGCAAGTAGTCGTTAATGATTTATGTATTTGATATAGAGGTGCGCTTTACGTTCCAGATATTTTACTTCTGCGAAAAACTCATGTTATTCGAGGAAAGAATATTTTAAACCCTAATTGGTGTTTAAAATATTCTGAATATTCGTTAAAATATTCGATGGTGATATTTTTGCACCAAACTTTTCTTTCATATCATTTTTTTTCCAATTAGTGAGAGTTGAGCAAAAGTTCGAAATATACTCATACAGATATACTCATTTTTTTAAAATATTTTCGGTGGAAGTTTTTTTTATAAATATTTTCATGATTTGCCATAAATACTACAGTACACGATAAAAATAGAACAAGCGATAAATATAAACAACATTAAACATAGAATGTCCATATTTGTATCGATAACAATAATCGATACGAAAATAGTCGACAGTCAATATGAAAATGGTTTATGTTCGATATGATAAAAGTAAATGATAATCGATACGATATGATCACATACGATAATGTTGTTACAGTATATATTTCGTTACAGTTGTGCAAATACTGATAATCGAAAAAATATCGATAACATGTATCATGCTGTTAAAGTTCACTTGTCTCCTAGCGTACTAGATAGGATTTATTTTCGATAGCATCAATGGCAGTATTTTATAGTGTAGATGATATTATAGATATCTAGATGGTAGATATATTTAGTTTAAATTGCAATGGTAGTATTTTTCAATAAAAATGTTCTTAAGAAATTTTTTTCCATAGATAGCAGAATCATTTAATTGCGTACATGGTGTTTTCCACAAATTAACGTCTTAAAATGCTTTACTGGACAATAGAAAAGGGATATAACCATTATATTACCTCATACACTTCAAATTGCTGTCTCAATTGCATTCTGCTTTATATTGTATAGCAAGGATTTATTTTAGATAGCATCACACGATAAACAATTATTCTATTGCTTACATAGCAATAGTAGTACAAGCAATAGTGGTTACATAACAACAGTGGTTCAAGAAATAATTTCTTAATGATTGATTCCTACTGCTGACAGAAAATCATTTTATTGCCTTCAGGGTAATGGTAGTATTTTTCAATAAACATGCTCTTAAGAAGATAGATTACTTTTTATTTTGCAAATTGAACCGAAATCTTTACCATGATTACTTTAATTTAAATATCCCCTTCTTTTTATGCCAGCTTAAAGAAGTTGTTGAATGCTCGCCTTAGAATGAGGTGACCCAGGTTTAAATTCTAGTGGTAGCTGATTAGCACAACCTTTTCTCTAAGTTTTGACCACAGTGCTGATGTAAAATATCCTCAGTAATAGACGGATTATGGATTAGAATCCCCTTTCCATTCGGCTAACCGTGGAAGTTTTTCGTGGTTTCCCTTTCTATGTAACGTAAATGTATGTTAATTGCACCAAAAACAGTCCTCTTCGAAGGATAGTTTGTCCCCATGAATGATATAGGAGTTTTCTTTTCTTCAGGGTTTAGTTCAAATTACAATATTGCGGAGTTAAACATAGACTGTCAGGATTGGGTCAGCTGTTCAATGGCGGTTATAAATTATAAAATAAAATGTATCAAATAAGAAGTTTGAGAATAATTTTGCATTTTATTTATTTATTTATTTATTTTGAAACTCTTTTATGGCATACTGAACGTGTCTGTGCAATATGCGTTAACATTACTGGTTTACGAATACCTATATAATATTATATTAATTGCTTTTACTAAAATTAATTATAAATTGTGTATTCATTATAGCAATGATATTAATTAAAATCGGTAATTATTTGATGACAAGATTAAAGAATTTCTTTAAAGATTCTACCAACATGCATTAAAAGTAGTAGTTTGAGAATATCGATTTAACGTAAATATGGCATATTTTGCTTTGTAGAAACATTCAAAGACGTGAAACTACATTTAAAATAAAACAATACCTTATGCGTAAATTGTCGTTACGCAAAAGGAAAAATACACAGAATACATTTGAAGAACGAAATGTCAATGTACTACTGAAAGATCGTGCCGTAAAACTGAGTACACATGAAAACTCTTTGCAATTTCACAGCTCTGCATTCACAAGAGCTGTATAAATATTTTGAATTGTCAATTCTAAAAAAGAAAATCGAGAATCTGTGTCAGAAGTATTTCGTTCACATATGTAACTTTCGAATTTCAGTTTCTGTTCGGTATTTACAGTCTAACGATTAAATTAGACTTTCTCGTATAAAATGAAAAATAATACACTTTTATTGTATTAGAGAAGGAAAATTTTAAATCTAGGTAAAAGATACTTTTAATGTTTCTAAATCAGAAATTTGATTCAAGCAATTTAACAAATGACATATTTTAGACAATTTTCAAGTTAAATACTGACTAAAATTCTAAAACAGCGGTTCCCAATTTATTCCAAATGTAGTAACCTAACTGATCGACCTTAGTTTGGTTTAATTCCGAGATTTAATGAACAAATTTCATTAGAAATTACTAACGCATTAATTAACGAAATTGACATATTAATTAATTAAAGAGTATGATTTACTTTAAAAATATATAGTAATCTACATTTTGTTAGTTATTTTGTGAATAAATAAAGTACAATATTTAGTACTATTAATATTTAGTAGTGAATGAATGAAAAATAAAAAAAATTCAATATATGGTTTTATCATTATTAGTTAGAAAATAGAGTTTTATTTCAGACAGTTGAATTCAAAAGTCTAGAGAGATATCTATTTTTTTTGTTTCATTTTGGTGTATGTATAAACTAAAAATGAATGAGCGGAATTGTGGCCTCCATTAAAATACAAGCGAGAAAGAGCGAGAATAAACGTTGGAAAAAGTAATGAGAGGAGCAGTTAACAGTTTTTATTACAGTTAAAACCGATGAAAACCGAACGCCGAAACGAATAAAACCGAAATAACGCCAAACAACTCTTTTTAGGTTAATGCCATAAAAATAAAGATGTTTATCAAAAATTTTAAAAACAGCCAACAGCATACTATCTATCAAAAATTATTGTTTATTCCAGAGTTGTGATAGCATTATTTTGTCAGAAAAAGTAGAGAATTTAAAATCCCGCACTCTTTTTTCCCTTAATTGTGACTGTGAGGTTGGCTTGATTTTTATGTATATAAAAAGATACTGCCAAAATAAAGCAAATATCAATTATCAGTTTATTTGTGAAAATTAAATAAAGAAGATTAAATGCATATATTTAGAATTCCCCCCCGGTCTCCACCCCATCGACATTCGAGTTAGGTCGTAAAGGAAACATAGTCTTAGTATTATTCAAATTTTTCACACTAAAGTAGAGAATATAGTCTTCTTGTTTCAATAAATTTTAGAAGATTGTGTCGTACACAAAAGTGATAACTACTTTATGCATGGTGTAATCATTACACTATTTATTAAAACAACTAAACTGAATCGGTCTTACTGGTTTCTTTGTATACCATCTCACAGCCATGGTTCCATTTTAAAAACAAATGGTTTTAACTGGTGTATTCATATAAAGTCTGATTCCATTTATATCTATTCTTTTAATCCTGAAGATAAATAATGTTGAAAAATATTGTAATTTTCAACAGAATGTACAATGGCAAACATACATTTAGACGCAATTAGAAAACTTTTTTAAAACCTGGAAGAGAAAAAATTAAATAAATATTCTTTTTTACTCAGTTTTTGAACATGACTCATATTAATGCTTAACTTAAGGGGACAGAAGACATTTTAAACTAAGAAATCATGAAAACGCATTTTCTCATGCGACGAAAATTTCCTTTTTTTCGAACGATTCGGATTTTTTACTATCAGTATAGGATAGTAACTGCAATCAGGAAAATATGGTTCCAATAATTTAACAAAATTTAAAAAAATGGTTGAAAACTTGGACTCTTAAATACTAAGCTTACTCTCTGGGTATTTCACTATATCCCTTACTGAATGTTTCATGCGTTCTACTCAAATAAATATTAGTAATACAAATGCTAAATTATGGATACAGAAGATTTTTCAGATAATGAAATTATAAATATGCTTTTTTTATGAGAGTCAAAACACATTTTTTCCGAAGGATTTTGATTTTTGACAATCAGAATTGGCCGAGTAGCAACAATCTGTAAAATATGGTCCCAATAGTTTAGCGAAAGAGCAGTCGAAATTTTGAGTCCCTTAATATTAAGCTTAATATAAGTGAGCAATAAGCTATTTTTCTGTTAAAATAGAGCTATAAGCTAAAAATTGTCACTGATTTCATTCTTAAAGTGTGCGAAAAACTGAATCTCTAATAGTAAAATTTAAAACAATGGCTAACGCTTAAGCAATCTGAAAATTCCATTTCGTTTTTCGCTCATCCCTATTTAATTAGTGAATTAATATCCGAAAAAACTGTATTTACATCATGTGTCATTCACTACAAGTTTAAAAAAATGTATTTGAACTAGAGTGGATTAAAAAAAAGTATTTTATTAACGACTGAAAATTTGAACAAAATATAGGGAGAGTGTGAACTAATGGTAGAAATTGAAAAAAAAAAACAATTATCGTGCGGTACGACAAACTGCATGGCAAAAAGTAGAATTTGAATCAACAGTATTTATAATGAAAAAAAATTTTCTTATAAAAGACGTGATTTTTTCTGTACAATTAACAGTTATTTTTTACAGTGTTTGGCTATCATTATTTTTATTTTATATTCCTTTAAACAGCCGACCCAAATTTGGGTTTACGACTACTAATGTTCAACTCCGTATCCTGGTAATTTTGAACCAATCCAGAAGACAAGGAAACTTCTGGTCAGTGCCTCCAAAGGTATGATTTGTTATGGGAACATAGAGAACTTTGTGACTCCAGATATTTAACTTCCATCAGTCACCATTTACTACACGGGGAGACTTTTGCCTGCTGGGATCGAACCCGGGACCTCTTGGACTTGGGCCGGTGCCCTACCAACCAGGCTATCTCGGCTCTAATGGGCTATCATTAGGCAAAAATTATTTCACCCTGTATCGATTAGTAATAAAATCACTTTAATAAGCTGTGTTTTTATGATAAGGTAAGTCGAGCATCAGTCTTTTAAACAGTTGGTGTACAAAGTCCATTAATTTTAAAACAAGCTGAAAATTTCACACTTTTTTTTCTACGACCACAGAAAAAATAAAACTTAAAAATTTTAGGTTGAAAACTTCCTTTTTCTACAAAAAATGGATAACTCATAGCAAAATGTATAGTTTATTG
Source organism: Parasteatoda lunata (assembly GCA_949128135.1). Classification (NCBI taxonomy): domain Eukaryota; kingdom Metazoa; phylum Arthropoda; class Arachnida; order Araneae; family Theridiidae; genus Parasteatoda; species Parasteatoda lunata. Next base: position 19,011,118 of record OX421976.1, read on the forward strand.
TTTGAAGATATTGTTTTTTAAAAGATCTTTAATATTTTTAAGGAAGTAAGCAAATGTAACAATTAATGAAGAAATATATGATTTTTAATTTTCTAGAAGTTATTCTTATACAAATGTTTAAATTATTTTTGTAGCCAAGGAGACCGAGAAAATAATTTATCTTGATATTAATCACCATCATGGAAGTGATTTTAATAAAAATTTATTAAATAAATAATCAAATTTGAAATAATTCAACTTCGCTCCCAATAAGAAAACTACTCACAAAAAATCGTACAATTTGTTAGCTCTGAAAATCTAACATCTACTGTTGCAACATAATGTTTAGTTTTATTTTCATATTTGTGTGGCTAATATTAATTAAAATATAGATTTTATATTGACATCTGAATTTGCCGTATTAAAATAATTTTTTTCTAATATAAATTAAAGTTAATATTTTCTAAGTATTTTGATTGTTTACTTGCAATACCATAAAAGAATTTCAATATACTCATGTTTTTTATGCTAAAAACAATTAGGAAGACAATCTCGTTTTTGATCGAAAAAATGTTTATTTTGAAAATATGTGAAACAAATTCTACGAAGTATTGCAAAATTAGCAGAAATTTAATCAAAAAATAATTATTAAAAAAATATACTACATTTTGATACATGTTTTTGTAAAATTTACCATTTTAATAAATGATTCTAAGATTTTAATAAAATGTTTTTTCAGCTTATACGTCTTACATTTTAAAGATTTAATCATCCCTAGTTTAATAGTGTTTCTAAATCAAGAATGCATCATTCTTTCTTTCTTTATGTTAAATTTCAGCTTAACTCTTTTTTTAAATCTATTTCATTTTTTAGGAAAGAATTTTGAAAGTTACCAGCTTTCAGAAATTTCCCTCGTTAAAAATGTGTTTTTAATAAAAAAAATTTTTTTCGAAGAATATTTTCTGGGAATATAGAACGATTATTACTTGAAAAATATTTAGAATAAAAGTATTTAGAATAAAAATATTCATGGAAAATGGTAAATAAATATTTGAACCTTTACTGTGCATTTTACAAAGTGTTGATCGGTGGTTATATCTGGCAATCAATATAATTGATTTTTATATGACACGCTTCATGGTAATAATTTATAATCTTTCTTAGTTCACTATTTCTTAAACATAGATTTCTTTTGTGATTTTTAGCATATTTTAGTTTTTTCATTAGTTTTATGCGCTAGCTTATAATTTAATTCAACTTAATTTAGAGCAGCATAACTTAAGCTAGCTATTAACAAAGCTCTCACATTCTGTTCAACTCAATATTTGTATCTAACTGTAACCATTTATTTTAACGCAAAATATTCTTGTCGCTTGTGTTATTCAATTAAATTTTTACTTCTTCAGCCGAAAATAAACTTCCTTCGTTAGAATTATAAAGTATTTGTCGTTGTTGATGTCGTAGGCCATAAATGCAAAAGTTGCTATTGTTCTTGTTTCTTTTCAGTGGTGCCATCTATGGCCAAGAATTCGATTTCTGCCACGCCGATACTTCACACCCGTTCATACGGTGGACCCTTTCATGCATTCATTCAAAAATCATTGTTTTGATCTGAACCAGAGAATGATCAATCTCTGACTCAGTACCCCTAGGGTATAATTTGTAAGGGGAACACGGAGGAATTTGTGTTGCGACAGATTCAACGTGCACCAGTAACCATTTACTACATCAGCCAGCTGGATTCGAACTCCAGTTCCTACAAAAATGAATCCAGCGCCCAGCCAACAAGGCTATCCTGGTCCCAGTGTTTGTCGTTTAATACTTAAACAATGACAACGATTTGCATAATATTGGTTTATAAATCAGTTATCAATTTAGATGAATAATGAGTCTAGTAGAAATTCATTGACGAAAGCTCATTGCTTATTTAAAAATGCGTAATTTAAACTACGTAATTAGTTTAAATTGCGTATTATCTCATTAAAACTTCGAATATGTTTAATGTAGTCTAAAACTACGAAATATCGAAGATAAAGAACAAATGAGAAGAAAGCAAGTATGAGGTAATGTATGGAAAACTTTTTTAGTTTTCTCAGGTTTATTGTTCGGAAAACTTTATGTTCTTTGGTATAAACGAATTGGAGAAAATACGAGATATGCAATGTTTTTTTTTACGACATAGAGATGAATTATTTTGAAAAAATAGTAATGAGAAACTGTTTCCTGTAAGCAATAATATACTTAAATTCAATAGCAAAATATTTTAAAATATCGCTTATAAAATGTAATAAGTTCAAACAATTTTCTCTTTAGCTAATTAATAGATAATGATGTTTTTTAATAATGGATAATCAATAGATAATTATTTAACTTGAATGGAATGCTGTGATTAAGAAATCCTAATATTAAAGTATATTGCATGTTACAAGAATCAAATAAAAAGTAAATTGATGAGATTATATATATATATATATATATATATATATATATATATATATATATTATATATATATATGTATATATGTATATATATTATCTATATATATGTATATATGTATATATATATATGTATATATATATATATATATATATATATGTATATATATATGTATGATGTATATGTATGTATGTATATGTATGTATGTATATATATATATATATGTATGTATATATATGTATATATATATATATATATATATATATATATGTATATATATATATATATATATATATATATGTATATATATATATATGTATATATATATATGTATATATATATATATATATATATATATATATATATATATATATATATATATATATATATATATATATATATATATATATATATATATATATATTGTTTCCAAATTATTTTACAGTAGCTATAGTTATAAAAGAGCCAAAAAACATTAATAATATCTTAATCGTTATCGTTAACGAAAAATATATCTTAACTAGATCAAGAACTTTCGCACTCAGGGAGGAAAGAGGCAAAGCAATTCGCCAAAATCTCATTATCTTAATTCGTAGCCCAAATAATTCTATCTGTAATTCCCTATTCAAAGTAGGCGAGAAGTATATTTGTTTGTTAAAATAGAATAGAAACAACTGAAGCATTTTTGTGCGTAAATATGCCTGTTTACCTTCATAATAGTGGAAATTTATGAATGCAAACAATAGATTGGTAGGATTTGGTGCTGAAAGAGTGTGTCTGGGGAATGCAATTAAATGAGAAATCAGCTTATAACTCACTTAGAGGAAATGTCAGAATTAACCATAAGTTCAAATCCGAAGTCAAAATAAAGAAAATACTGCAACGAAAGTTAAAATATAGAACAATCGTGAATACATAAAGGTGCAGAGAGTAAATTTGTGATGATCAACATGGGGAATGTAATTAAATGAGAAATCAGCTTATAACTCACTTAGAGGAAATGTCAGAATCAACCATAAGTTCAAATCCGAAGTCAAAATAAAGAAAATACTGCAACGAAAGTTAAAATATAGAACAATCATGAATACATAAAGGTGCAGAGAGTAAATTTGTGATGAGCAACATGGGGGCCTTCTTAACCCCGGGCGATCTTGCAGATCCGCCAAACGCTCTGGCAAAAAAGAGCATGGTAAACGCTCTTGTAGAGTATAGCATTCGAGGTTTCGAGTCATGCAGTAACCGTGTATGAATGTTTGGGATGCAATCTCTAATTGGATACCTCCAAATGACGCCATCGTAAGTAAATCAACTCAGAAGCCAATCTGGTTTGACACACTCGCGTGACGTCACTTACATGAATCCAATTAAATTTAATTTAAATCAAGTGGTTAAACATAATCTCGAAATGTAAGTACCCAATTAGTGCTATCTTACCAGACAAGGACTTTTAAGAAGCCTTTTAAGTAATCAGAACATAAGCTTAAATACGTATGCGTAGCAATGAAATATATATATATATATATATATATATATATGTAACATAAAAAGCTTTTATTAATCTTTTTATGTTAGTTTCTTCGTTAAAAACAACTCCTTATTTATTACTAATTAATTTCAAATCGAAACACTTTATCATACTTTTAAAAAGCCACATCCTGTTTCTAAATCTATATTTGGCCCAACTATGCATAAATTTAAATAAAGACATTCCTCCCTTTAAGCTTCCTGGGAATGGCGTGATCTATTTAATTAACCAATAGTAATTTCTAAGATTTCCCTCTTTCCCTAAATTGAAACATTTTACGGATTTACTTTGCAGGATTTTCCCTAACATATAACCAAGGAGCGCAACTTCTCGTACACACTCTCATGACTGCTCTGATTAATAATTAATAAATAAATTTTGTACCCTCCTTCGTGGCCTATGACCTGTTTTAATCCTTCCACTCGGCAACGATTAAGTCGCCAGGATTAAACGGTCGGGAAGGGGGTACGGTACATCAAAGATATGTAATATCTCAATAAAATAATCATCTTAAATTTTGAAAATAAATCAACTTCGGAAGAGGGTACATCAAAAATATAAAATATCTCATTTGAAATTAAATATATCATCTTCGGAAGGGGGTACATCAAAAATATGGAATATTTCAATCATATGGATAGTTGAAAATTTATCAAGTCAAATTCTTCTGCAACTCATGGCGTATCATAATTCATCCAGTGTCTTCAACAAAAAATAAATTCTTCAATCATCAAACTTTTTGTTTATTAAAAATGATACCTACGCCCAGTGAAACTTGTCTTAAAGATCTCTACTTTCCTTTTGCTTATGCTGCATGTTTTGTCTACGTTCTGAAAGCTGTGGAGAGAGCCAAGCTTCAATATTTTTCACCCTCCTTGGACTAAAAAGAAATACTGCATTGGACTCCTGATAATTAAAAAGTTTTTTGAAATCACATCACTTTTCTTTACAAATGTCTTTCTGAAAGCTGATATGCCTACCGTGTGGTGATCTGGATTATATCATCGATAATTTGTTTTCACCCCGCCTCATTCAATGAGAAATATGATTCCTCTTAACGAAGAAACAAATTATTTCCCTAGCAGCTCTCGTCTTTGCTTTTGAAATTGTGTTCATAGAATTTCAACGAACTTTCATCTGATGTTGTGATTTTCAAAACATCTTCTTGGACTAATTCGAACTTCATCCAACTACTTATCCTTTGGTATTTTTATGTTTTACAAGTAAAACATTTATTTCTTTAATTTTTATTGATTAATTTAAAAAAAAGCACTCATGTAAATAAACAGAAATAATAGATTATGATTTTAAATTTTTTTTTCTCATGCTTGATGTTTCAATTGAAACAATTATTTTTTATTAATCGATCGTATTTACTGTTGAAATTTTTTTTCTTGTCATTTTTTTTTCAGTGAATTGATTGTTTTGATTAGCATAAAAAATTTTTCGAGTAAATTATTTTTATATTTATTGTTTATGTGTTACAGTTTCCATGAATTATTTTTTAGTTGAATTTATATTTTTGTTTTACTGGTGTTTAGGGTTGAGATAAAAATGCCATTAAAATATTTCCATAAACCAAGTTTCTTATTGCTGAGGGTCAATTCCAGCATAGAGATAAAGTAACCAAACATAAACTTACAATGTATAGTATCCGGATACACTCAAAATATTTTCAAAATAAAAACATTAAAAATGACAAATTAAATGACAATTTTTAAAGTCAACACAAATAGTACTTTAAATATTATCCCAATAAATATTTAAAAAAAAAAATATGTCCAAAAAGAAAGAAGCATATAAATGAAAACAGACAAAAGGTAATGTGCAAATTAACCAAACTTGCATTTCATATTACAAATAAGGAAAATAGTTAGGTCAGTCAAATTTTAAAAACTGATTTACCTTAATACCATATTAAATTTGAAAGCTTGTTTAGGATTTCAATTAGTGATTAATCGTGTTAAACGGGTTGTAATGGAAAATCTGAGAAGATTGATCACCTTTTCTGATTAAAAAAGCAATCTGCCCTTACACATTTTTCCTGAAATCCTGGTTAATAATTGCAATAAAAATACCAACAAAGAAAAAGTATAAATAAATATAGAGAAAGAAGAAGAGAAAAAAAAAATTTTTGGACATAAAACAAATAAATGAGAATAACAATAATGTAAACAAAGTGAATTTAAAGAAAAATAAAACAAAAATAAGAATTGATTGAAATAGCAAAACTGAAAATAATATTGAATTTTCAAATGTTCTTGAGACTAAAAGTGATAATGGTGTACCACATTGTCATAATCATGTTGACGGAATTATGCAAATTCAAGATGATAAAAAAAAAAAATTCCCAATTTTAGGAAATTTTGCAAACATTTTTCAAATATTTTGCTATTAAAGTGACAAATATGTAAGGTAAACAATAAATAAAGTGAAATGAAGTCAATATTGAAGTCTTGAACATCAGAGTAACAACCACTGTGTCATTTTTATTTTATTTTGTTTTCAAACACGGTAAACAACACTGAAGATAATTTCAGATTGAAATTTATCCTGTAAAACTGTTTTTGTATTTTATGTTTTACACATTTTTAAAAATGTTTATAATTTTTTATTATGATTTAAATGTTAACTAAAAATATGTAATTAAGAGGATTACTTCTTATGGTGAAAAAACTTTGTTGTGATCTTCAAACAAAAGACTGTGAACTGAAAAAACTGAAGTCAAAAAACTATTAAAAAAGAAAATCAAACTTAAGTTTGCAAGTAGCACTACTACAATTTTTCCTCAAACACTTTAATATAATTATGGTATTATTTTTACTATGATTTAAGTGTTAACTAAAATTATGTATTTAAGAGAATTACTTCTTATGGTGAAAAAACTTTGTTGTGATCTTCAAACAAAAGACTGTGAACTGAAAAAACTGAAGTCAAAAAAACTATTAAAAAAGAAAATCAAACTTAAGTTTGCAAGTAGCGCTACTACAATTTTTCCTCAAACACTTTAATATAATTATGGTATTATTTTTACTATGTGTACACATGTGTATTTTTTATAGTTCATATAACATTTATATTTTGTTAATATTGCAAATTTGATTATTTTCATTTTAATTGTGCTTCTATCAGAGGGAATATTTTGCAAAGAGATAATTTTTAATTTTTTTGGATTGTAATTAAAAGTTTATCGGCGAGGGGGAATGTAACATAAAAAGCTTTTATTAATCTTTTTATGTTAGTTTCTTAGTTAAAAACAACTCCTTATTTATTACTAATTAATTTCAAATCGAAACACTTTATCATACACTTTATTTACAATTTTATCTACACATCTTCCTGGGAATGGCGTGATCTATTTAATTAACCAATAGTAATTTCTAAGATTTCCCTCTTTCCCTAAATTGAAACATTTTACGGATTTACTTTGCAAGATTTTCCCTAATATATAACCAAGGAGCGCAACTTTTCGTACACACTCTCATGACTGCTCTGATTAATAATTAATAAATAAATTTTGTACCCTCCTTCGTGGCCTATGACCTGTTTTAATCCTTCCACTCGGCAACGACTTTATATATATATATATAAATATATATATATATATATATATATATATATATATATATATATATATATATATATATATATATATATATATATATATATACAGCAAAATAAATAAATACAAAAAAAAACAGAAAAAAATAATAAGTGCAAATCCTTGGTCAAAATTCCTTTACTAAATAATTCCTTTGTTAATTTATAATATTTTTCCATGTGCAAATCCATTTCGGGCAAATCCGTGGCTAAAATAAGTTGTTTTTCTTTTTTTTTATTTTTTTATTTTTTCTTTGTTAATTTATATAATTTTTCCATGTGCAAATCCATTTCGGGCAAATCCGTGGGCAAAATTATTTACTAATAAATTTCTTTATACAATGTTTCCATGTGCAAATCCATTTCGGGCAAATCCGTGGCTAAAATTATTTACTAAAAAGATTTCTTTGTCAATTTATATAACTTTTCCATGTGCAAATACATTTCGGGCAAATCCGTGGCTAAAATTATGTGCAAAACTGGCAATTCATGTTTCTTTCTCTTTTCTATTTTATATTTTTTTCTTAAATAGTTATTTATTTTCTAAAATTATTAACAGTCAAATTCTTTAAATTATCCAGTTTAATATTACCTCGCGTACATCAGTCTTCTAGCCCATCCTTGGTAACTAACAAATCAAACGTACTTCAGTAATGGAGCAAAAACGCAATTTAAACTCCTCTAGTTACTCTCAATTTGCGCTTTTGTTTTCACAGTTTTCATATTTTGCAATCTGGCAATCTTGTTACGTAAACACTTTAAATCATTCTTGAAAAATTTCCCTTTCATGTAAGTTCATTATTTTTCGCTACTCGCTTTATAGATTTTGTTTTGTTCTGCTCTTCCTTTATATTTTATTTTCTGTTTTTACGTTTTATGTTTACTTATTGTGTTTTATTTTATTTGTCGTAATTTTTGTAAAAAATTTTTTTTGAGTGCTCCGCACACTATTGTATTGATATATTTTGCTTTGGCTATATTGATACATTATTAGAAAGCACTCTTTTTTCGGATATAATCGTTTTTTAAAAAAACTTTTTCCTTTTTTTTTTTTTTTAAATTAATTCTTTTTTTTAATTAATTCTTTTTTCTTTTCTTTCCCCAGTTGTTTGTTATTATTATTATTCGCCCCCCTTTTTTCATTTGTCTGTAATTTACCTTTGTTTTATCTTCATTTTGAACTTATATATATATATATATATATATATATATATATATATATATATATATATATATATATATCGGAATATTATTCGGACTAAAATAAAAAATAATAAAACGTAGTTTGAGAAGAAAATTTCATTCATGGTCAAAATATATCGACATATGATTTTGATAATTAAAGAAATATGAATAGCCGATATATTTCTGCTTCATCTAAATCAGTGGTTACTAACTGGCGACCCACGGGCAGCATTCGGTCCTCGAATCCTTTTTTTGTGACCCGCGAACTAAAATATATTAGTTGTCATTTTTTGCAGACAATTTTCTTAAAAAAATCTAATACTTTCCTTCGTTAAAAAAAACCCTAATTTCTTAGTTTCTGTGAAATTTAACATACCAACGGTGCAAAAAAATTATTTCTCAGGTTTTGCATCCAAGAAAATCTTGATTCAAGAAAATATTTATTATTATTTGTAATTCAATACTTTTGTTTTGTACAACTTGATAAAAGTCTGACAGTATTATTTATTGTTCCTGCAAACATTAAAGAGTCCTATATAAAATTTTGATAAAGTTGCGGCCCGCCATTTGACTGGTGTTTTTAATTGCGATCTCCGGCCTCATGCAAGTTGAAAACCCCTGATCTAAATTATTGCAAATTAGAAGTTATTGTTCGGAAGTGAACTGTGTTTGAAAGGTTGTATCTGTGTCGTAGAAAGTGACACCGGTGTTCCATGCTTTATTTCATAAACATAAATTAGTAAAATACAATTTTTCACTTACTTTAACATAAATTAATACATAATAATGACAAAAGTATGAAAAATATGCTTAATAAAATTTTCTGTTTAAAGGAGTAAGCCATGAAGCTACAAAAACCTTTAGTGATTCATATTTCTTCCAAAAGAAATGGATATTTCTTTTGCTGTTTATTTTTTGCAATGGTAGCAAAAGTTATTTATGTCTGTTATTTTCTTTGCAATAATAAATCTTTAGCGCCGCAAGATGCTTGTTACAACAAATCAAATTCAACAAATATTTTTTATTTATTTTTTATATATCATTCTGGGCTTTATGTCGAATGCTATTTCCGAATTCTTTGTAAGTAATTTTTTTGCACAGTTAAATTGCCGTTTCTTTTTACATCAAACAAAGACAGCAATATCATTATAATTTCAAAATGTATGAATTTTTGTCTTAATCTATTACATTTTAACGGAATTTAAAAGCACCCGCGACCTTTAAAGAATATACTTTTTCTTTTAATTTAAATTTAAAGTAAGTTCATCATGGTCCTCCGAAAACTTAAAAAAAATAAGCATGTAGCAAAATTTGTTTAAGAAACATTCGAAAACACTTTACCTTTTCTAATCATTTAAGATATTTTTCTGTTAGAGAATCTCTGCGAAATATTTCTGAATATCAAACTAAAAAGGTATAGCAATGGTATCAAAGGTCTGCATAGAGATTTTACTATCGGTTTCTCAGTTTTAAGAGGACGCTGGTAGGTTTACTTAAAGTGATATGAAATGTTTAACAAGTTTTACAAGCTGGTTAGCTTAATTTTGAAGCATATGAAAATTTAAAAGAGTCTCTTTTAATAAATCCAATAAAATCGTATCAAATTATGTAGCCATTAGAAAAGTAGAAAATATTTCTTTGCCTAAAGAAAATTTCTTCGAAATATTTTTTTTTTCTATATATTCTTAAAATAGGTATATAAATCGACATAAGCATCTGTTTAACATTAGAAGAGTTTGAGAAAAAATAACTTTTAACGTATTTTATCTCTTACAAAATAACCTTCACTCTTGTCAAAAAAAATTGCAATGATTATTGCAACAATACGTTCCTCAGGAATTTTTTAAATCCTTATATGAAATTTATGTCACACTTTTAGGAAAAGTAAAAGCAAATGAGCAAAGCTAAGTAGAAACAAATGTGCAAAGCTAAATAAGGAAGAAAATGTTTCACGAGAATGTTTTTGCAAAACAAAAAAAAATTGCTAATATAATTTAGTCTTACGCTCACAAAAAAAAAACTGCTTTAAAAAAGAAATTATTGAAACAGAAAACGGAAAATATTTCTTATATGAAATAAAGATCAAAATTTAGAATACAATAAGAATTAAAGATGATATAAATCTTACCGCTGTTCCTTTGCAATACAGAAAATATTTTTTTTATTTTTTCTCTCTTAATAGAGTTTTAAAATAAAAAATAAATATTTACTAAGTTTCATACATCTGATAACTCCACTGACTGTTCAGTTGCATGCAATTTTTTTTAAATTTTACTTTATGGTTAGGGTTTGAGCAGCTGTCCAATTTCTAAGTTTACGACTGTCAATATTAAACTCCGTATTCTTGTAATTTACATGGAGAGAAAATGGCTACATGAAGAGAAAACCATGATAACCTCCCAGTGTTAACCTGACGGTAAGGGGACTCTAACCCATGATCCGTCAACCACTGAGATTATTTTAAGTCAGCACTGTGATGGGTGCTAGTCGGATGCGGAAAGTGATAAATCGTGAGTAAATTGGTTATTGCAATGGTTGCATTGAGGAAGAGTTTCACTAAACATGAAGATTTCTCTCGTAAGTGAGGCTGCTTCAGAGTCGGGTGAGCGTGACGTCTGCACTACGGCAAGGCAACACATGCAATGGAATTCAAATCAATTTATTTATAATTCATTAGAGTTCTCACTTTTACTACCATAGAGATTTCTGTAACTGACGTACATGTATTTTTATTATTTAATCTACTGGAAGAGAATTGGACCTTTCCCAAAATATTGCCATAGATTAGAAGAGTAGCATTGTCCAGAATATACATCTCAGAAATTTTGTTTCCAACCACTAAAACAACCCCGCATTTTTGTTTTTTAGGTGGGCGCCTGGGTATTCTTAAGACAAATATCGTGTATACTCGTGTGTTATTTATACACTATTCTGCAATAATGGAAGAGACATTTTCAGTTTTTTTTTATATTTCTTTTTAAATTTTTCAATAAACAGGGGATAATTTTGTAACTTTGACGGTGTTTAGTTCATGGTGTTTTTCATACTTAGTAATAAATTTTAAAGCTTTCTGAAGTTCGTGAGACCGACAATAAATTTTGAAGAAAAATAAGTATTTTTGAACACACTATGTCAGAAAATCAAGCAATAATTTTGTAACAAGCTTACTTTGGTTGTTATTTTAAATAATTGCATAAAATTTCGTAAATTTAGCTGAAATAGTTAGGAAGATAAGGACTTTTTTCAAAAAAAATATATATATATATATATTTTGTCATACATTTTTTGCGTTATAGCAATACAAATGAAAAAAAAATTTGGTACATTATAAAGTATTTATTTAAATTTAGCAAAAGTTTTGCAGTCATTTAAAATTAATTACTAATTTATAGTTTTCAAATTTATAGAAAATGTTTTGAAAACTGAGCAAGATTGGATTTTAAAATAGTTCTTTTATACTACTCAAGTGCGGGAAAAAATACACTTTCATTTAATAATTTTATAGTGAATCTTATTTGGCAACATATTAAAAGAGTCTGATTTTATCTTTTAAGATATATTAAAAAATTGAAAAGTTTAAAGGAATTTTCAAAATAGATTTTGTCCTTTTTTTTAAAAAAAACTGAAAACAATAAGGGATTTTACAAAATTTTAATTATATGTTATTATAAGTTGGTTTTATTTGCAATGCTACAATGAAATTTGGAGATATCCCCTCCTTATTTTCACGACATTGTTAAGTATGAAATATTCCATGAACTGAAGATCTCTAAAATTACAAATGATCCTCTCAGTTTTTCTTGAGAAATTTAAAAAAAAAATTCAGAAATTGAAATTGTTTCTTCCATTATTTTCTAAAACCATCATTAAACAACAGACCCGATCTACCATCGCTGGTATTCGAATTTGGGTCACATCTTCGGGAAGCAAGAACTCAATCTAAGGAAACGCCACTGCTCTCTCGTTCATTATTTCATTTTATAACCATCGTTGAACATTCAACCCAAATATTTGGGTTAACGACTGCCAATGTTCAACTCCCTAGCCTTGTAATTTTGAACCCAGTCTGGAAGATTGAAAAAAAAAAAAAAAAAAAAAAAAAAAAAAAAAACTCATGGATCACGTTTTAGGAGAAATTTGCCTTCGAGGAGAACTTTTTTATGCAATTAATTCGCACTTGCATGCATGGAGAGGAAAACCACAAAAACCTCCCACTGTTAGCCTGACGGCAAAGGGACTCTAAACTATGATCCGTCTAATACCGAGAATATTTTACGTCAGGATGTCTGTGCAAGCCAGGAGTGGAATTCGTATCAACCAGCCATCTCTACGATTCGAACCTGGTTACTCTCATTAGAAGTCTCTTCCATTATTTTACTTTAAAACCATTATTGAACAACTTGATCAATTTTGAGCTTCCATTGAGTTCGACTACCAATGTTAACTCCATAGTCCTCTAATTGTCAGCCCAATATAGTCGGGAACTCAAGGATCAAGTATTGGGAAAAATTTACCTTCCAGGATGACTTTTTGATGGAACTAACCCTCATTTTCGTTACACGGAGGAGAATACCATGGTTAGCCTGACGGCAAAGGGACTCTAACCCATGATCCTTCAATTATTGAGGATATTTTACGTCAGCACTCTAATTGGTGCTTGGCGAACTCGGACTTCGAATCCGAGCCATCACTGGGACTCGAGCCCGGACACCTCTTTGGCAGGCGAGCAATCTATCCTCTGATCCACAATGGCTCTCTCTTCCGTTATTGTAGGTTGCATATTCTATTTCATCGATTTGGAGAAAATAAGCTTATTAGTGTTCTAAAAAAATTGATAAATATATACGTTTAACCACTTTTTCGGTAGACGCAATTGAGATATTTTCAGGAATTAGTGAGCATTATTTATTAGCTGGTATAACACAACTACATAAGAATAGTCTTTTATTTATTCCTTTTCAACAATCGTTTAAATAGTTCAGTATTTCTAATGATACAAATAACGATTTCACAAAAAAGTACTTGTTCAATAAAAAAATGCTTCTTAACATTGCATTAAGTTGATTCTCTTAATGACTGCTTAAATGTGGACGAACATTTCCTAAAGGCAATTTCCTGAATTGCAGTATGAGAAGAGGATTAAAGCAAACCATTAACATTAAGTACTTTTTAGTTTGTCGTGAAGTGTAATGAATCTTTGGACACTCTGTGGAAATTATTCCCTTGTTTCAACAGACTGTCAATTCTTATTTGCATAAATGGTAAATTTTCTCTTCATTAGGATAAAAGAAACAAACGAGTGCATAAATTAATTGATGATTATTACAGAGTTTTTTTCTCGCATTCTTTTAAGTTAATTTTCAGAAAAATTTAATCAAGTAAGTAAGTTTGAATAGAAGATTTTATGTAATGAAATGGGGTTAACAAGAGAATTAAAAAAAATTGGGCTAAAAATAAACGTGTATTAAAATAATAATAACGATTAAATCTTTTTTTTTTTTTTTTTTTTTTTTTTTTTAGACACTTAATACTTTTGAAAGTTTCAAAAATGATTAGGAATTCAATAAAGCAAATTTTATTAGCGAAAAAAAGTTTTTTCAAGGTTGTTCTTTTTTTTCAGTTGCTTAAATATACACACTGTGCGACAAAAAAACGGACCGCCAGAAATGACCAGAATAACTTTTGATCTAATCAGCGGATCTTTACGTTCTAGGACTTAAACTTAGTGGTTTGAGAGGGTGACATCAAACATGTTAACTAATTAGTGCAGACGATATTTAATGTTATAATATCAGACACATTGAACCCCAAAATATGGAGGGTAGCCGCATTCTGAAAAATAGGGTCGCAATGGTTTGGTCACGCGAACGGTATTTAAATTAGACCCCCTATTGTTATCTATACTTTTTGCGTATTTCACCATGTCTCGAAAACAAATTGTGAAGTTTTTACACACAATTAGGAAATTCGTTTTTCTAAAGATATTTAAATTCAAAAAATAAATTTTAGTAAATATATATATATATATATATATATATATATATATATATTATTTTAATAATTAATAGTCGAAAAGAATTTGAACTGTAAGGCCTAAAAATTTTTATATCATATTAAAGTATGTAATTTTGCTTGTCAAATTGCAAATCGATTGAATAGTTCTTGGAGAAATCGAATTTTAAAGAAGTCGTACATTAAAAATTCGATAGCAACACTTGAATCGATTTCGAATAAAAGTTTGCATTTTGTCATGTAAAACTACATATTTTAAAATGATGCAAAGATTTTTTGCATCATTTTAAAGATTTCTCACAGCTCAAAAGTTTTCGACTATTATTTATTAAAGTAATAATAAATATTTACTACAATCTATTTTTTGCAGGGAAATATCTTTGGATAAAAGAATTTCATAATTGTGAACAAAATGTTTTTAATTTGTTTAAAAAAATCTTGATATATAGCAAAATACGCAAAATTTAAAATTAACATTAAGGAGTTAAACTTTTAATTGCTCTTCTGACCATATGGGGATATGGGAACCATATTTCTCAGACTGTAGCTACCTCCAATGCATTGGAGGTGTGAAATCTGAATACATCGAAAAAAGGTCTGTTTATTCCGAGAAAGTACGTTTGCGTGCCTAATTTCATAACTTAAAATATTGTCTGTACTAATTAATAGGCATATTTAAGATCAGCCCCGCGAACAATTAAGAATGAGTCCTAGAACATGAAGATCCGATCATTAAATCAAAAAGTTATACAGAATAATTCGTTATTTTAGCACATGGTACATTAGTAATGGACCTGATATTATATATCATTTCACCTGATATTTTGTCACTCAAATGTATCTGAAACGTCGGGTAATTTTTTGTCATCAATACATTAGGAACATAGCAATTTGTATCAATTCATTTCTAAAAGAGAAAACTAACTAAATAAAAATTAATTTGAAATTTAAATCCTGAAAAAAGGAAAGTTAATTTTTAAATCTTATTTTAACCTCCAGATAGCGTTTCCTTGTACGAAGCATTTTATATTAATTAGGAATTTTATTCATTTCGGACTAACTCCATATAAATCGCATTTAAGAGCAAGTGCACTGAAAAACTGTAGTGCAAACGTATTCAAATTTCCTATTGAAAAACTCTTGTGTGATTGAATACTTTATTTTATGTTAATCCCGATACGAGTGCCCGTACACACCACCTTTAAAGTGTGAAGTTAAACCTAAACACCGATAATTAAGAAAACTTACACCAAGCTCCATGCATGAACTATTTTCGCCAATTTTGGCGTATGTTTGGAAATCATTGAATGACAATGGTAGATTATTTATACTCAAGAACAAGAAAGTAAAGGTTTATTGGAAATTTTAACAAATAAGCAACAGAAATTTTGACATAAATTTTCACTTCTGCTTTTATTTTAGATCTAAATTAATGAATCTGATGCTTATATAAAGTTTTTGTAACTGTGTTGTATCAGTTTGAAACTGGTACCAAAGAACTGATATTTACCCATCTAGTAATTCCAGAATGAAGTGTAATGCTCAAAGGATCACTGTAGTAAGATGATGATCTGAATAGGCCTGCATTGTTTGTGTTAAAACGTGTAAAACGTCATTATTGCAGCCATGATACTGCAATAGAACCTCTCTAAACAACGTTGATTGGGACCCTTGCCTGTTTGAATTACATCAAATTTATATTATCCGAAATTGCGATGGCAAATAGAACACCATAACCTTTTATCTGATTAACAGATTGCCAAGTATAACAAAATATGCTAATTGATTTAAGCCAGATGTTTTTTAAAGTTACAAAATCCAACTAAAAACGCATTTTCTTTGAATCAACATTTATTGGCGAATGTTGAATTTAGACCCTCAAAATATGGTAGTAGTTGGGATTTTATCAATATAATGAGAAACAACGAGTGTTTTTGAACTGTCATATACAATTGGTATTCCAATTGTTACATTGCGATGCTTCGTAGTTTGAGCGATGTTTTATTCATTTTATGTAACAAAGCAAGGAAGGCATTTGATCTTTTTTGTTGCCATCACAGAGTAACAGTTTATCTAAATAAATACTGTCTATATTCTTTGACTATATTGCTATACAAATGGTAGTAAACTATGATATTCAATTATTTCTCAACGATGGTGTTTTAAAATTTTTATTTTACCTGTAACAAATATATACACATATGTAAATTTTGATATGTGCTTTATTATTGTGGCGTCATCACAGAAGTTTCCTTCATTAAAATGCAACGCGGCTGGAAGAAGCCGGCCAGAAAAATACAAATCAGCTTTCATCGAGTATAAAATGAGTTCGCCGTTGGTCAGCATTCCACTTCGACTTCAGCCCTCATCAGGAGATGTGGGCCTGACCTATCCAGCCGAGTCTAGAAGTATTGGTGCCGTTTCTACTTACTTAGATGGTTGACATTACTTTGTTAATGCTGTTAGAATTTTATTTGTTTATAAGAAAATAAACGAAGTTATTTTTATGGGAAAAAAACTGCAGTGTATCTACCACTGCAAAAATATAATTCCAATTCACTAGTACATAAGACATGTTAACTCGATTTTATGGTGGGGTACCTTTTCATAGATGAAGGTTGGCACAGTTATTAGCAACCATCGCCACCTTGACCTATTCATAGATGGAGGTTGGCATAGTTATTAGCAACCATACCATAGTTATTAGCAACCATTGGTTATCTTCGGACGTGACGTAAATACGCCTACATTGACAGAAACGCCCACTTCGATTTGAACTTGTCTACTTCGATAGATGGTCCACATTGAACAGTTGACTTGCTACTTGGGATTGCGACATTGCCCTCTTCTCACTGTTGCTTCTCAGTCTCGATCACACACAGCGTATACACTCGACTGCTAAAGGCAACTCAGGAGCGACCACAGCTGTGAACTTAATACAGCTTTCCCAGATTCTCACAAAACAGCAATGAATCAACTAGTGGTATCCGCTCATCGAATTCTACCACAGATATAATTCTGGTGGGAGAGTACTGTAGTGTATCTACCGCTACAAAAATATAATTCCAATTCACTAGTATATAAGACATGTTAACTCGATTCTATGGTGGGGTACCTTTTCATATATGAAGGTTGACATGGTCGATAGTTACCATTTCCACATTATAATCCGAATTCATTTGACTCACATTGCAATAACATTTCGTGCTTGATAGCATTTGTGTCATGTATATTCGATCTCAAGAATGTCGTTTCGTGTGATTTCTTCTCCTTAATATGAATCTCTATATTTCATTTCAGTTCTATCGTTATTTTGCTCGTCGTTACATTTTATATCTTTAAACAAAAACGTAAGTCTGTGTGCATGTTGACAAATAACTCAGGTAAAATTTAAATAATGTTTTTTTTTACAGTTTTGCTTTTTTAACAAAAGATCAAGAAAATGATTAGTGTATGGAATTCGGCTATAATTAATAATCGCTGCTTATTATTTTTAATTATCAGATTAATCAAGGGATGAATTCTATTGAATTGAATGCAGGGTTTAATGGCACAAGTTCTAGAAAGGACATATGCACAAATGCATAATCTAAAAAAACATTTAAACGGTAAAGTAAAATATAACTTTTTAAAATCATGTAAAAATGATAAAAATTCTAAAAAAAAAATTGTGGTAAATGTATTAATTTGTGGATAAAACTTGATAAAAATGGCAAACACAAGAAACCAGTAATATACAGTTTAAAATACCAATCGCGCATAGATACGCAAATATTTTAGGATGAAAGCGAAAACTTGATTAGGTTATGATAGGGTCTATGAGGATTTGTGAAAGATGCCAACTCCTCCTTTTCCTTACTCTATGTTTTTATCAACCAGTCAGTCAGCTTTGTGAGCTGTTACAATGTTATTAAGAAATCTAAAACATTAATGCTATGGAAAAACTATTTCTAATAGATTTACTTATAGATATAATCATAATCATAATCATTATAAAAATTATTTCTGATAGTTAGTAATTAATATGAAATAACACTAAGGTTATCTTAAAGGTTCATTAACCAAATGATTAAAAGTAAAATTTTTAGTATTTTTAACAAATTCCGATGGTAATTCAGACTAAACTAATATTGTTCTTTCAAAAAAGAAAACAGTATATTTTAGGGCTTCAGTGAAAAGCATCAGCCCAAATGTGCGAAAGATCTCGGATTTCAAATGATATAATGTATGCCCATGGAGGGAGACAAGATATTTTTTTCTTATCAGCAACAGATAGCGGGGAATTGTCTTCAAGAAATGCAATAATTTTATTAAAAAGTTTTACTGTTGCAGGTCTGCCAATATTTCATTGTAGAAAAATAATGAAATTGGATTTTCGGTGCATTTCAAGAGCTTTTCAATCACTCTTAGCCCATCCAATGATTAACAAGCATATCCAAAACATATCATTCCTCCGTTTATTTATATTCCTTGAGGCTCTTTAGTTCTCTCTTGAAAGAAATTTTCAAGAACTTAGTTCAAATTGCAAAAGCAAACACACTGAGTATATGTAGAGAGAGTCTAAATGTTACCTGGGGGCTTTTTCAACTTTAAGTGATTGAATGATAAAACAAATGCTTCTTGAAAAGTACTTTAAGTGGAGAAAATTTGTAGGAAGCATTACAAAGATGTAACTTTAAATAAGGATTTTTAAATAATAAAGCAAGAGTGGTTGGTACCATATTTAAGCATCATATTGTTGTTTGATAAAAAGAATATATGTAAGAATATGAATTATAATTACATTTATTACAAAATAATGTACACTGAAAATTAAAAAGTGATCAAATTATGGTAAAAAAGTACGTTCTTAGAAATAATACTCTCACCTGTAACAATTCAGCTATCCTTGAGATAATTTTAGTTAATACTGTTTTTCGAAGTTCGGTCACCAAGGAAAATAAAAACGTCATAGTTTAAGTGCCTGGCACTTGAAGCAATGCGATGATTTTTAACTATATACATATAATCTTGCCATGAAGAATTACCTGGGCTTTAGAGCAGACAAATTACTTAACTATTCTAAAAGTTATTAAACTTTTTTAAAAATCGCCAATTTGGCGACATTTTTCCTCTTAAAGGAAAATTATCAAACTATCTGTCGTATTTTCAGTTTTTGCAAATTTTAATGACCCCATAAAATGCAGCATTGGTGTACATTTTTAAATATTAAAAAATTAGACAACTAAAGCTTTTAATTTTCAAAAAATTTATTCATATTGACGTTTCAAAAATTTATCCATATTGCTTTTATCCATATTGACGTTTTGCACCATTTTCAAAATAAGTGCATAGGCTCTAACTAGGCTAAACTTGATCTGACAGTCACGAGTAACAGATGCAAACTCACAGCAGTTATAAAAATCATCATTTCATATTAAATCGGAGCCTAAAAAACAGCCTTAATTTTTAATAACGAAATCATTTAATTTGTGATGAAACGCGAAATCTCAAATATATGACGAAAATGCTTCATTAACTCGAAACCTCATCGCTGTGCATTGTGGGAAATTACTAACCAGAATGAAGACTAGACGATCGAAACTCGGAGAACGGAATAAGCCAACCACGTGTATGGTGGCCAGTTACTACAATAGTGGATACATTTACCCCTCTATATCTATGATGGTGGCCAAAGAGTTGACCTCATACCAGGATGATCCCTGGTCCAAACCTCGGTTCCATTTGTTCTATCTATTCCTCTTGTGTTGTTCGGGTGACAACGAAAAAGTTATCAGCAATCGATGATCATACCCGTTAGACACGATGAAGTGACAAAAAATAGATTGATGAAATATTTCTTTACTTTTGACGAAATTCATTTTCTTGAAGAAGTGACGAATGTTCACTTAGAGCATGTACCAGGAAACGGTGTCCTCAAAAAAGAAGAAAGTTTCGCGAAATTTGTGTATCCATTTTTACAGTGTACCGGTACTTTTTACTACAAATTCCATTTTTACTAGAACATGTTACGGAACTAAAAACCTGATATACAGTAATTTTTACAGTTATAGTCACCTTAAAATCACTGATTCACTCTAACTAAATAAATATTACAGTAAAAATTACGGTATAATATCTTACAATAAAATCGGTAATAATAAAACAGTAAAATGAACTTACGGATGATACAAAGTGCAAGTACTTTATACCATAATTGGATTCGGATTTTTACAGTGTATAATTTAAAGTATATCTGTAACAGAAGTAACATATATTAATTTTTCTACCATAAACCATAAAAATTTCAATTAGTTCAATATTTTAAAACTATCTCATGAAATGAATTTGCACCAGAACATTCATTATCTCAGCATATGTGCAAATTTAAAAGTGCACAATTCAGTTTCATAGAAAAAAGACAATCAATTTTCATAGTTAAGTCAAAAAATAAATTTAAAAAAAATAATTTAAAGCGTCAAGAAACTCAATTCCTCCGATGCATTAGAAAATTAATTAACAATTATTATATTATTTTCAGAAACTGCTCTAATTTAGATAATCTATTTTGTTCTTTTCTTTTGAAATGGAATTTTCTATATTTTCAAATATTTTAATAAAAAGTATAAATATTTTCTTCAGAAATAAAGCGAATACATCATTAAAAAGAAATATCATTTTATACCATCAGCTTCACAGTTATTATGTATTTTTCTTTCCAAAACTTTTATGTAAAACTTTTCTTGAAAAATAATGAATTTTCAGAATAACAGAGATGCTAATGGAAAAGTCAAATGCGTTTTCGCATTATAATATTGCATCTTTTCTCATTAAATTTCTGAAAATATTAAAAATACATAATAAACTCTTCTTTCTGACTTTTTTTTTTTTTTGCTTTTGCGATTTCTTTGATCTTGCGCATTTATAAGAGTTTTAATGACTTAACGGGCGATAAAAGTAGCGCAAGATAGTTGAAATCCCTTAAGGCACTTTTGAAAATTTTTAACACAGTTATTAAAAAAAAGTATGTATTTCTCTTTATGTTTGAGAAGATAATGCTTTATAAAATATTTTTATGTAAATAGTATATAAAAGTTTGTAGGTTTATTCATTTTTTTCAGAATATTAAAAAAAAACAATTTCTCTATTTTTATAAAACAGTTTAGCAGCAGAAGTTCAAAAAACCTATTGATATATATAGGAAGACTTAGTACTATTAGTTTAAAACAAGTATAAAAGGTTATAGTAAAAATCAGATTAACTCGTAAGTAATTGTGAAAACTTATAAAATTGCTTAAAGTTCTTGTCGATTTATCTTTGTTTTTAAAACGTTTAATTTTTGTTCAGTTAATGTATTTAAAACTTCTATTTGTATTTAGTTTTTTTAAACAATTATTGAAACGTTGACCATACAATGAAGGATTGTACTTTGCAACGTATGCCTGATAAGTTTATCCTTCTTTTGTTAAATAGACTAGTTCCATGACCCTGAAGTGTGTTGAATTAATTTGTTTTTACTTATTTTCAACTATTTTGGTCTTTTTTTATTTTTTATATATAAAGCAAGAACTAACCTATCATCCAGTGAATGCTAGTTTAAATATTTCTAGAAATCAATACTTGCCAATATAGTCGAAGTCAAGAGAGTCGAGACATTTTCCAGACTACATTTCAAAAAATTCTGAGCCCCACCCTCCATGGCTTGCACTCTATCATTATGCAGAATGAAAAAGAATGGCTTTCGATCAAAGATTCGTTAAACTCATAATTAAAGGAAAAAATTAGGATAGTGCATATACATTATATCCGGGAGGATATTGTGTATATGCTTTGTATCTTTTTATACAGTCTCGTAGTTTTGAAATTTTAACATAAAATGTTTCAGACTGCTTTTATAATTATTATATGGTATTTTTTGTCACCCTATTCTCAATTTTAAATGTTTATTGGCTTTGACTCCCAATTTCAACTCTATAGATGTCTTAACTAACCTCTTAACGTATTATATTCAACTATTTGATGTCAACTATTTTTATCTTAACATAGAAGTTTGGTAAATTTTTTTTATCTCAACCTTTAAGTGTTAACTTTTATAGCAGGATTTTTTTAACTTATTTTTTTTTCTTTACTACATGAAACCTCTCAGGAGCAACCAGTCTCTGTTCCACAGTAAAACGGTCGTTAATGGAGGTTGGTAGTACTTAGGGATTGCCTAAAATGAGTTCAAAATATTATCGAATATACATTATGTTTTGCCAGCAGATATAATTTTAGTCAGTTTCATTTTCTTGATGTGGAAATGCCATTTATGTTGGCGTCAATAAAACCATTTTTTTTTCAATACCCACCTGGAGAATGATCTTTCGTCATACAATAATAATAATGTTACTCTTTTCATTTTAGATTTTATGGATAATTTAGATAATAGACTTGATTTAGAAATTATTTACATTAGTAGTCTTAAAACTCTTTTTCCATATGTATTAAATAGTAAGTTTAATGGGGAAGGTAATGTTAATGCTGAGGATTTTTATATTCAAGACAAATTTGAAGTTTTTAATTTTCCTGGGGTTTCTGAATCAAAATATAGGAATAAAAGAGGTGGTGCAAAAGGTAAAGGTAAAGTTATTGATTTTGATGAATTTTCGTTACATGTTAATTTGAATAATATTTTCAATATTAGGAAATATATTTTTGGTTTTAAAAATAAAGTTCTTAAAAATTTCTTTATTAATTTTGGTTCCAAATTTAAACATGATATTGAACTTGTTAAATTTATTGTTTTGGATTTAATTAAATAAAAACTTGGTGTTAGTAAAAATGATTTACTCTTTAATAAGGTTTATAATGTTGAAAAGGTTTTTTGTACGATTAATTTTCATGATAAAAAAATTTGAGATTGCTAAATTGCCACAGATTATACATGATCTTTCAGAATTTTTTCCTTTAAAGCAAATTAAAGTTTCTGCTGCTTTTAAGTATTCTTCTACGCTTAGGAAAAAGGTTTGCAATTATAATTTTTTAAGTCAAAATTTAAATTGTATTTCTAAATTTGATTTTTATTGTAATGAAAGGGATTTTTCACAATATATTGATAATGATTATGGACATATTATTAAGGGAAATTTGGAGATTGTTGGTAATGAAGATTTAATTAATATTTTAAGCAAAGGTTCAAAATTTAGGACAAGATTTAAAATGAATATAGAAGATTTTATTTTATCCATTAAAAAAGATCTTGATTTTTTTTTATAGCAAAAATTTCCAAAAAATATCTTTGACCCGTTGAGGGTTTTTCAGAGTGGAAGGCTAAAATTATTGAAAGGGTTAAATTTAATTTATTTAATACCAGTTTTGGTTCTTATCCTAGTGGTACTATTATTAATTATGATTTGTCTTGAAATATTAAAAATCTTAAAGATAAATTTATTGTTACGGTAGTGGATAAAGCTTCAAATAATTTTTGTATTATGTGTAAATATTTTTTTTTAAAAATTGATTATTGGAGAATATAATGCAAATAATACTTATTTAAAATTAAAAGAAGATAAGAAAGTTATTGAAAAAGGAATTATTGCGTTTAGTAAAAAATTAAAATTTAGGTTAAATAGGATTAAATTTCCATATTTATTTCCTATTGTTAAATTTCATAAAAATCCTGTTAAATTTAGGTTTATAGCGTGTGGTACTAATTGTTACAATTCTGATATTAGTAAAAAGGTTTTTAGTTTTCTAAAAATTATTTTGTTTAAAATTAAAAAAGAGAAAAATATTGTTATTAATAGTAATGTTGAAGTTTTGGATTATATTAATAATAGTGATATATCCAATATTAATACATTCGATTTTGAAAATTTGTATACTAGTATACCACATGATAAGATTATTGAAATTTGTAGTGGCATTTTTGATAAGTATTTATTTAATGAGAAAATAGATAAATCTAATTGGTTGGATTTATGTAGGTTTAATCTTTTTGAGAATGTTCTTTTTAATGGTTTAGATTTTTAAAAACAAATTATTGGAATTCCACAGGGTAATTCCTTTTCTGGTGCTTTTGCTAATATTTTTTTGCCTTTTTTTGAAGCTAAATTTCTTGAGTATAATGCATTTAAAGCTTTTAGATATATTGATGATTTGATTTTGTTTAATTGTGATAATTATAATTTTATTTATAATATTTATCCTAAAGATTTGGTTTTGAAGAAAACTAATGAGGATTGTTTAAATGTTGAGTATTTAGATTTTAAAATTGATATTGTGGACAAAATAATTAAAATTGGTGTGTTTGATAAAAGAAATGCTTTTAAATTTAAAGTTATATTTTTCTGCAACTTTAATACTAATTTGTGTAATAAAATTTTTAATTTTTTTTTTCTTTCACAATTGGTTAGGATTAAAAATATTTGCAATAATGTTGAAAGTTTTCGGGAAGCTGTGAATAATTTTTTGAATAATTTGAGTAATAATGATTTTCCTTATAATTTCTGTAATGTTAATTTTTTAATTAAGAAAATGATTGAAGAGTATTAGTTTTTTATTTCTTTTAACAGGGCGCTATTCAAGACTTAACTGAGCAGCCCCAGTTAAGCATTCTATTAATTTGTGACGTAATCTTTCTTTTTTCTTTCATATTTCAATCTGCGCAATTTAAAAGAGGGCGTTGTTTTCATTTGGTTTAAGTGTTTCCATTTCATTTGGTTTGCTTGTGAGTTCGCCGTCTGACCTTGTTCATGTGAGTTTTTATTTTATTTTCTGATGAAATTGTATTTAGCTCTATGTCTTACATGTTTTTTTTTCTCCTGGACTTTTATACAAAACCTTCGGGGTACTGAGGGAGTTTTTTTAGGCTTTTGCCATCTCCCTCATTAGAAAAGGTTTTGTTTTATGGCCACTGGGGCCGGTACTCCCTGAAGACGTCGGCTTCAGTGGTTATTTTTTTAATTTTAGTTTTATTTCCTTCGCTTCTTTTATTTATATTTTTATTCTCTCTTTTTTTGAAATTTCTGCTGCTTTTTAGCGCATTTTTTTAAAAGAAGTTTTGTCCATTTTGTTTAAAAACTATTTGTATTCTTTTAGTACTTTCGTCATACAGGCATCTGAAGGGCAGATTTTGCCACTTTTTCAGGGGGCATCATATTAGGTGGGCCAGCATTGATCCTACAGTGAGAACAGATAATACAGAGAATAAAACATCATCCATGCCTTGCCTGGGATTCGAACCCAGAATCTTTCTATTGACAGGCCAGTTCTCTGACCCCTTCACAGGCCGTTTAGCACGTCATTAAAACAGGATAAATGAAAAAGCTTTAGCGTCAATAGAAAGGATCCCTACTGCGTAAAAACAAATTTGCCAATTATGAACGATAGAACTATTTTAAATAAATATGTTTCTTTTTTTAAGTTTGCATTAAGTTTTAGTTTTATATCGTAAAGATTAGTTTGCTTTAAAGCATGTTGGTTTTAAATGCTTAGTTTTTCTTAAAAAAGTAACTTAATTTTTCTAATTTAACTTTCAACTCTAAAAATAAACCATTGATAGCATCGTCTTCAGTGCACTCTGACTGCAACTTGAGGTTGTAGATCTCTTTCGGAGATCATCAAAAACAGCTTTGTAAATAAAAGCCTCATACAAACATTTTGAATGCAATTTAATCTACTGATTTGATTTGTTGACATTTTTTGTGATAATAGTTTCCCGTATTTCCTTTATTAAATTTTTCCGCTTTTGGTACGAAGGATTCTCTGATCACTGGGAGAGGTTTCAATGATCTTTTCTAAAGCTTTCTTCGACACGAAGTTAATGGAAAAAAATCCGTGCCACCCAAAATTGGTCGTAAATAGAGGAGGTCGTTACATAGAGACGATACATAGGCATTCCATCCAGGAAGTTTCATTGTATTTTAAAATTAAAACATTTTATTTATATTTTATCAAGCATAAATTTTATTATCTTTAGAAAAAAAAATTTCTTTCTATTTCTTATTCTTATTATTAATTAATTTAGTTTGATTTTTTGACGTTCTTATTCTGGCTTTCCATCAACGATGCTTTAAACTGATACCGTTATTGAATTTTATCTTAAGTCTGGTCTACAATTAAACACAAAATGTTGGGAAATTTGATTACTCTGTGTAGATTTTTTTCCTTACATAATATGATGCTTTAAAATAACCTGTGTATTCTATGCATACTGCAAAACACTGAGTGTTTCATACTTTAACAATACTGTTGTAGTTTTTTCTTAAATTTTTTAATCCGTTTACTATTGTCTACTGTCACATACTTTTGTGATTGTCCTTGGACTTGATAAATACACTAATTAAAGCCCAGATTGCTGGCCTCTCGTTTATTCGTGTGCCTTCTGAAACTTAGGTTACTTTTCGAGAGGTATAATTGCGATGGCGAAATGATTTTTATTGAGAGGTAAAAATTTGGGCTGGATGGTCTAGTTTAATTTTGATCATTTTTCCGTTTTTCTTAGCACTGTTACAACAACTTACTGTGATTATTACTTACACCTTAAACTAGCAATCCTGCGCCACAGTAACGGTGTCGTATATAACGTTCTCCATATGAAAATAAGACGGGAGTTGAGTTGAAACAAGATGCGAAGGAAAATATGCTGCTTCCAACAGTACATTAAACCAGGTCAAAAAGTAAAATGCATCCAACAATTCCATCGTTAAAAAATACGTGAATGTTATTAAATGGTAACACAGGTATATTTGAAAGTCAATAAAATTTGATAAAAAGCGTAATAACAAAACAATACATGAAATAGGAATAATAAATAAGAGTGAATGATATAAAACAATATGAAATACCAATAGCTGGCAAAAATTCAAAAATGTTATTATATGTTATCACACAAGGTAATTCAAAACTCTAAAAGCAGGTAGAGGTGACCTACATAAACTAATTTTGTAGAAGAATGCACAATATATGCACAAATGCGGAGTTAAAGTGCTAGCAAGTAAAGAAATATTAATTCCGAGTAAATAAGAGTACAAGTAAGGCAAAAGCAAAAAAATTATTAACAACTTATAATTGTTTGCAATCAGTTTACACTCTATATATAATTCATAATAATTTACTTCGATTGATACTCTCCCTTTCGACTATCAACAGCAATACAAGATTCGCCACGTGGATTGGTGTAAATTCGTAAAAAAAGACTTCACACACATTTCCAGAAGTAACGCAATCTGATCATCAAATGTCAAGGAACTATAGAGGTGGATAGATGCAAGAATGTGATGGAGGTTGTATACTCGTTATTTGACTTCCTTTGAATAAAGAAATCCAAGAACGTCAAATCGGGAGAACGTGGTGGCTAGAGAACTGACCACAATGAACCTAAACAGCGTCTAGGTGGTTCCTGACGTTTCTGCTCAAGTTAGCTAGGGCTCCATCTCACAGGAATCACATTCGTTTTAGATTAGATTAGAACATAGATTAGAAGTTTAAGTAAAGTGTCTTGTAATGCATTATAACGAAAACGAAGCATGGCATGATATCAATGATAAGCTTTTCTAAGATGTTTTTTTCAATTCAACTGCTGACTTTAAATTATCAAATCGGAAGAAATATTTTTCCCCTTCAATTTCTGTCCTTTTAGAATGCGTACGCATACTATTATTGCAATTCTTTTGATGTATTTAGAATTTTCGCAAACACGGGATATCAGCGAGAACTTACTGAACCATAAAATATTTCAATATTGTTCAAAGAATCCGTAATCCCGAAATTTATGTCTTTTATGCTTGCTGAGGCTTGCAGAAAATTTAAAAAAAATAATGAATAAATAAATAAAAACTTTTGCAATCGTTGATTATAGTTCAATAATATAGTTCAATAATATCATTTGATATAGTTCAAACTTTTGTAGAAATAATATCCCAAATGCTTTAAAATTCTTTCATGTATGTAAATACGAAAATACAACAGTTGAACTTTTAAAATTTAATAATATTCAACTTA
This sequence comes from Parasteatoda lunata, assembly GCA_949128135.1. Taxonomy (NCBI): domain Eukaryota; kingdom Metazoa; phylum Arthropoda; class Arachnida; order Araneae; family Theridiidae; genus Parasteatoda; species Parasteatoda lunata. Next base: position 19,039,818 of record OX421976.1, read on the forward strand.
AATTTATACTTAAAAGTATTAAAATTTATTGTCCTCTCATAAAAGAGGAATATATACTAATTTCAAATCAAGTAAAGTCATCAATTGAGAAAAGGTTTTTCAATTCAACGGTTATCGCGTTTCAAGAGCAGTTTAAATATTTTGAATCTGAGAACAGACTGATAACATATAATTCAGGAGTTGTTTAGACAGAAAACTAAGTTTCAATTGAAAAGCTCAGAGTTATATGCGAGTAAATTTTAGTCGATATTCAACATACCCGTACTCGCTTCCTCCAGATATTAGTAATCATGAAGATTTGAAAAACTTATGTTTTATGTGTGTAATAAATATAACGTTATAATAAATTTATAAAATGAATTTATAATGAGATAATATAAGATATAAAAACACACCATTTATATTCTTTAATAAATATTCACTTTTAATTTAAATAGGACACGCAAATGATCGCATATCGCACTTATTTGCATTACAGAGTGTTGCAAAAGGATGCTCTTAATTATTGATTATAATTTATTCTTAAATACTCACCTAAAGATTGAGTACAGTGAGCCAAAACGAATGAGCCACTCTGAATAACTTTTGATCTAAATTATCGGATCTTCACGTTCTAGGACTCAAACTTACTGGTTCGAGAGGGGGAGGTCAAATATGCTAGTCAATTATTGCAGACGATATTTTTCATTATGAAATTCGTCACAGAAATGTACTGAATAAATTTTTTTTTCTTTCAATGAATTTATGTTTCTGACTCTCAAAATACAGGGGGGGGGGGAGCCGCAATCTTAGAAATAGGGTCCCCATAGTTTGGTCAAAAGAGCGATCCAAAGTTCGGAAACCTTAATCTGAGAAAATGTCAAATAAGTAATGTTTTTCAGAGAACGTTTATGTGTCTGATTTCGTAACTTAAAATATCGTCTGCACTAATTAATTAGAATATTTGAGGTCACCCCATCGAATCATTAAGATTGAGTTCTAGAATGTAAAGATTCGATCATTAGATCAAAAGTTATTCGGAGTGGTCCAATTTTTAGAGAATAGTATATCCGATATATCCGATACAGTATATCCGATACAGAGCATAATTTTGCTAAAATTATGCTCTGTAAAAAAATTCTCTAACTTTGCACTTTATTCACAGCATTTCCGGTTTAATACTGGTTTCAATAACATTCCTCTAAAGAAAATTTTTTTATTTTTATTTTATTATATAATGATTAAGGAATTTCTTCAATATGAAAACACATCTATATATTTATCAAATATATTTAAAGGTTTGAATTTCATATTACATTTTTAGACATAAATAGTTAAAACACATGCATAAAAGGGCAGTGTACAGTAAGCGTTCTGGAATTCAATCTTAATAGCTCCAGGAGATTAAAAACAAGATTCATCATTAAATACTTAATTATTTACGCGACTAATCCCTAAATGCATGGCATCATTAAATCCGACCATTTATGACATTACATGCATTTACTTCATTCTATACATGACTAATAATGTAAAAAATTGTAGGGTATACAATATCTGAGATTGTTTCGAAAAATTTTATTTCATATGGCAGAAACAAAATTTGTGTTAAATCAGTCGAATAGTTCCTGCGAAATAAAATTTTAAATACACGACTTTTTTGCATTTACTGTACATTTTAAAATGTTAAAATTATTTTATTACAAAATTTAAATGTCATAAAATAATTTTGAAAAATTTAATTTCAATGATACTCTTCTTTTTTTTAGTTTAATAAAAAGTTCTCTTTCTGGAGAAAACTAGTAATCATTGTTTTATAGAATATGCAAATAATTTTAAGATTAAAACTTAAAAATTGATTTAACTGAATTATTTCATAGACAAAGGAAATAGTGAAAACAACTTTTTCAAAATATACATAAAAATGTCATTTTTGATATTTAAATATCATTTTATCCCAAAATAAAAAATACAAAATAGTTATTTAAAATAATATTTTATTATATCATATTTACTTTAAAAGTCAACCAACCATATTTAAAGAAAAATCTATTTTCTCATATCTCAATTGTTCTTCTTTTAGATCATTTATTCCTTTTATTTCAAAATTTTAGGAGCATAAAAATTGAATAAAAATATCATTTAGAAGTCATGTAATGCATAAAAATAATATAATTTAAAACATACTTTTGTCTATTGAATGTTAAAATATTTATTTATCGAAATAAACTTCTAAAAAATATAAAAGGAAAACAAAAGTTAATAAATAAAATAAAATTTTGAATACTCTTCACATAAAATATTTGTAATGTATTTAGAAAGAACATTTTAAAAAGAACTTATTTCATTTTCTATATGTATTCAGCACATCACGTTAGTATCGGCTTATAATTTATTCTGTTATATATAGTTCATATTATTCGGTTCCTATTCGGTTTACGACGTTATTATCACTTTTTTTTTTAAATTGAAATTTTTAAATACTTTTTATGGTCAATGTAATTGTTGTGACGTGCAAAATAATTATTGTTATGCCAATGTACATGTATAATTGTTGTGTTATAATAATAACAATTATATAATAGTTTAGCGAATAATTGTTATAATTAGCGATGTTTATATCAGTGTCATAAGCAATGTTTAATTTTGTTGTAGCGAAAATTATATAAATAAATAAACATGAACCTTCAGAACTTAAAATTTTGAATGTATGACGTAAATATAAGAAAAGTACAATGCCACAAAACTGTTCAACATTCGTTAATCAAAACATTATTAACAGTTAAACTTGTAGTTAAAAAGCCTACATAGAGAAAAAAATTCTGATAAAGCTACCGTATTATATGGTAGAGACAGTTTTGGTGAAAAAAAATAGAAAAATAAAGTTTTGGTTAATAAAGACAAAATATGCTTCAAAACATGCGGTATTTAAACTATTTAGTTAATAATTTTCCCGTTCGTATAGTAATGGTTTACCAGACATTCCGGTTTTCAAAATTATACTTCTCATTATCACACACTTCTTAAAAAAAATGAAATTTCAAAATATCCTTAACCAAATAAATGGTTTTTATGCTATACTCTAAGGTATCACGATAAAATTAGCACATTTACCACATTTACCATATTTTAACACATGTTATAAAACTATTTTTTAATTTTAATTTTACCAAAATCACTATCAAGGAAACTAAAATCATAGTCTTGTGTTCCCATCCATTCTTGTGTTCCCATAGAGCCAGAAACGCGGTAAATACTACCATATTCTGGTTGCTTTGATAATTCATTTTTTTTCTATTCAGTATATGGAGTCGATGTTTGAGGTGCTGAAAAGGTTATATTTATTAACCTAACTCGGAGTTTTATCGAAATTCCAAATATTTTGAATGTAGAGAGTTTACAGTGATTTTTCCCCTTCTTTTTTACTTTGAATAATGAATATTTTCCAGGAGATGAAGAGAATGGATATTTTCAAGGAAGGCTTCATTTTATACACTCAATCTGGAGTTGATATCAAAAATTATGAAATAAATAAGCTCATAAACATGAAATATTAAAAATTAAAAACAAGATTTTTCTTATACAAAAGTGTTACACTGAAGATTTTAAAAATATATAAAAAACTTCATAAAAAATTTTTAAAAAAACCATCCCGAGTTCAAATTTTATAGCAATATAATTTGATCGTTATAGATTGTTAACGAGTACAATTCATTTATTTCTCCTCGTTGTATCATGATATTCTGTATTTGTTTGCTAAAAAACTTTTTTAAATACAGTTGATCATTTTTCATGTCTTTTCATATAAATTCTTTTCTTAGAAAGAAATATAAACTTTTAATTCTTTTAATTTAAAAACAAAATATTGAATGAGAAGAAATCAAGGGATTATAGAGCACACTATGCACGGACCGGAGCCAAAAAAAAAAAAAAAAAAAAAAGAAAAAAACGAATTGCTGATAAATAGAGATATTATGTATTTGAAAAATTGATAGCATTTGAAGTATTATTCATGATTTACATTTAAAAATAAATCATATTTAAAGCAGTAAAAAAAGAATTTTTTAAATAATGGAATTTTTTTAAAAACTTAAATTGCTATTCATTGAGTAGAAAATAAGTCCAGATGCATTATAAAACTGCAAAAAAATTGATAAAAAGAGATTCAGTAGTTTTGCACAACATGTGACACACGTATAAAATTAATTAATATATTAGTCAAAAAGATGTGTTTTGTAAATATGCATCTACGCCTGAAATATCAAATGAAAATACATAAAAATAACTTTATTTTTTACTTACACTTTATTGCCTCTGCATAGTGGCATCAACCTACAGTTCTAATGAAGAAAGCATATTTTCTTAAAATCAATCATTTTCAATTCGAAATTCAAAACAAAATTTGTTTTTCTAGAATAATTTCCGATCATCAAGTATCTGAAATTCTTCGAAATAAACTGTTTTGAAAATTCTTCTGAGTATTGGAAAATAATAGAGAATTACAAAGTAGAATTGAAGTGCTTGAAATTAACCTTAACAGATCTATTATGGGTGGTGAAATTATATAGAATTATAGAACTAAACTTTCTGAGCACGTAAATGCATGGAAACCAATGTTTTACAGTCATTCTTTTGCTATAATTTGCACTAAACTTACTCTAAATTGTAATAGACGCTGTTAAAGTAATCTGTTGCTATGGTATTTAATAATCTTCAATAATAAAGAAAGCGACTCAATCTATAAAATGAAGATTATTTTAGAACTTATACAAACTACCTTGTTGCAGGATTTTTATAGCTGTTTAGATATAACGTGAAATAAAATAGATAAAGTCTTTTAGTTATTATGCTAATGATTTATTTTTATTTGAATTGGTAAAAAACATAGAAGGTTGTTTTCAATGATGTTTTCGATTTCGTCCTTTAATTTAAAAACTATCTTTCAGTTGTAAGCTTCTAGTAGACAAAGATACAAGTCATGGAGTGTTTTAGGTGGTTCAATAAAGTTTTGGTGCAATGAGCATTATTACTTTATCAATTGTAACTCATATTTCACATTTAGTATGCATGAATTTTATTTTTTTTATTCAATTAGACAAAAACATTATCTCATGTTTTAATAGTTAAATTATAAACTTTCCGTAAACTATGTTCTTTTTTCAATGTACCAAAAATCTTTATTTTGATGTTTGTAAATTTCTACTTTCATACTTTCATAGACACGTATGTATATTTTACGGATTTACTTTGAGAGATTTTCCCCAGCTTTTATTGAGGAGTGCAACGAATTCGTGTACACTTTTATAGCTGTTCTCACTCTAATTATTAATAAATCAATTTTATTCCCTCTTTCCTTATATAAGACCTGTTTTTATCTTTCCACTCGGCAGCGACTTTATATATATATATATATACATGATTGGAAGCGTCGTGGGAAAGTAGTATGATAGGTACAAGAAGCAAAGAGACACAAGACTGAGATCCTCTGAAATATTTATTAGTCAAACATGCTACGTGTGCTGTAGTAGATGTCACAGAAGATGTTCAAAGTTTCCACCACTCCTAGGGTTGTACCATGAATTGGCAGACTCGCTCAAATACACCTGGATTTTGTTAGATATTAGCAGCAGCACAGACGATTCTTGCTACCAGATCCATTTCGGAATCCACAGGTTCTGCGCACACAGCACTTTCAGTGCCCCCCCCCCTTTCCAAGGAAAGAAATCCACGCTGTTCACATCAGTATAGCGTGGTGGCAAGGGAACAGGTTCACCACGCTAACTCTATCTTATGAACAACAATACCTAGCGGCAAGCGAAGACGTTTCCGACCATGGAATGCTAGTTATGCCTTAATGAATTCTTGAGATGTCCCCAACCTCCCCTTAAATTTTGTTCCAATAATCCTTGTACATCTTGCAACATAAAAAACATTCATGTATAGGTTCAAATATTTTGTACTCTTGCATCATTTAATGAATAAACAGTCAAAAATTGTATGCGAATTTTCCGTGTCACATTAAAAAATGTTGAATGAAAAATATCTAAAAAAAATATTTTGCCTTAAATCGTACTCATGCTTTAACTTATGCCTTAGATAGCTTTGTAATTTAGATTTCAACATGTCTCGTTTAATATTTAAACAAAAATAACATAATTAGTTTTTTAAATAAACTACGAGAATGATTCCCAAATTTTTAAGGATTTTTTTTTATCATGGACGTATAATTTTAATGGTTAAATTGGATTAAACTCCAGGTGTAGTGACACAAAAAAGGATGTTTCTCCAATTATTAGGATGTGTCTTGTTTACTTCAGAAAAAACACTATAAAATAAATGCAACAGCGAAATAAGTAGTACGATATATCCATTGAGCTAATAAATTACAAATACTTTCTCACGAAATATTGAAACAGAAAATTCAAATTAATTTGAAACTGTTTCTACAAAAAAATACGCCAGAACCCATTTTGCTTTTCGATGAAATTCTTATAAAAAAATGAACAAATTACTTCTGAAAAGCATTTTAAATTCCTATTATTTCTTGTTTTTAAAAATATTGATTACATCGTGTTCTAAATTTCTTTTTAGATGTAGCAACGCGATTAAAGGGAAATTGCAAACGTAAAAAGTCTTACATGTAGCGCTTTAGAATGACAAATGATGCCGCTACACTAATCTACAAGATAAAATTTTATATCATTTAGTTAGTTGAATAAACTCTTCTTAGAATCAAATAAAAGTAACCATTTGGTCTGATTGAATTTGCTTTCATTAAGGATTTTGTCGTTAATTAATCTAGTAAACAGACTTCCGTGTAATTTCATCTCTTCCTTGCTTTCTATTAATCATTAGGGGCAGTACTTTGTATCTGAAACTCAATTTTTATCCATTCACTGATTTGTTTCAATCTTCCAAAGGGTATCAAATGAGACTAAATCGCCTTTATAAGAATCGAATCGAATAAAAAAGGAGCAATCCCCGTGGATTGGGAAATGAGGAAAAAGTGGGTAAAAAAATAAACAATTAATAATTTAGTATTAATCAATTAACAATGTTCAACTCAGTAGCGTTGTAATTGAGAACACAATCCAGATGGCAAGGGAACTCCTGGATGAAGTATTGGGAAAAATTTGCTAGCGCTGCGGGCTTTTTTAATAGAACTAAACCGAATTTGCGTTACAGGGGAAGGAAAACCATAAAAACCTCCCACGATTTGCTTAATGTCAAAGAGACTCTTACCCGTGATCCGTCTACCACTGAGGATATTTTACATCAGCTCTGTGATCGGTACGAGTTGACAGAGCGCGATGTTGGACGGACGATCAGGACTTACGACGGAGCATCACTAGGACCAACGCCCATGTCAACGGAGTACGTCAATCCATGGTGCAACACTAGCAATGGTGGAAACTTTGAACATCTTTTTTGACATCTACCACATCACATGTATATGATTAGTACAGATTCCATAAAACTCAAAGGCATAAGTCGATACAACTAATAAAGTTGACACATTTCTAAATTTGTTCCTATATTATTTGTAGCCTTTTAGTTAGATGTAGCTCCAAAGAGATGATGCTTTATGTAGATGTAGCTTAGTTAGAGATGTAGATGATGTTAGATGTAGCTTTAGTTAGAGAATCAGACTCCAGTCCAGAATCACCAGGGCTTATTAGTAAGTTTTAATGGCACTAGGTTCAAAAATCACATACTGCACCAAACAAATGGTTCATAATACAGATAAAATTGTAAGATAGGTTTCTTGAAAAGATATTGAAATGAGTTTAATGCAGGTTTTAATAGAATAAGATCTAAAAAGGTCATGCTGGATCAAACGAACGGTTTATAATGTAAAACAAAAGGTAGGCTATGTTCCGCAAATTTTTGATTTCGAATAAAAATAATAAACATGCATGATAAATATATTACTAAAACCAGTTTATCGGTTTAGATAAAAAGAAAAAAATGCCGACTTTTTATTTTACATGCATTTTAAAAAGCCATGTTTCCGCTATTAGGTGAAATAGTAATAGCGAATTTGTTTTAGATCTCTGTAAAAGTTTGAAGCAAAAAATAGGAAAAGTTACCCGTTTGAAGATTTTAGTTTCCTTTAAAAACAAAAAGCTTCAGATGTGGATCACATTTTTTTAGTGTATATTCCTGTTCTTCATAAGTCTTCTTTTGTAGGCCAATCCTTTAATCTTTTGAAAGCATTCATCCCTACTCTATTGTTTAGCAGAGTCCCCTTTTTACTTTTGAAGCACATACAAGAAAATGTTGGTGAAATGTTTTCGCGTCCTTGATAGAAGATTATCTCGAGATAGTGAATCTTCTAAACGATGGAGTGGTTTGCAAAAGGGCTTTTTTTTAGTAAATAGCAAAATAGATAGCCATACAATACATTTGAAAAACTCTATTTTATCTGAGAATATGTTTATGTATATGTTTGTGTAATTTTTTTACAGAAAGGTCAAGGATAGAATTACCTACTATTTATATTTATAAACGGAATAAAAGAGAAACTTTTTTTTTTTTTTTTAATTTTGCAAATTCATAAAAGTTTGTTAATGCAGAAATCAATCAAAGCAGCATTATGACTTTTTTCGCGTCCTTGATAGAAGATTATCTTGAGATAGTGAATGCTTTTAACTATGGATAGATTTAAATGAGTATATTTTTACTATACTGCAAAGGAAATAGCCGCACATTGCATTTGAAAAACTATATTTTATCTGAAAATATGTTTTTATATATGCGTGCGTAATTTTTTTTTTTTTTTTTTTTTTTTTTACGGATAGGTCAAGGATAGCTGCTATCGATATTTGTATATTAAATGAAAGAGAAACTTTTTTCGAATTTTGAAACCTGTTTAAAGTTTGTTCGAGCAGAAACCCTTCAAAAAAGCATTATGACTTTTTTTTAAGTGCTTTTAATAAAAATATCTGCTATTTATTTTTACATCATAAAGGTATAACTGTTTTATTACCATTTAGAGTATTTTCAATAGACATAAAAAATACACTATGATCATTAAGAAGATCTAACTATCTACGATTCTTAACTATCATAAGTTCGTAATATTGATAATAAGAATAGTTCGCAGTATTAATTTTAAAATTTTAATATTGTTTATCATAATTATCATAATACGAGGAACAAATAACACAAGTAAATACTTCTACAATATCAAAGGTAATAATCTGACAATAATGATTGCAAATTGTTTAAAATTCAAGATCAGGACCAAAATTTATATAATATATATATATATATATATATATATATATATATATATATATATATATATATATATATATATATATATATATATATATATATATATATATATATATATAAATATATATATATAAAATATATATTTATATATTCAGTTATATATATATAACTAAATGCACATTCTTCGTGAGGAAGAAAAACAATCAATAATTCGATATTAATTAATACTACAAAATCATGCAAGAAAAACTGAAAGTTACAAGTCGACACTATTAAAATATTTTTAAAAAATTTAAAAGATTTTTTTTATTATTATTTCATGCACGTCGAGGAAGTTTTACGTCATTAGCTATTGCAAAACTAGTTAGTAAGTTATTTTTTCTAGTGCAAGAGCTATATTAGGCTATACCGCACTTCTCACTTGGTAAAACTAATGTCAAGGGGTAAAAATAAATTTAAATCATTGAGTAAAAACCTACGTTCCTATGATGAAATAAAACATTTTTGTGAGGAATATTTCCAATTATAACCTGTAAAGTTGAAAATTCATGTTTAAAGTACCGTTGTCTAAGTTTTCTGTATTTAATTCTCTGGTTCAATATACATGTGTCACTGTTAAATTTTCTTGGCATCATGAACATACGTTAGCTGGCTCATCAAATAATAAATGTTTGTTTGTGAAACTAGTGTCCAATTCGTAATCTATTTAAAATGACTTCTTATTTTCTAGGCTTATTTAATGGCTTAGAAGTTTTATAATGAAAAACTAATGTTTAGAAGTTTCTTTCATCCTTACTGACACGGCATTCCATGATACATTCTGACCTTCTTGAGAACTTGAAACCGCATTATGTAATCCTTGACTTTGCTTTTCCATCCAATTCATTTTATTGATGTTATATCATTCTTAAGACATTCCAAACCCCTTTAACAAGGACCGAGAAAATAATAATTGAAAATTGATATTAAATCAAAAATAATTTTTGAAGAAAGTGCAATAAACTTTAATTTTGATCAAACGCTATTTTTTTTTTTTATTTTGATACGCTATCAGGCAACATGGTTATAAAATGCAAAAACAAATATATTACCAATCGAATCGTCTCAAGTTTAGTTTCCAACAATGCCTAAAAAATCCAGTAAGAAAATTTCCTTTTTCAACGCCTCTTCTGATTGAACTAATGGAAATTTTTGCAGGTATATAGGAACAGGAACTAAAATTGCCCCTTGAAGCCGCAGTTTAAATTTCAGGATTATTGCACAAATGGTTTTAGAACTATTGGAGAGGCACAGCAAATTTTGTATAATTTTTTTTTCTCATTAGATAAATGAATACTATGACTACTCCTTATAATATATTATTTTATGATAAACACATTTTGTTATTATTTTATTTTCATTAAATCGTAAACATTTTATTTTCACTTTTATAGCATATTTCATATAAAACTGTCTAATCTACCTCTCGAATTTATATAATATTCGCGCAAGCAAAATTAATGTAGAAAAAGATAATTATTCGCTTAAGGTATACGAAATAATCAACCCACTATTATTAACCAAAATAGTCCTAATAATTTGAGTAATATATATTATTTAGTGCTGTTTTTAAAGTTAAAAAAGGTTCCATACTCTGCTGCTAATTAAGAAAAAGCCATAATCTCAAAAGAGAGAGCCAATTTGTAAACTACATGCCAAAATAATGTATAGTTCCCAGGGCGAACGCATATCAATATCACCAACTCTTGAAATGATCTTGCACAGCCTTCTTTTTTGCTTACTTTCTTGCTAAAGTATAAATTCTTTATCTGGCATTTGATTTGTTAAGAGCATGTCATTATAAGACTTTCCCTTTTTAGTAGTCCAATCAAATCCAATGCTCTTGCAACGTCGCATAATTATTTCTTTTTTAAGAACGTATGTTTTCCTTATTCATTGAAATACGTCGCCAAGTCTAGGTTTCCAGTAAGAATACCGAAACTATAATCTTTTTTTTAATAATTCTATGATATGTATCTCATATAAAAGAGCGTGAATTAAGTTTCAGCCTGATTTGTTAAACGTTTAAAAGCTTTTATAAAGTTTTGAAAGCATATTTGTGTAATTTAATAACGAAATAAAACGGAACTACACTTAGTCGCTAATTATTAAAATCCTATACCGCTGTGGATTTTTCTTAACTTGCAACGGGGTATAATATAAGTAGGTACTAAGATACCTACAACAGACCTACAAACTTCCCACCTTTGTGAGAAAATTTCTTCAAGTGGTATCAAATTTTAAGTTGTAATGCATATTTCTTTGTTTAGATCAGAACAAAGAATTATGCATTGCAACTTTAAATTGGAAAATCTGATTTTAAGCTATTTTCCCCATCACTACATGCGAGTGATTTTAAGTTACTCTATTCCAGTTCTTCTATGGTAAAACTCTTATAATGTTGGCAAATTTAATCAAAATTTTCAAAATTTTATTTTCCTTCATAAATTGCGTTCCACTTTATAAAATACTTCACAAAAACGCAGAAGTTGGCAGCTCTGCGTTTAGTAATAACAGATTTTGCAATAAGTATTGTGATAACAGGTCTTTACAGTCTCCAGAATGAGATTAAGTGTCGAAAAAAATTGCTAGATTGTAAATTTTTACAACCATGTCTTGGCCACGAGGCATAGCATCCTACCAAGTGGTATTAAATAGCGTTAACCATCATTTTGATGAGAACTATTCCTAAAACAGGATTTTGCTTGTTCGAATAACATAAAGTCAAATGAAAGAGCAACACATATTAATGGATAAAAAAAAAATCAGAATTATTTTAGCTTTATTTATTGTGAAAGTATATGTTTTTCAGTTTTGTGCTTGATTTCATAGTGTTGATAAACGACAATTTATCGATTGTTTATTTTTTCTCACCCTATATGAAGAATGGATTTTCACCTGCAGGGGTTTCCAACTTACATGAGGCTGCGGGCCACAATTAAAAATACAAATCAAATGGCGGGCCGCAATTTTATCAAAATTTTATGTAGAACTCTTTTATGTTTGAAGGAACGTTAAATATTACTGTCAGTTTTTTACCAAGTTGTACAAAACAAAAGTATTGAATTACAAATTAAAATACGAAGTAGATTTTTAAAATATTTAATTGTTATTAATAATGTTATTAATAATATTCTTAAAAATATTAAATAAATAATAAAAATTCGGCTACAATAACTTTAACGTGCACCTCTGTATTAAGCAATGAACGCGCAACAGAAATCTAATTAAGATATGAAACTTTAAAAAGGTTGGCATTAAAACTTACATAGTAGCACACAAAATGTTCAATGAGAAAATTGAGGTTTGTCTGCTGCAACCACCAGGGAATGGATATTTACATTTTAAATTTACAAATGTGTGTGTAAATATTTTCGTCCAAAATGAGTGGTTTCAAAAAGTTTAATCGGAGAATTTCTTCGAGAAAATTTCTGATAAGCAAATGCTAAATTATATTCACAAAATACAAGGGGAAAAAACATTAAATAAAAGGAGCAAGATTATTTTTGTATTACACGATTATTTCTGTATTTGAATAAATATTTTCTTGGATGCAAAACCTGAGAAAAAAAATTTTTTGCACCGTCGTTATGTTAAATTTCACGGAAACGAAGAAATTAGGTTTTTATTAACGAGAAAAGTATTTTAAACCCATATAGATTTTTTACGAAAATTGTCCACAAAAAAATGACAACTAATATATTTCAGTTCGCGGGCCGGATGCAGCCCTCGGGCTGCCAGTTGGAAACCCCTGAGCTAGAGCATACGTATGTAAACATAGTCTATATATGTAATAATTAAGTTGGGAAAATAAAAAGCATATAACGCTTTAAAAACTAATTAAGAATTTTGACAGAAAGGTTTTCACGTGATATTGTATTTTTAAAGCGATATACTAATGTTGCCCCAGTATTAAGGTAATAAGTATAAGGTGCATTTTACATTTTAGAAAGTAAATAGTTATGATATGCGTGTGAACAATAAAACTCTTATATTATTAGGGAGATTTTGCAAATTTACGTCAGCTTCCGTATCCTCCCGTACGTAAGATTTCAAGTAATTGCACTTCTGGTGGGTATGCGCCCGTGAGAAAATATCAAACTTACGTTAGTGAAAATAAGAGATTTTGCAGAACTCCGTAAGTTAAAAACACTAACGTAGTGGAATATCATTTTAACTTATGCAGCAAAATAAAAAAAAACATGTTTGTTTTGGACGTAGACTATCTCTTTAAAGCTGTGGTATACGATTCAAAATGCTATATTTTACGTAAAACTGGAGTTCTATAAAAAAAATTGGTTGATTATAGATTTTGATGAATTCAGTGAGAAAGAATGCAGCTTATTATTATATTATATTATTATTATAATTATTAATACTTAAAAAATATTATTTACCTTTTATTGATTATTTAACTTTTTTTAAATAAGTTGTACAGTTAAAATAAATATAATTTATAATACTTATAATTTTAAAATAGCGAAAATAAATTTAGTTTCTTAGGAAACTATAGTGCAATTAGACTGACAAAAACCAATAAAATGTTAAACAAAAACCAATTTTAAATAAAAACAGTAACGTTAAACAAAAACCTATAAAATTATTTTTTTATTGGATCAATTTAATTATTGGATCAATTATTTTTTCATTGGATCAATGTTAATCAATTGTTGTAAGATAAACGACTCATTTCTAAATTTCCTCAAAACATTTATAAATTTCCTTAAAACATTTCCTAAAACTCGCATTCCGTGTCCATGTCTTTAGTTCAAAGGCAGGCTTAAACAGAAAACAACATTTAACAGTTATAAACAGCGTTCTTGTAGCTTTTTATTTGTAGCGTAAATCACGTTAACATAGCGTAAAGATACGTAACGTCTAAAATAAATGCGAGCATGCGCAGTTGCTTCAATCTTGCATTCGGAAGCTAACGTAGAAGTGTAAAATCTCCCTATTGTTTTAAAATATAGATATTTAGGCCGTAATAATTCTTTGTGATTATTATTTGATATGCGGAAAAAATCAAGCCAATACTTTAGGAGCTAAAACTAAACAATTATTCAACAAGGGCACAATAGGTCATTGGTTTTGGAATTTAAATATAACTTTACGCAGGAAAACTTGCTGAAAAGATAAGACTTATAAAAGTTACTTAAAACGGTAAAATACTTTTAAGCAATATAATTATTTACTAAGTTTAAATATTCTTACAAAAATGCATAAGTAAATAAAGAATGTTCGTAGAATCAAATAGAAGAAATTTCTCATTTTAAATAATATAATTATTATAAAATAATATACTTTAATTTTTAATTTTACAATCTTTTTTTTGGAGCACATCATTGCCCGCATAATCTACTTTCAATATTTTACGATAACTTTTGAAACAGTTCATTTTTAAAAGTTTGTTTAATTTGCATTGCTTAACAAAGAAAAAAAAAACATGTTTTTTCAAAACAAAAAACAAAAAAAAAACAGAAATAAAGCAATTCTTTTATTTGAAAAGTGATTTTGAAATTAATTTCTGTGTAAATATTTGCTTTGTTAAGGACTTAAAAGGAGAAAGTTAAACATATATATTTTTTAAAAAAATGACTTTTAACTCTGTATATTCTTCATTAAATAAATTAAACGTTATGTACCTTAACCTTAATGTATTGCAAAAAAAGAAGAATACTTTTATGAAAGGAATGAGAGGCAAATACATGGCGAAAATTATGAGCATTTTTCTATTTTCTTGTAGAATAAAACAGAAAATTGTTTGCCAACAAAAAGCAAAAAGGCAAATCGCATAATGCAGTCAAATTATTAGATTGAATTTTAAATAAACTAGTTAAAAAAAATTTGTATATTTTCTTGAATAGTCAAGCTCTCAAAAATTCAAATTAAGCAATTTTCCCTTGTGGTTATAAATTGTTTAAAAAAAAAGTATTTATTCCCTGTTCGCCACTATTTCAAGCTTTATTTGTGTCAAATGAAATGGAAAACCGGTTTCATCGATAAGAATAGTTGGCGAATTGTCATCTTATGTTTATTTCTATCAACATGCCAGCGTATTGCTTATGTTTTAGTAGACAAAAATGGACCCTCGCAGAAAAGACACTCGAAAAATTGCAAAATTATTGCTGGTTTTTACAAATGTGAAGTTTTGGCATTTCTTTAAAAGTATCTTTTTTAGATATTTTTTTCTGATATCCATTATATATTAGTGCGTAACATAAAGTAGTATAGAATGAAAAAAAAACATGACAATTAAATCATTCTTAAAATACACCATGAACACGTAAAATACTGCTTCGATTTACATAAATAAATGAGAAACAGGTATCTCTCAGATTTCTAACGTAATAACGTTCTAGTTTTTAATTGACTTGATATTTTTTTCTATAGTTTGATTTTGTTTAGAGCCATACGTAAGTGTAAATTTCAGTTGGTGCAGTATAGCCACATCCGCCACTTAAATCTTTTTCACTACATTAAATTCAACTTCATAAAGAAGCTATTTAATTCCCATCAAATCGACAAAATCATTTATACTAATTGTTTTTGAATTTAAACAAATAACAATAAAAGGCTAAGCATTTGTTATTGAACTTTTATCGTTAAATAATTTTACACAATAATTTTATATCAGATAAACATTTAGTGTTCAAATTTGTTAATAATAGTATTTTAACTTTCAACTAGATATTCAGTGGATTGGTTAGTTACTTAACTACTTTTGGCTCAAAAATCATAAAGTAAAATATCACACCATATCTAGTAAAAAAGAGAGTTAATCTATTTATACAAACTTATTTCATTTAAACAAGCTATAATGTCTGATTTTAAACGTAAACAACTTTAAGTGAACTAATAAAACTGTGTCATTAACTATCCTGATACAAAAAGGAAAAGGAAATACTATATCATGCATGCTTAAAGATGTGAGCCCCACGGTTTATTAATTAAAGAAAGCATACAAACCAAGAAGCAAGACCGGCATCGAAAACAATCTTCTCAGTGGCAAACTGTTAAGTACAATCCTCTTACTTAGAACAAGTCCTCGTAATACGTGCTTATTACTAATGCCACTTCCCAATACCAGCAAGTTTTCTAAGGGAAACCAATCGATTTTAAAGCATCGGGGGCGGCGAATCTTGTTTTTAAGTGGCACGACTTACGGCCAAGAATGCGACTTCAATTCCGCACATGTCACAATTCATTTTACTAGGAAAACCCATTCATGCAACTAAAGAACGATCAATCTCCAATGCAGAACCTCCAGAGGTTTTGATTTATTTAGGGGACTTGAAGGACTTTGTGACGCTAACACATTTAACGTACACCAGTCAATATTCGCTGGGGTTCTCTGGCTGTCAGGGTTCGAATTTACGATCTAATGAACATGAGCCCGACGTCCTATCAACCAGGCTGTTCCGGCCCCAGTAAATGCAAAGTTCTGTAAATTAGTGCAAAGAGCCGCGATGGTTCAGGGAATAGAGCATTCCTCTTCCAATGAGGTGAACCAGGTTCGTATCAAAGCGATGGCTGGTCAATAAAAATCCGCATCCGGCTTGCACCGGCTACATTGCTGACGTGAAATATCACCAGTGGTAGACGGATCATAGGTAGGAGTCCTTTTGTCGTCGAGCTAACCGTGGAAGGCATTCGTGATCTTCCTCTTCATGTAACGCAAGAAGTTCCACCCAAAAGTCTTCTTCGATGGCAAATTTCTCTCAATACTTGATCCAGAAGTTCCCTTGTCTTCTGGATTGGTTTCAAAATTACAAGGCTACAGACTTGAACATTAGTAGTCGTAAACCCAAAAATTGGGTCCATTGTTCAACGGCGGTTATAAAATAAAATAAAAAGTAAGTGTAAAGAGCCAGGTGGCTTAGAGGATAGAGCACTCGCCTACCAACGAGGTGACCGTGGTTTGAATTCCACACCCGGCTCGCACAATCCACAATGATAACATAAAATACCCTCAGTGGTATCATGGTTTAGAGTCTCCTTGCCATTGAACTAACTGTGGGAAATTTTTGCTATTTTCCTCTACACGTAACGCCTATGAGGATCAGTTCCATCAAAAAGTCCTCCACGAAGGCAAATACTTCCTAATGCTTGATCAAGGAGCCCCCTTGTCTTCTGGATTGGGTTTAAAATTACAAGACTGCGTATTTGAACATTAACAGTCGTAAACTCAAAAATTTGACCGACTGTTCAACGACGATTATAAAAATGTGCTAAAACGTAGCTTGTCAGTTTTTGGTGAAAGAAGCAGAAAACGTTTGCCGGTTACGAGTAGTAAGAAGTCTGAAAAATTAGAAATAGTTGCATTATATATATATATATATATATATATATATACAGGGTGTTTTTAAAGTTCCGGACCCATTTTGATGTTTAATGACACATAAAATAATAAAGATAGATTAAAATTAATAACATAAATGGTTAGATTGACTCAAAAAGTTTCATGACGCTTGTCAATGAACTTCCACGTGTGTCCCCTTCGTCGCACGGAGAATATCAAGTTGATAGTCAATTTCACGCCAGGTAGCGGCAAGCATGTCGGTTTCCACAGAGGCTATTGCGGTTGTAATTCTGACTTTTAGGTCATCAATGTTCGACACGATCCTCCTGTAACCATTGTCCTTTATAAATCCCCCCAAAAAAAAGTCCAGCGGCGTTATATCAGGTGATCTGGGTGACCAAGGAATTGGACCACCTCACCCAATCCATCTTCCTGGAAAATGGTCATTCAAAGCACTACGAACGATGATACCCCAATGAGGTGGTGCACCATCTTGCTGCAAAAAGACATGTGGCTGAAGCTCTTCTAGTTGTGGAAATACGAAGTTTTCCAACATGTCCAAGTATACGACTGATGAGACCATCTTTTATGTAAAAATGAAAGGCCCAATGACTCGGTCGTGCATTAGTCCACACCACACATTAACCTTTGGGAAATCCCTTTGTGCCTCACGGTTTTCATGGGGGTTTTCAGATTCCCATATGCGCACATTATGGCGATTAACAATGCCAGAAACATGAAAGGATGCTTCGTCGAAGAGCATTATGAGCTTCAGAAAATCAGCATCAAACACATCAAAAGTGAATATAACATTGCAATAGTTGCCAAAAACAAAAGAGAGAGAAATGCAATTAATAAGCAGACGATATTTAGAAAAGTACAGACATTTTGACTGGAAAATGAAATTATCTGAAATTGACCACACGCGCAGACGATATTTACAAAAGTAAAGATATTCAAACCTGAAAAGGAAAATATATGAGTTATTCCATCAATAAATGCCATAAGTTTGTTCTTCATTATTTTAAGAGTTATTAAACATCAAAATGGGTCCGGGACTTTATAAACACCCTGTATGTATATATATATATATATATATATATATATATATATATATATATATATATATATATATATATATATATTCTTACATTTTCTGAACTATTTGTCCGATCAAGTCAGGATTAGTCTCATTCAATTCTTGCATAAACTAAACTCAGTGGCGTGACAGCCCATAGAGGACCAAGACCTTCTGTGGCCATCTCAGTTTTCTTGATCTTGGGCTCTGGGGTGCAGGAGCAGATGTTCCGGTTAGGTAGTGAGCCGAATACGATATCCCCAGTGTTTAGTTCCCAAGCAACCTTGGTACTCATTTATCGACCCACTGAAGGGGTGAAAGGCTGAGTCAACCTTGCCCGGCCCGAGGATCGAACCCAGGACCTGTGGCACAGGAGCGCGAAGCGCTACCACTCAGCCACCGAGAGTGCAATTCTTACATAAGGAATATGTTATTTCCCAAAATACGTAAGAAACAATACTCTTTTCCTAAATAGTAATGTCAGATATGAGTAGAAATTTGCAAAAGTCAGATATGAGTAGAACTTGATTTCATTCTTTTCCGTATAAAAAAGTATTAAATAAAAATAAATGTAAAAAAAGGACGAAGCGCTACTGTATTTTTTATATTTCAAGCTTGGCAAACAAAGAGGACGGTATCCTTTGGCCAAGATTTCAAGTATTAAATTTTTTACCTCCACGCCAGCTAAGCCAGGCAATTTTTTATTACTCATTAAGCGAAAGATAGCATTTTTTGTCCTAGGTTGAGCATTTTTTTTTTCTTAAATTTAGGTTTAAACCTTTTTTTTTTTACTTCATGATAAAGTATTAATTGCGAAGACTTTATAATGAAGTGTTTGCATAAAAATAAACAATCAATAACTGATTTAGAACTGGTAATAAGGCTAGAATAACCGGGTTGGCGGTGCGCTTGTGTCACATCTGTGAGAAAGGGAATCCCGTGAGCCGGCTGAAGATTCCCTGTGTAGTGAATGGTACACGTGCAGTGACTGGTAATGGTAACTGGTACACGTTAAATCCATCGGGTCACAAAATCCTCCATGTCCACATAAAAAATCAATACCTCTGGGGGTACTGAATTGGAGATTAATCGTTCTCTGGTTAAGGTCAAAATTACGATCTGTGGACGAATAAATTGATGTTTGAATGGGTCTGCCCTATAAACGGGTGCGACGTATGGGTATGGCAGAAGTCGAATTTTTGGCCATAGATAGTGCCACGTAAGAACGAAAACAATCGCTCCCCATCTGCCCTAATGGTCGACGACAACAACAACAAAACTGATGATAAAAGTATTAAGGATAATAAAAACTCACTCTTCTTATAATCATTAATGTAACTAATAGTTGTTATTTTGTTATTCCCTTTATTCGATGTAGGCTTATTTATTAATTGTATACATGATAAAGATTTTTTTTACATGACTGAAAAAATCATAGCCAAAGCTATAAAACTCCTTATACCTGATAATATGCTAAAAAGAAAATAAATAAAAAACTTAGTTTACCCACACTTCACCAACCTTCGCTATATGATCTTGCTTTTGAAAAATAACACTTTCAAAGAGAAAATTCTGAAACAATTTTCTGAGAATGAAAAATGACGTAGTTCTTTGCTCATTTTTAGATATATTGTTACAAAATTTTTCTATGAAAACATATCCTCGAGAAAAATCGCAAGATAGAAAAAAAAGTATACGCAGCAGTTTAAGAAAAGTCTGACGTGGGCGAAGGAAAGATACATCAAAATATATTTTTCTCACGAGGAAACATTAGCATTTCTCCAGTGATATCATTTTTTTTAGAATTATTATTTTAAAGATAAAACATTTTTTTATTCCATTTTATGATTTTAAATACATAAGTATTTCTATATTGAATTATGAAATAAAATAATTTTAAAAACTTTAAAAAAAAACTCTATGGGTTTGCATGAAAAAGTAGTAAATACAATACTGCGTGTAACTAATAAATGTCAAGATTAATCAGTGACAGTTTGATAAGTTCGTGATATTGAAATGAAAAAACCGGTTTACATACCAAAAATGCATTTTAGTCTCAGACATAATGTCCTTTCATTTTTATACACTTTTGAAAATGAAGTTTTAACTTTTTTCATCCTTCCAAAAAAAAAAAATAATCTTTCTGAAACGCATCAAAGCGGCATTAATGATTTCAATATTTGAAGAAAATCTTTCTCCTTTTTCCAAGACATTTTTTTTTTAAATTTAAAGAAAGAAAACAAATTACTGATTATCAAATCAGGAGAGAGTGAATAAAGAAACAGAGTGGATTTTTAGCGTAATTTAACCAAATTAGTGGTTGCGATTGCTAACAAGTGAACTAGCGCAATATCGTGATGAAAAAGCACTTTTTTTTCTTAGACAAATGGTTTTACTTTTTTAAACTTTTTCCTTAAAACCGTCTGATGAATCAACTTAATACAGTCTGGTAATAGTTATTCTTTTTTCCAGATAATCATTGTAGAATTATGCCCTTTGAGATCCAGAAAGCTGTGTTCGTAATCTTTCCGCCCGATAGAACTGTTTTTGAATTTTTTGACGCAGATTCATTAAAAGAAATTCATTAATCAAACTGTTCTTTAATTTCTGGTGTATAGTAATTATTTAAAGTTTCAGCGACTGTTTTATAGCGCTGCAAATATTCGATTAGCTTGTGCTCGAACTTATCTAAATACTGCTTGAAAATGGATGCAAGAGTTCGCTTTTTCTTTCTAGCTGATCTTTCTAGCTGATAATTGATTTGTGCTCAAATGTTCATTAAATTATTTAATACGCGTTTTTTATATGTTCATCTTATTAGCTATCTCAATTAATGTCACACTATGAACTAACACGATAGCGTGGATTTGTTGTCATCGATCGCTACCTCAATTGGACGTCAAGAACGCTCGTGCACAGTCACAACCGAATTCCGTAAACCACTTATAAACAATTCCATATTCACAGCAGAGTCCTCATATTATTTAATCAATTTTTTAGTTTCAGTAATTGTTTTCCGAGCAAAAAATAACGTTATATCAGCACACGGACCTTTTTTTTTTCTATAATTCAAACAAACACGTTAATCGTTTACTTTTCGCGATCGCAACGAACTATAGGGGGCGTTGTTGTATGTGCCGAATCCCTGCGATTTCCATAAGAACAGTCATTCAGTTACACTGGAGACGTCTTTAATGTAGCATGTAGCATTGTAACGTTCCATCTTTATTGTGGCTGATTAAATTTAAAAAAGAAAAATGTTTGTTTTCTTTCTTATGCAAACGAAAACAAAATGGTATCTCTTTCTTTTTAGAGAAGGAACATCCAGAACGCATCGGAAAAATATTTGTAAACAAAGAGAAAAAAATATGTATATTCTTATAAGAGTTCAAACCTAATGCCTGAGAAGTAGTTTTACTAAATTTAATGGTATAACATGAAAGGCCCATTTAAATTTTAACGTAAAATAAAGAATGCTTACGAAACAAAAAAAACAAAAGAAAAAAAGAACCATTCTTTTTTTGTCGCCATTTTTTAGTGTTACGAAAATGCGTCTTTGGGACTTGCCAAAAACAAAACAAGATGCAATTTTATTTTTTTAGGAGCGAAATATTTTATGGAGTGAAATATAACGAAAATGTGCCAATGTCCATAACATGAAACTTTATCTTAGTAAACGTTCGTTTTGGAAATGTTATTTCATTTTGAATCTTATTTATTAGAGTTCATAATGGCTATAGAATCAGGTGAGAGAAAAGTTTGTTTTGAATCTATGCTAAACTCTATATCGGCCCATTTTCCACCGAAATCCGATTGACTACTTTGATTTTAAACAAAGTGTTTCATTTTAAGACTTTTTCCAAAAATTTTAAGTGTAGATTAGCGGCACTTAAAAATCTGCCAAATCTGTAGCTGTGGTTAATACGTAAGTACCGAATTTTTCTTCCATACTTTTCTGAATCATATTACTTCAAATATTAGAATATGCAAGAAGTATACATAAACACATAATTTAATACCATTTAATTTTTCAAAAAAAGTATTTTGACAACAATTTTATCAAAAAATTATAAACTAAAAAACGTAAAATATAAAGAATTCTTAGGATAAAAACGATTTTAAAAATTCCTCATTTTTCAATAAAAACTTTCATATTGTTTCTTTTTTTTAATTCTTATAGTATACCTGATTTATAAGTCCGGAGAATTCCAAAATGATATGTTCTTTGTTTGAAAACTTTATTCTCAAATAATATATACATAGTTCATCCCTTCATTACTTTTAGGTAACATACCACACATCAAAATTTTATAATTGTAGATCTCGATATGAATTTTAATATGTAGCTTAAAAACAGAATAGCTGAATTCTAGTTGAAATTCTTTCAAAACTAAAAAAACACTTATCAAGAAAACGATAAAAAATGTATTTATAATCAGCACAAAAGATACTTTTTCAAGTAATGCGGATTATTATTTATTGTTGTTTTCTGAATTATGTAGATACAGAAATATATACTATTCTATGAAGAAGAAGAATATTCTATAACTATTACAGTTCTGTATGGAATTCATTGGAACACATTTATTCATTGGAATGACGAAAGCAATGTTGACTTCATTTTGACTTGTAATGAATTGAAGACAGAAAAATTATTTTACCGCAATACACACATCTGTAACAGCAAGTGATCATGAAATCATGTTATGTTGTTGGTAATGGAAAGGTAAAAATTATTGAGAAGTTGTTCTTCAAATGCTTGGCGTGTTCTGCTTCAATGTTTGGCATGTTCTGATTAGTTTTTTCAAGAAGTTTTACCTTTTCCTTAGGGAATTTTTGCTTCCTATTTGCTGCTAAGAAAATGGCGTCCGTCATTGCCAATGGTTATGTGGGAACTAATGCCCGATATTTACAGTCTCCCGCTAGATGGCGTACTCGAGTGTTGCGATCACGATTTGAGTCAAGCAGAGCACAAATTATTTAAAACATCGTCTGCGAATTCCATGGATGTTGCCACAGAAATTAATAAATTGGACACATGAAAATAAGAGCGTGATCTGAACGCCACCTTTTTCAGGAGCGCCACCTTTTTTTTTTTATTCGATTTCTCAAGAACTAATCAACCAGTTTTGCTAAACTTTTGCATTTTGCCATAACAAATTACATAATTTAAAATGGTGTAAAAAAATAAATATTTTAAAATACAATTTCTTTTCGGCTTTTTTAAGTGAAAAATTTAAAATAATAGATTCTTAATAAAATTTATTTTTTGCATGTAATTTTCTTTGGAAAAATAAATTTTACAAGTGTGAGCAAACATTTTTACAATACTTTAAAAGTTCACGATTTATGACGAAATACCCAAAAAGTAAAATTAACTTTAAGAAGTCTAACCATCGAATACTCTCCCGAACAAACTGACAGATCGTGGCTACCCTCTATTCTCTGGAGGGTCAGAAATCCGAATCCATTCATAAAAAGATATGCTTTTCCAGAAAAAGTATACATCTGTATATCTGATTCCGTGTTTCAAGCTATACTGACAACCAAATGCCTATAAAGTCATCATTCAAAACAAAAAGTAATGAGTAAAGGCATATGAAAGCGATCAGAGGCTACTGGTTTTTCCTTGTTTTCTCCTTCTTCTATTTTTTCCTTTATTTTGTTTATTCTAAAAACTTATACTGATACTGAAAACGTATACTTTTAAGAAATAAAATTTGGTTCTCGAGAAAAATGTCTGATCATGGGCATAATTAAAATTTAAAAAACTGAATGTAACTAACTGAAATGTAACGTGCATTGCGCAAAATGAAAAACGGACCACAGTGAATAAATTTTTATCCTAATGGGCAGATCTTCCCGTTCTAGGACTCAATCTTAACGATTCAAAAGGCTAACCTCTAATATGCTAGTTAATAGAGGCCGACTATATTTTTAGTTATGAAATCAGAAGCAAAAACATACTTTCTTTGAGTAGACATACCTTTTTATTGACGTATTCGGATTTCTCACCCATAAAATATAGGGTGTGGCTGCAAGCTGGGAAATATGGTCCTAATAGTGTATTCAGGAGAGCGGTGAAAAGTTTTGACCCCTTAATCTTTGCGTATTTTACTATATATCTCGAAATTTTTTAAGCGAATTGAAAAATTTTTGCACACAATTACATCTTAATATAATTTCATGAAAACAAATTTTTAGTGAAATCAGCCAAATAGTTCATGAGGTATCAAGTTTCAAAAATACAACTTTTTTGAGTCGTTCTCCTGACCAAGTTATCGGGACAATATTTCCAAGATGGCGATTACCACCTGTATTTTGGAGGACAAAAATATAAATTTATAAGGAAAAAAGTCTGTTTATTCAGAAAAAGCATTTTTTTGAGTCTAATGTCGTAATATAAAATATCGTCTGCAATATTCAATTAGCATATTTGATGCCTCCCTTTTGAATCATTAAGATTGAGTTTTGAAGATCCAATCATTAGATCAAAAGTTTTTTAGGGTGGTCCATTTATTTCTTTTGCGCAGGGAACATTTATTGAAAAACAATATTTTCAAACTTTTCAATTTTAGTAGAATGTAAATTTTATTTTAACATTAAGATTTCTAATTTGCCATAATTATGCATAACTCACCAAATGTAAATCTTTGAAACCTTCCATATTGGATTACTTATAATTAAATTTAACTGCGTTTATTTTCTAATAGCTTTAACTCAATAAAACTTTCAAGAAATTCCACTAAAGAAATTTTTTTTCAATTTTCGAAATTATAAGTCAAATGTGGTAATTTGGGGAGATAAAACTTAAATTACACTATTAAATACATGCATTTCCGAGTACTATGTTTCGAATCATCAGTTAAATGCATTACGTGCACACTAAATTATTTTAAATAAAAGCTTTTCAAACGTTGACTTAAGTAGAACATTTAACGATTTCAATTTAACTGAAGTATTTGTCAGTAAATGTTTAACGCAATAACGAATGGGCTTCCCTTAATGAATCAAGAAGTTGCATGTAAAAGCAGAAATAAGTGATGAGGGAATATTTTGAAACAAATTGGCTAAAGGGAAATGAAGTAATTGAAACAGTATTTATTAATAATTTAATTTGCGTGAAAGTAGAAAACGGGATAATTCTTTTGAATTCGTAAATTTGATTTTAGTGCACGGAATCAGAATATCACTTATTGAGGGAAAATGTTTGCATCTATTTTTGAACTTAGGTGGGAAAGTAGTTTGAAAATATTTATCGTTATAAATTGATATTTACTTTAAAATAATTTACATATTTTTAAATATTTCATCCAGCTTTTTCACTACGTATTTTCTTTTTCAATATAACCCTAAATTAAGACAATTATACAGATTTCTTTTTCAAAAAATAATAATGAAATAAATTTTTTCTCTAACTAATATTAGCACTTGGTTCGTAAAAATTTAAAAAAAAACGAAATCAAATGAATTCGATTGAATTTCTTGTAATTTTCATATATATATTATATATATAAGCTAAAAAATTTAGAAAAAATGGAGGGAAAAAAAATATTAAAAATCCGGAAAACAAAATAAAGAAATGATATAATCTCCTCATCAGCTCACACGATTATATCCGCAAAAAGGAGTGCTTTCTAACATTGTATCAATATAGCCAAAGCAAAATATATATCAACACAATAGTGTGAGGAGCACTCAAAAAAATTTAAACGAAATTAGAACACATTATGTAAAAAATAAACAAATATATCAAGCAAAAAACAGAAAATAAAATGTAAAGAGATTATAGAAAAGTACACGACAGGAGATCTACATAGTGAGGAGCGAATTTAAATGTACTTACTCGTACCGGCATCTTTCAAGAATGATTTCAAATATTTACGTAATAAGATTGCCAGATTACAAACTATGAAAACAAAAGCATAAATAAAGTGATATCTTATGGCTTATTACTGCAATACTGAAGCGCGTCAAATTTGTTAGTTACGCGCTTCAGTATTGCAGTAAGAACGTGCCATAAGATATCACTTTATTTATGCTTTTGTTTTCATAGTTTGTAATCTGGCAATTTTATTACGTAAATATTTGAAATCATTCTTGAAAGATGCCGGTACGAGTAAGTACATTTAAATTCGCTCCTCACTATGTAGATCTCCTGTCGTGTACTTTTCTATAATCTCTTTACATTTTATTTTCTGTTTTTTGCTTGATATATTTGTTTATTTTTTACATAATGTGTTCTAATTTCGTTTAAATTTTTTTGAGTGCTCCTCACACTATTGTGTTGATATATATTTTGCTTTGGCTATATTGATACAATGTTAGAAAGCACTCCTTTTTGCGGATATAATCGTGTGAGCTGATGAAGAGATTATATCATTTCTTTATTTTGTTTTCCGGATTTTTAATATTTTTTTCCCTCCATTTTTTTCTAAATTTTTTAGCTTATTTTATGAGTTCTATATACTTGCAGCTTATGCGCAGTTAATATAACTTATTAATTTTCTTCGTTTTTCTCTTCTTTTTTTTTCTCTTTGTTTTTTTTGTTATATATATATAAATATATATATATATATATATATATATATATATATATATATATATATATATATATATATATATATATATATATATATATATATATATATATATATATATATATATATATATATATGAACTTAGGTGGCAGAGCAAAAAATATTCTAAAAACGGCTTTGCCCCACAAAGGGCGGCTAAGTAAATAAAGAAGAGGGAACAGAAATGTTCAAATAGATTCTTCTAAAATTGCTCACCGATTCAAAATAAATTTTTAGTGAACACTTTATTGCTTCATTTGTTTTAAATAATAAGTGACAGACATTCATTTGGCATTGCAACGAAGCGTATTGATCTCAAATTGTTAAAGAGATCTTTTTTTTTTTTTTTTTTTTGTAAAAGAAGAGATTTTGATCACTAAGTAATAATAATATACAATTTGTGTGGTTGTTTAGGCATTCGACGCACATTTTATATTAGTTTGTAAAAAAAAAAGAAAACAAATCTCTAAAAATAACGTTTTAAAGTTTCCAACGAATTTGAACTGCTATTAATCAATATTTAAAATGTTAAACTAAATGGTATCTAAAAGCAATTTTCTTAATTATCAGAGGAGAAACAGATCAACGTAATTGCCATTAGCATTAAGTGCTTCTTGCACTAAACTCAATCTTAAATATCCTGTCTTTGTTCTGAAGAATTTCTTATTTACATAATAGATTAGATTTTGCCGCTAAGCAGGCACATTTTATAAAATAAATATCGAATTTGCTGGAAACATTGATTAACTGACGATTAAGGAAAATAATTTGATTGTTTTGAAATCTGTTAAATAGGGCAGTTGGAATTATTTAAGGTATATAACCGAATAGAATCTTTATTTAAATATTGAACGAATTAACAGTAAAAAATTCTCTCTTAAAATTGATAATTTTTTCAACAAGGTTGAAAAATAATTATAGTTTTTTCGAGATTATCTTTCTATTCAAGTACTTCCTAAAGATGTAATATCTTTGTTTATTTTCCCTTAGGCTTTGCATGATAAAGCTTAAGTAAGTGATGCAAATTTTTGGCACAAGAGCCATGTTTATAGCCTACAGCTAGGAAGCTATAAAGAAGGAAGCTATAAAGGAAGTATAATTAAACTATAATTATTTTTCAACAAGGTTGAAAAATAATTATAGTTTTTTCGAGATTATCTTTCTATTCAAGTACTTCCTAAAGATGTAATATCTTTGTTTATTTTCCCTTGGGCTTTGCATGATAAAGCTTAAGTAAGTGATGCAAATTTTTGGCACAAGAGCCATGTTTATAGCCTACAGCTAGGAAGCTATAAAGACTACATAAAAATCAGAATAACTCGGTAAAAATTAGAATTAAATTGAATTTTTGAAACTGATGCCTTTGTACTTGGTAAAAAGTACAACGTTTCGCATCAAAAAGAAGCCTTAATACCTAAAATAAAATCTAATGTGCTGAAAATAAGAGAAGATATTTTTATTTTGTTTGTCACTGATTAAAAAAGATAAAAAAATTGGGTAATCACAGCCAAAATGACGCCATTTTCGAAATTTGTATTTTTTGCCTTTATTAAGAAACTGCATTAAAGCTGTTAAAGCACATCGCAGGATATATAATACAAAACACAAAACGCAGACCTAATAAATTTTTCAGACATTAATTTTCCTTGCATTAAATCAATACAACGCGAAATGAAAATGATATTTTTAAATTAAACAAATCAACTTTATACCTATGTTTCGTTACTTAAATCAGATAAATCAAAAGCTATGGACACCTATCTGCTTTAATCATCATTACTTCGTGAAAATATACTGTTTGTTTTTAAAATAATTAGTTCTAAGAACTATAATCTTCAAACAAATCAGAAATGATGAGACTTAAGAAAACACTAATTAGCAATGGTATTTTGTGGCAATTCTTCATGATTACCTTTTAACTTAACAACCTCATTCTGTTTTCCAATTAAATCACAAAAACAACTCTTTCCATTTATGCGGAATATTTATTCTTTTTCTTTTATTATTCTTTAAGCGTTAATAATTCATCAGACCAGGATGTCTCCTTCTATTCAATGGTTATCAAGTGCTTCCAAAAGATATCATATCTTTGTTTATTTTCCTTTAGGCTTTACAATTCTTCTTCACGAAATAAATATGTTGCGTGTATGCATGCAAAAGCTTCTTTGCTTTTAAAATGAGGGTTCAAGTAGGCACTCGTGAAGTGCCACTACTGATTCAATCCAAAGACATGGAGGACGTTTATAATAATGATTGTAAAAAGAAAGAATATGTGCTACTTGATAAGGTGTCCTCTCGAGTCGAAGTTGATAACTTTTTCTTTCTTCAAAGCAACATAGTTGACGTTGCTCTTTAATTGAAAGCAATATTGAAAGAAATAAAATAATAACTTATTCAGCCTCTTTAGCAATATACTTTTTTAATTTCGTATTACATGTTCCGGATTTTTTTTATTTTAATTAGTTCTAAGAAAATGAATAAATATTCAGCCATTTTTGACTCTTCGGGGGAAAAAATATTTTAATCTGAAAAATCATCGTTCGGGCATTTGGAATTAAATAATAAATTTTTTGATATTTTTGAAGGTGGTTATTTCTATTAATGTACTATGGAAAACATGATATTATTTAATTTAAAGTTAACTACTTTTAAAATTCAATACATATATTTAATATCACAATGAATTTTAATAACTGGTTTTTTAGTCTGTAATAAAAAAATTGATTTCTCAAATCGACATCAGAATATTTATTCAGATTTTTATTATTCTTTAAGTGTTAATAATTCATCAAACCAGGATGTCTCCTTCTATTCAATGGTTATCAAGTGCTTCCGAAAGATATCGTTGTTTATTTTCCATTAAGGTTTGCAATTCTTCTTCACGAAATAAATATGTTGCCTGTATGCATGCAAAAGCTTCTTTGCTTTTAAAATGAGGGTTCAAGTAGTCACTCGAGAAGTGCCACTACTGATTCAATCCAAAAACATAGAGGACGTTTATAATAATGATTGTAAAAAGAAAGGATATTCTCGACCTGATAAGGTGTCCTCTTGAACCGAAGTTGATAACTTTTTCTTTCTTCAGAGCAGCATCGTTGACGTAGCTCTTTAACTGAAAGTAGTATAGAAATAAGTAAAATAATAACTTATTGATCCTCTTTAGTAATTTTTTTAACTTCAGATTTCATGATCTAGATTCTTTTGATTTTAATTAGTTCTAAAAATATGAATACGTTTTCAGCAATTTTGGACTAGACTCTTCTGGGGAAAAAAGTTTAATCTTGAAAAATTGCCTTTCGTTCATTCGGAATTAAATAATACAGTTTTAGTTATTTTTGGCACGGAAATTACTTCTACTAAATGCAATAACTGATAACAAAATTGAAATGAATAACCTTTAAAAATTTTTGAATATATTTAATATTTAAAAAAAATGTAATATCTGGTTTTTAGTTCGTAATAATAAAAACTAATGTTTTACATCTTTCAAAAAAAAACATTTTTAAGTCTATAAACGTTTTAACTTTTGTTCATTTGTGATAGTGCATGTTCGCAAAAGAACAAACCCATAATTTCTTATAACGCCTGACGAATGTCATAAAATCATTTTTAAAAATAATCACAAAATCATTGAAATGAATGTTGGGTTTAATGTTGCAAGGGTCAAAATGGACATCTTGCGCAAAACAGAATGTTTTAATTCCATTTAGCAATTAATATACAAATCAGTATTAAAAGTTCACAAAAATATATCATTCAAAATAACTTTTGCCTCTAATGATCGGATTTTCTCAAAATTTTTCTAAATTATAAAATTTCAAAAGATCTGTATTTTAAAATTTTCATTTTTCAAAAACTATTCGATTAATTTCCTTCAAAATTTTTAGTTTTTTCATAAGAAATTACACGGGTTAAAATGAAGTAAATGTTTGCATACCTTACAGTACAAAAATATTTTAAATACGAGGGTTATTTTTTTTCAAGATCCGATTGGTCACTAAAAGAAAACTTCGTCGAAACTCCGCTAGATCAGTGCGCAAACGTCTTACGCTGTGTGCGTAGTTGGCCAGGGGAAAGCGTGGATTAGCGGTTATCATTTTTGAGTACGTATGGAGCACATAAACATGCTTCGAAAAATAGAGTCTCCCGCCAAATCTGAATTGCGTCCAGTCATTCGATTTCTGCATGCTGAAGAAAGCAATGCAGCTTAAATTCATAGACGAATGAGTAAAGTGTACGGAGAAGCGTTCATGAGTGATAGCAAAAAGCGGAAGAAACTAAAGAGCAATCCAAACAGTGGATGCATTCACACTCCCCGAGTTGTAAACCAGTGAAGTTCAAGCACACGTTCTCCACAAAAAAGTGCATGACTACAGTGCTCTGGGATTGTAAAGGTGTTCTCTTGGTAGAATTTATGCCACGTAGTGCAACGATCACTGTAACTTCGTACAGCAAGACTATTCAACGTCTTCGAAGGACAATTCAGAAGGCGTTGTCGTCAGACATTGTCCTTCTTCATGACAATGCGCGGCTGCCCACTGCAGTTGCAACAACGATCTTCCTGCAAAGTTTTGTATGGGAAGTTTTTGATCACCCATCATACAGTTCTGACTTGGCTGCCTCAGATTTTTTGCTGACATGAAAGAACACACTTTGGCCACAGACAACGAGCTGCAAACCAGCGTACAGAATTGGCTGAAAACCTCGCACACAAACAATTGTGTGCGGGGCATGGCAAAATACGGAAAACGTAAAATTAATTTAAGAGAACCGAACTTTCAATTGTTCTGCTGACTTAATTATTGGGAACATATTTTCCAGATTTTTGCTATACTCCATATTCTGATAGCCGCAAATTGAAATAAGTGGAAAACAAATTTGCTTGTTCAGCGAAAATAGGCTGCGTCTGATTCCGTAAGTTAATTAATAGTTATTGCTGATTAATTAGAATATTTGAGGTCACCCCTTTTGTACCGGTAATTCTGGTTATTAAAAACTAAATATTACACTAAATTGAAAATTTAAAAGAAGAGATATAGCCAATTAAATATATATAGATTTAGATTAAGCAGTGTGCCGCAAAATAAATCTAAAACAACTATCTAAAGGAAATAGGGATGAAAATACAACATATTTAAAGAAGAGATGAAGCTATAAAATCAATAAAAAAAACTTTCAGTACCTATGAACAAGTCACGAAATAGACAGTCATTTAAAACCAAAGTTCTTTATTTTGGGGATCCACAGGAAAAGCAAAGACAGTATCGTCATGGTGGGGTAGTGGGAGGAGAAGTGGAGCATGCTTAGATATCCAAGAACGGGCATTAATCTCATACCGGAAAATTGAACAGAGAGTACGGATGACTTTTTTTTTTCTTTCTTTCCTCCAAGCCCTGGGCATGTACCTAGGTTATGAAAAACCCTTAACCATATAGCCCAGGACTTGGCAACTGGTTCAGCTCCACTCCAATCTATATTACATGATATTTAAAAAAAAATAAAAAAAATTTTTTTTTTTTTTTTTTTTTACTGTGAGTGTGGAATTTAAGAAGAAATAAAATAAAAATAAAAATATTATGCATGTGGAATGGGAAATTATTAAAATTTTAATAGATAGTCATTATCCGCTAAAAAGTTCATTATTGTTATTAATCTTATGGTTAAAGTATTGTTTGTAATAAAATTTTTCTGCCAAATTTCTAAATTTGTTGGGCTAGGTTGACGACTATGCCAGGATACAGTATAGGGACAACTAGTTAGATAATGTTCAGGCGAACCTTGTTGCCCGCAGGTGCAAAGATCAGTATCTGTTATATGCAGGTAATGAAAGAAGGTTGGAAATGGTCCATGACCCGTCAAGAACCAGATGACTTGTTTTCGAGGTATTGTTTTGAAAAAAGTAACATTGTTAATAATTTTGAATAGACGTCTGCCTCTGTCTGAATTATTCCATTGAAATTGCCATTTTGTTAGAAAAGAATCTTTAATACTTCGTTTAAGATATGAAACTGGAAGTGGGTATACGTAATTTTTCGGTTGTTTCGTAGATTGTTTAGCTAAATCATCTGCTTTTTCGTTACCTACTCTATTGCTGTGTGCTTTAATCCAGGAAATTTGAATTGATGTGTGTTGAAGTTCTTGTTGAATATCAAAAGAAATTCTATTATTTGTGCCAAAATCAAGTATTGATGATATTGATGATTTTGAGTCTGACCAGATGACATAAATATCGTTATTATTAAAATTTTCAGTGCTCTTAATATATTTAATGCATTCAAGGATTGCCAACTGTTCGGCTTGAAAGATTGAATTTTCCCTGTCTAATGTGTAGTTTTGTGAGTGTGTAATATTGAGGAAAGCAAAAGCTGTGCCTGTGTTTGTCTTCGAACCATCTGTAAAATAGTTTGTTTTTCTGTTAAAATCAAAATTATTCTGTTCTACTAAAGATATTTTGTTAATTGTGTGAAAAGAAGGATGGCGATGTGGTATTTTTAGCTTTTTCTCATAGTCTAATGTATTATACGCAACATTATTAAATTTGGCATCTTTTTTGAGGTGAGTTACGATTGTTAAACAAGATATTGACATAATCTGTTCTGCGAGAGGAGGAATATTTGTGAGTACTTGGAGTGCTGCCGTGGGGGTAGAATAATAGGCTCTACTCATGTTTAAAAGAAATTTTCTTTGAATAGATTGTAAAGTGCGATAAATACGTGGAGAGATATTCGTAGCCCATAGGCTGCAACCATGAGCTAATGCGGGAATTATTACTGAATTGTATATATTAATTTTCTCGCTTTTTGGTTGATACCCCATGATTTTTGGTTGATTTTTTGAAGCGAATTTAATAATGTATTAGATTTTTGTTTTAAAAGATTTATGTGAGAACCCCAGTTTAATTTTTTGTCAATGACTACTCCTAGATATTTGAAATGATTAGAGTGTTTAATTTTAATATTATTGATTTTAAATATTGCTCTGCGATCTGTGTTATAAAAGTGGATGTAAACTGTTTTTTCTATAGAGAGATTTAGAGCATTTTGCATGAGCCATGTGTGAATTTCATTAAGGGTATTATTTGTAATCTCTTCCAAATTTCTCCTTGAGTTTGCAAAAGTCAGTATAATCAGATCGTCTGCAAAAGCTTGAATCATATAATTTTCAGAATGTATGTTAAGCAAACTATTGATAGTAAGATTCCATGCTGTAGGACCAATACATGACCCCTGGGGACAACCTTTTGAAATGCTTTTAATTACGCAACCTTGATCTGTTGAAAGAATTGCTTGCCTATTTGTGTTTATACTTTCTATGAAAAGGCAAATATTAGAGGGAATATGATGTTTTGACAACTCATAATTAATTATACTATATTGAATGTTGTCAAAAGCACTTTTAATATCTAAAGATATAGCTGCAACGTGTTTGTAATTATTTTTTAGGTGTGTTAAGTTATCTTTAAAATTATCCAAAGCTAAATGGACTGACTTGCCGAATCTGAAACCGTATTGAAAATCTGAAAGGGCGTTTACATTTTCTAAATGAAAATTTAGTCTTTTTATGATAAGTTTTTCCAAAAATTTACCCAAGCAAGGTAGAAGGGTGATTGGGCGATAAGAAGTTAAGTGTTTTGGATCTTTGCCCTTTTTTAGAAAAAGTAAAACCTGGCCTTTCTTAAAATGATCTGGAAAATAATTTAGAGCAAGACATTTGTTGAAAAATTTAAGTATTAAAGTACTGAAAAATGAGAATAAAATTTTTACTACAATGTAGTCTATTCCATCGATGCCGGGTGCTTTTTTGCTGTTAAGAGTTTTAATTAGGCGTTGTAATTCATTGTGTGTGAATGGGGGATCCGATGTGTTATTACTGTAAATTAGTGGACGTGGAGGAATAATATTATCGTCAGGATAAAGATTTTTAAGGATGCTGTTTGCTTCGTCAAGTTGAGAATTATTGTTGTATATATTTGTGAGTATTGTTGGATATGAATTTGTTCGGAATGTAGATTTATAATGGGCTCCGTAAATATTCTTAGTGTTTTCGCAAAGAATCTGCCAACTTTTATATTTAGCTTGTATAATATGTTTTTTATACTCTGCTCTTTTATATTTATTAATAACCTCTATATCACTTGATCTTTGAAAGCGTCTTTTAATTGCTTGAAGTTCTTTTTTATAAATTGTTAACTGTGTTGTCCACCAAGTGGGATTTGTTGGACGATGAAAAAGTTTAGTTTTGTAAGTTTGTTGACAACTTATAAAAATTTTATTAATAAAGCTATTCGTAAAATTGTTTAGATCTGAATGATTTTGAGTTGTATCTAAATGATCTATTAGGTCTAGGTTGAAAGTTGAGAAGAGATTTTTGAACTTATTATGATTTCCGTATTTCGTTTTGAATCGCGTGAATGAGGAAAAGGAGTATGTGTTATTTACTTGGATTAATATGTACTTATGGTCAGAATTACTGTTTATATCCATGACATTCCATGTTGTGGATGTTAAAATATCTGGATTATTTGTTAAAGTAAGATCAGGAAATGATGAAGTTAAGGAGGTTACAAATGTCGGTATCGCTGGCTGGGTATTAAGAATTTTCAAATCATTAGATGTTATGAAATCTAGTAAAGCATCGCCCCTGGCATCAATGTTGTTATATCCCCAGAAGTCATGATGAGCATTAAAATCCCCACAAAAAAGAGTAGGTGAGTTATAACAATTTTTGTTGCTGTAATAGATTAAATCCTTCATTAAATTTATTTCGTTATCACTTGGAGAGTTATAAAAAGAGATTAAAATTAATGGAGAATTAATTGATGAATTTATCGAAATCGAAACTGAATTTTGTAGGATATCTAACTGTAGAGGAGTTATTGTTTTATTTGGTATGAATATACCGCTTTTACCATCTGCCGACAGGAAAAGTTTCCAAAAGCTTGGGTATCCTATTATTGTTCCTTTAGGAGAATATGGTTCTTGAAAACAAACTATATCAATCCCATGCTCAACAACTGTTTTTTGCAATAAAAAGATAGCTGCTTTGCACCTTTGAAGGTTAATTTGTAGAATGTTAAGTCCATCAAGATTTGTTGATATAGTATACTGTTTTATATCATTATTAAATTGGTTAACCATGACTAAATGAAATTAAATTGAAATGCTTAGAAACTAAAGATTAAACAAGAATAAAAGTTGCTTTAAAAATTTAAAAAATAAATAAAATGAGGAATAGTGAGAAATGGAAAGAAGGGTAAAAAATGGAATGTAAAAAGAAATGAATAAAATAAATTAATAGAAAAAAAAATATAGCGTTAAAAAAAAAAAAACTAACTGAGATAAAAGGATTACTTGAAATAGAGAAATATTAATAAACTAATATATATGTCTTTTTAGTAGGGATGTGAATAGACTTGATTGGATTGACGTAGCTCTTTTAGTTCGTGCAGGTAAGTTGGGTAGGAAGGTGAGGAGGCTCTGTGATTACAGTCCAGATTTAAATTGGAGTTTTGGTTGGATGAGTGACAGTTTATACAGTATTCTTCTTTTTCTGTGCAATTTTCAATACTATGACCTTTGTATCCGCACTTCTCACAATAACAGTGTGACTCAGTACATGTGTTTTGGTGATGGCCTATTGTCTGGCATTTTCTGCACCTTAATAAAACCAGCCTTTTTTTAATTGTGCAACGTTGTAAACCAGCGTAAAAATAATTAAGATTCAAAAGCTTGATGGAGAGTTTTCTGTTGACTCTTATGATGATGTGTCTCTTAGAATTATCTCTTTTATGTGGAATTTCTTTGGTCAGTTTGATGATATCATAAGCAGAGTCGAAATCGCTATTGATTTTTATCAAGTCAATAATCTCAGTTTCTGTGAATGTGATAGGTGTGTTAAGAAGAATTAGAGAGAACAACTTTACGTCTTTGTCGTGATATTGGATGCCTGTCTTTTGTAAGGTTGAGAGGACCGTTTCTTTATGTTGATTATTATGAAACTTTAGTTCTAGCATCTTGCTGTTTCTATATACTTTTTTCACGGGCAGTTTAGGTTCTTCCTGAATCAGCCTTTCCACGATATCAGTTGTGGAGCAGTCTTCTTGGGGTTTTACTATTATTGGTTTTGGTGGTATTATTACTCGTGGAACATCAACATTGATAGAAGTGGTATTTTCTAATTTTTCGAATTTTGCGGTGATGGTCTTTAGATTCGCTTCAATTTGATTTATAGGGTTTGAAGAGTGAACATTTAATGAAAAGTCAGCAAGTTTTATTCGTATGTCGTCAATTTTCTTGTCCAAAGCTGTTTGGAAGTTTCTAGAGTTTATCAAGTCATGAGTTTCTTGTTCCGAAGTTATCTTCCTTATTTGTTGAATTGTGTTGATACAAGCAGATCGTGGTTCTTGCGGAAGGAATATTTTCTTATGATTGCTGTAGTTGATGTTTTTCTCTATTATTTGTAGAAGGCGTTCGATATCCGTTTTAGTCTGTGACATAATGGAGGTATTTTTGTTGGTAGAAGTTGGAGTATCACTGATGATGCAGTCGTTGGTTACCGGAGAAGTATGTTCATAGACCGAAGTGAGATCAACGATTACTGAGGGTGATGTATCAGGACCTTGTATGGGTTTATTATCCTTTCGATGAGAATTTTTTGATCTGGAAGGAGTTTCTGTGAGTGAGATATTATAGTCAAATCTTTGAAAGTTTTGTGTAACTCTGCGTTGGGATCTTGTTGATTTTGCAGGATTTTGAAAATTGTCTGTTACTTGAGAATTAGCCATGAAAGAAGGTAGTCAATATTTAAGCAGGGATTTTTGTCAGTCAATGTGTAAAGTCAATATGTCAGAAGAAATTGGCGTTTTGAGGAACCAAAGTATTAGTTTTCAAGTTTTTTAAATATTTTTTTTTATTTATATATTAAATGGCGAGGGTGAGTCCCAACCAGTTACCCAGAAAAAATCAGTCCAAGGAAGATGTAAAATTTTTATTTAAGAATTGATTTGATTTGATGTGATGCTCCATTGATGCTAGTGTGCGCCGACGCCAGTGATTCAATGATTAGTGAAATAGTCGAATTTTATGATAACACTACATTAGGTGTATAAAAACAAGTTATGTGGAAATCGTGGGGTATACACGCTTAATGGCAGCGCTAGACTGAATGAAAACGTGAGCGAATACTATAAAGTATTGCTTATGTGAATTAAGATATATTGTCTAGGCTAAAAAAAACTATCAGTCAAGTTTAAGAATGCTACCATCGTGACATTAAATTGTAAATTTACAATTGACCAGGAAAATTACATCAATAGAACTGTAAACGCAATAAATGAAGAAAAACGTTTTGGCGGCGCTAGGCAGAGACAATAAATTTAAGATCATTACTTTAATCAGTGTTAATTAATATGATAATTGCAAGAACTAATGCATTATTAGAAATACACTAAACAAAATACTAATATAGTCGAAGGCGGAGCTAGACAGTGCTAGACAATCCTAGTTGATTGATACATACTATGGTAACTAATATTGAGCCACTGGCAACAGCACACAAAACATGAGAATTAATAAAAAGCTAAATATGTATCAGTTAAAATAACATAAAAGACAGAGCAATAACTATATTGAAGATAGGTAAGTTGAAGAAAAAATAAAGAGGAATTGCATTGTGCCATAGAATGTTACAGCAATGTAAATAATAACTTTATAGTGATAGGCCATCGCTGTGCTAATGAAACATAATCCAACTGAAAGATATTGATAAAAGTGGTGAGAATAGATATGGCAATTTATTAATTAGTACCAGTCTTGAATAGTTAGCCTGAAACTGTCCATCATTGAGTTGAGTCTATATTTCATTCATTTGATGGGGAAAAAAAATAATAATTGTCCATAAGCTATGTAAAGGAATACATGAAAGAATTAGGTCGTAATAAAAAGTACACACAAGACAATATTAAAAGAAATTTAATAATACATGTGATTAAATTACCATTAGAAAATATGAATGGCCCTAACACATGTAAAATGATTAAAAAAATGCATTGGAATAACGTATGTACAATAAGGAAGAAAGAAAGAAAAAAAAGAAAATATTAATGAATTGTAAACACTGACTTAAATATTAACTTAATACAACATGGAATTGGAAAAGCTATAGAGGAGCATAAAGACTATTTTACAGAAAATTAATAAAAGAACTTGAATGGGGCGTGATTAGAAGCACTTAACTGTATCTGAAATCATGAAGTTTGTTTACAAATTGCTATGGAGAATAGAACACCGTTAACATTGAAAAGTGAAGTATCTTTAAAAATCAATAAAAAATTAAGGGAAGGGAGGAAATTAAAAGAACAGGGCGTCGGGCAATAAAGGACATTTAGGGGAACAACATATATAAAATTTAGAATGAAACAAAAACAAAAAGACACAAATTAAACTGACCAAAGTCAGAGTTTACAAATGGTAAAATTTAATACTGCGATAGCCTATTCACAATTACGACACTTTTAAAATGATATTGATATAAAGAGTACCAGACCACCGGAAGATATAAAATTTAAAAAAAAACTGAAAGATAATCGCATGAGCTAATGAAATGATGTATTATAGGTTAAAAATGGAAAAGTGTTAGTTAATATAATTGGTTTCAAAATTACCGATGAAATCAATTAGCATTGAAAGACATGTTAATATGGCGGTCTGGTACTCTAAGCCTAGATCAATGGAACATCAAAATCTGAATATTAAAAATGGATAAATAGACTTCCCTGAGGCTGGAAAGGACTCACCGGAGATGCTTTTGGGAATTACATGTTGTTTTTATGTAGATTTAGCTGAGTAAAAGAATTATATGATGGTTTTAAAAGAATATTTATAGAGCTCCAAAGAGTTGTTGCATCAAGCGTGGGAAACTCACCTCAGAGTCTAGTACGGATGACTGTGAAAATAAAATGTCGATATAGATGGTCGATCAACAAAGAACTGCGAGCCTCGGCTTTAGACGCTGTGGTCGTTGTTTCCAACAGCCAGTTTGAAGATGGACGAACAAAAACGCAGACTCTCTGAGATATCCATTTCTTGCGGGGCTGGATTCAGCAACATTAGAAGCATTTAACTTCTTTTTTTAATGATCAAACAATATAAACTTAGGTAGCCATTTTGATCATAGGCAGTAATAAAACATTTGTAAAAAAAATTATGAATATTTAAACTATTTCATGATGTTGCAGAACTTTGAAAGGAATATCGGATGGTCATGGCTATACGGTAAATCCACAAAATGGCGCATCCAGCGACTCCATCTCCAAAACATGCAACCTCGGTGAGGATGGAGAAAAAAATGCACTCGAATTACTGAGTGTCGTGTGCAAGGTGACGATACAAACTCGAATGCTAATGAGCGCTAGAACGCCAGGATATTTATACTAATTCTGCAATTCTTAGTGAAAGTGGAAGTGTTATCCCATTATTTAAATTAAAGTAAAAGTGTATTCACACTAATTTAATATTGAAGTTAAAGTGTTTAAAGAATTTCTAAAGATTACGGTCACGCAAATCATCGAAAACTCGCGTCTTCACGTGTATTTCAAAGGATACCGACAACAGATGTCTCTCTGAGAATCGACGAGAGAATGGAATGTACGAGGGGAACTGAACAAATTGCAAAAAAGCTATTAAGGTCTATATATGATTACGATCAGGTTTTTAACTTGTGACTGGATGTCGCATTATACCCCCGCCCCCCCACTGCAAAAAAAATTTTTTGAAGATTTTTTTTTTTTTTAAATTTAAATGATTTCAAATAGTTATGGCCAAAGAGAAACATTTATCCGAAAAATTTAAACTAATATTTTTAAAAAAACTAACAGCCTGCTACTCCAGATCACCATTTACAAAGGCCAGATGTTACAGGCATGTACAGATGATACATACTATATGACATGACATGGAAGTTGGAGACAGTAATTTTCCTTAACAAAAATTATAATACTGTGCTTTTGAAAAAAAATAAATAAAGTTATTAGTGTTGCCCATTTTGACAGACATACATGGATACAGCACTATAAAACTGTTCTGGAATACATAATTGACAATAAAAAGAAAAAAAAAATCTTAATTGTTTGAAAAAAAAATCTCGACATACAATACAGTCAAGAAAATGTGAAAATAAAAGTCACCCTGCATTGTTGCATGCAAATGCATATGAGACTTAAAATACTCTTATCAAAAATAATCAGGCTACATGAAGTAGACTGCGAAAAATCACCTCCAAATAAAAGGAACTTCAAGGAGATAAAATGTAAAAATGAGTACTTAAATCTCACTTAGTAAATGTATCTCAACATATTTGTCAAGATGATTCCTTGTAAGAAGGAATGAAAATTTACAAAATTTGTTTGCTGAAATTTATTTTGAAAAAAAATTAGAAAATTGCAAACAAGTAAAGAAAGCATCAGGCTACCATTGACAAAACTTCAAGTTTAAACGAAAGAAAAAAAAATTGTACAAGAAATGCATTAACTGAATTTTGAGGATAATTTAAAAAAAACAATCGAACAAGATTGATAATTACTATTCTGAGTTAAAACGAAAAACATTTTGTACACATAAAATGTATACCCTAAAAAAATCAAAGTCATCAGTAAGACCAATAATTGCAAAAATTAACTAATTAAGACTAATAAATTTAGAAAAAAAATTATGCTACTAAAGTTAAACTAACAACAAAAAGAAAGGCCTAGGCAAAAACATTAAACTTAACTTAGAAACTTAATAAAACTGTAATGGAACCTTAACACGCGTAGAAACGAAACAATTAATCTCACTTATACTTGACAACACACAATGCTTAACAAAAAAACAATGCCGAAAAAAACATTGCTCAAAAAAACTTGACCGATTTTTTTTTTTTCAATTTTATTTATTTTTACACAACATTAACACAAAGCAACACAAACACAACATTAAATCATAACAACCATAATTATGACAAACCTAGGTGTACACCTTATTATACATTTATGCACTACAGTATCAACAATCATACGCAAAGAGTTTACACCCTCTGCAAAAATCAAAAAGAATGTATGTAATAAAAATTTATGACATACTAATAACGAAAAAAATAAATATATACTGTACAGAAGTCAGGGTTGAAAAAAGAAAAGAAAAAAGTTGGTATTCGAGACTTTATCGCCATTTACTTACAATTAAGTGTTTAATTATGTTTTAAAAGATTACTAAAAATGATATAAAAATTAGTAAAAATTAGTTAATTAGTTAGACAAGAACAGCAAACACCAACACGACCTTGTAATCATAATTTGGAGAATCACTAGAAGAGGGAACTGCTCATCATCCACTATTTATTAAAACACTTTTGAATACCCCCTTCAAAAATTTAATTACAAATAGTAGGTTACAAAAAAATATATACAAAAATTATTTTAAAATCATTGGCATTGCATGACAACTGCCGTGGGACCCCGATGCTCCATGGACATGTAACGACCAGCATCACATACAACTATATCCACATAACACCCGCTATACACATACCAATAATTTAATTTTCGAAACTAATAACAGAAAAAATATTTATTTGTTTCTCAAATTATAAGGACAAGCCTTAGAAATAGTGATATTCGTGTCATTTACAATAGGGGAGGTATCCAAAGAGGTATGAAAAAACTATTTTGTCTCCTATATGTAAAACTATTTTGTCTCCTATATATATCTCCTATATATCCGTAAACGGTTTATATGAACAGTTTGCTTAGGTGCATTGGGATTATCTAAAAGTTGGATGACATAATCCACATCATTAAATTTTGATAAAATAGTGAAAGGTCTATCAAATTTAGGCTGAAAGACAGTAGTATGTTTCAAATAAACCATATCACCAATGTTTAGTGATCTTAATTTTGCCTTTGCACTTTGTCTCGAATTTTGTTTGACCTGTGCCTTTTTCGAATTATTATATGCATTTTCATATGCAATATTAAGTTCATTTAATGCCTCTGATAAATAATGCGACTTGTCTAAATGTACTGGTTCAATACCAGTTTAAAAACAATAAAAAATTAAGGCCAGATTACGACCAAAATGAAGCATATTCGAGGTGAATTTTGTAGAAGAGTGAATTGTACCATTATAAATATTTTGGTGAATTAATAAACTGGTTGAAAATGACACACCTTTCTCATGCAATATCAAAACAGAAGATTTAATGGCTTGGTTAACTCTTTCGCTCATCCCATTACTTTGAGGATGAGCTGCACTACTATGGGCAAATTTAATTCTTAATTTCTTATTGATTAACTCAAAAACTTCAGCTTTAAACTGAGTACCAAGATCTGTTAACAGATATAACATTCGACCATAATGAGAAATATAATTAATTGAACGCTTAGTCTCAGAAGTTAAATTTACTAATTGATTTAAAATTAAGTGTCGAGAAAAATGATCAATAAAAGTTAAAATATATTCACAATTTTTAATTGGTCCGACAATGTCCATTGTGACAAATTGTCCAGGTTTTTGAGGTATCCACATTGATTTTAAAGGAGCAGGTTTGCTCGAAGATTGCTTACGCTTAATGCACAATTCACAAGACCTAACATAATTACATGTATCACTGTAACAGCCTTTCCAAAAATAACTACTAGACACAAGTTCATAAGTGTTTTGTATACCAGTATGAGAAATATGACAAATATTTAAAACTTTAGCTTTTAATGACTTTGAAACGACAAGTCTATGTTTATGAGGAGAAAGTTCAGTGGCATAAATAAATACATCCTCATGTAAAAAGAAGTTTTCAGTTTTTGATTGATTGATTAAAGTTGGATTACTTAAAAGTGAAACAATTTCCTGAATATTTTCACCTTTAAGTTGTTCAATTTTAAAAGTATCAAAGAAATTTCAAGAGGAGGGTCATCATTATTTAAAGTTTTAACAACATGCTCTTCACTTATATCAGTAAATGGTAAAATTAATTCAGAATCATTATCATTTAAAACAGATTGATTAAAATTAGAATCAGGAGAACGACTAAACCAGTCGGCTAAACCATTCTCATGACCAGGTATAAATACAAAATCAAATTAGTATTCACTTAAAGCAAGAAGCCAACGTGGGATTATGTCAGCAGGTGACGTAACCTTACGATAGTGTTTTAATGGTTTACTATCACTTAAAATCGTAAACTGTCTATTATATAAATAAGATTTAAAAGCAGTAACACCTTTAAAAATGGGATACAACTCTAGTTT
Organism: Parasteatoda lunata; assembly: GCA_949128135.1. Classification (NCBI taxonomy): domain Eukaryota; kingdom Metazoa; phylum Arthropoda; class Arachnida; order Araneae; family Theridiidae; genus Parasteatoda; species Parasteatoda lunata. The sequence continues at coordinate 19,084,310 of OX421976.1, forward strand.
AATTGCAGGGTAGTTTTTCTCTGATTTGGATAGTGCTTTGCTAAAGAAAGAAACAGGGAGAAGAGATCCTTCTTGTTCCTGTATTAAAACACCTGAAATCCCTAATTTACAAGTAACAGTATTGAGAAATAAAGGTTTATTGAAATCGGGTAATTGTACAAAAGGTATAGAAAAGAATGCTTGTAATGCATCAAATGCCCGCTGTTGCTCTTCAGTCCATTTAAATTTAGATTGTTTGGTTGTTACTTTAGTTAACACAGCAATTAATTGGGCAAAATTTTGAATTAAATGTCGATAAAAATCACAAACACCTATAAATTTCTTAACTTGTTTAGCATTCCGAGGAGTAGCAAAAGATGTTATCTTCGCGATATTGGAAGAAGTTGGGGTTATACATTTATGAGAAATTACAAAACCTAGATATTCAACTGAGTCTTTAAATGAAGTACATTTATTTGGAGCTAAAGTTAAGTTATATTTAATTCAAATATTAAGTAAAACTGTTATTCTAGTTATCATTTACTCAAAAGAATTTGCTCCTATTAAGAAATTATCCTGATAAGCATGAATTCCTTTAATGCCTCAATAATTAAATCAACTAATGATTGAAAAGGACTCGCTGTGGTTTTGAGGCCAAAGACGAGTCGTCTATTTGCAAAGGATCCAAAAGGAGTAGTGAAAGGAGTAGTGATGTCCTGTAAGTGTTCAGGGAGCATAACTTGTCTATAAGCTTCGCGAATGTCACATTTTGTGAAAAATTTATATGGAGAAATCTCATTCATAATAACACTACTTTTTGGCAAAGGGTGTGTGGAGCTTTCTACCACAGCATTTATGGATTACACAGCATTATGTGGAGCTTTCTACCACAACATTTAAGAGACGAAAATCTAAAGCTAGTCTATATTAGGTTTACCATGATGATTATCAGAATTTTTCTTCTTAACTAAAACTAATGGAGCAGCTCAATGGCTAACATGCCTATGAATAATATCGGCTTCCACTAATTCGTCTAGTTCTTCTTTAATATCATCTCTTAGAGCATAAGGCATCTCAAATGGTAAAGTCTTTATGGCATTGCATTTTTCAAAAGTTAAAGAGGGAATTACACGATCAGTACATCCAAGAGTTTTAATTGTTTAAGAAAATGCAGCAAACCTGTTTAGTAAAATATCTTGGAGTATTTGTTTCTGATCTGCGGTTAAATGTTTTAAGTCAAAATCGATAGGTTTCAATTCTTCTTTTCTTAAGTTTAAAATATCCTGAGAAGCAGAAATTAAATTGCATTGTTCTTCATCATTAACATCAGTTAAATTTAAATTATCGTTATCATATTGGACATCAAAATAAAAAATTACAGTACCTATTTTCAAATTTTAGTTTAAGTGCACAGTATTCTTAGTAGAATTTTAAATAAGTGTATCAAAAGAATTATTATTTACAACATTAATAGAGGGATGAATTAAAATGTTGGAATTATAAATTGTGAAGTACACCTCATTGCGTGTTTGTTTACAAACACTAGAATTAAATCCTAAATGAGCAATGGAAGTCTCGCCTGGTTTAATAGTGATTTTATTTCTTAATACAACATGAATATGTTCATTAGCCTTATTACTAGAAGTTAAGTCATCATAATTATTTAAAGCAATGCTAAAACTATCGAATTGTGCAGATTCATCTTTATAATTAATCAGTACATTATGTTTTTTCAAAAAGTCAAAACCAAGAATTCCTTGAAATGTTTTACTTTTAATGTCTGCAACAAAAAATTGATGCATGAAAAATTTTTTGCTTATCTTAAATGAAATTTCAGCACAAGCTAAAAATTGTAATTGGGAATTGAACGTTCTGATGTGCACCTTTCTTGACAGAAATTTAACTTTAGTATTTATCTTGATCTTATTGAAACTATCTTGATCTTATTGGGAATTGACCGTTCTGATTTGCACCTTTCTTGACAGAAATTTAACTTTAGTATTTACCTTGATCTTATTGAAACTATCTTGATCTTATTGGGAATTGACCGTTCTGATTTGCACCTTTCTTGACAGAAATTTGACTTTAGTATTTACCTTGATCTTATTGAAACTATCTTGATCTTATTGGGAATTGGCCGTTCTGATTTGCATCTTTCTTGACAGAAATTTAACTTTAGTATTTACCTTGATCTTATTGAAACTATCTTGATCTTATTGGGAATTGGCCGTTCTGATTTGCACCTTTCTTGACAGAAATTTAACTTTAGTATTTACCTTGATCTTATTGAAACTATCTTGATCTTATTGGGAATTGACCGTTCTGATTTGCACCTTCGTTGACAGAAATTGAACTTTAGTATTTACCTTGATCTTATTGAAACTATCTTGATCTTATTGGGAATTGACCGTTCTGATTTGCACCTTTCTTGACAGAAATTTAACTTTAGTATTTACCTTGATCTTATTGAAACTATCTTGATCTTATTGGGAATTGACCGTTCTGATTTGCACCTTTCTTGACAGAAATTTAACTTTAGTATTTACCTTGATCTTATTGAAACTATCTTGATCTTATTGGGAATTGACCGTTCTGATTTGCACCTTTCTTGACAGAAATTTAACTTTAGTATTTACCTTCATCTTATTGAAACTATCCAATGTCAATAATGACACTGAGGAACCACTGTCTAAAAGGAAATTTATATTTACATTTCCAAAATTTGACGGAATTGTGGGAAGACTAATTTCATCGGAGACAATATTTATTGTTTCCAAAGAAGGATTATTACTACTCGTTAAAAATTCTCTAATAGTATGATTAGAGTTGTTAATGGTCTGAGCCATGAAATCATTAATATCAAAAATTTTGGATGGTTTGGTGGATGAAGAGACTTCGAAATAAGACTTCAAACTTGCAAAATTCAGAGCTAATTTACGGCTTCACGACCATGATCACTCGATTCTCCCTTCACGGAAGACGACATCGTATATGAAACGAACCATGTTGAATCTTGTGGCCCAAGCTGATAAGGCCGTGAACTCAATACGGCACACTAGTAATACCAGCTCATTTTATGTATGTAGGGGAGAGTCGGGTAGCCCCGCCCACTTAAGGAGTATTGCTTATATTTCTGTATAATATTGAGTAATAATCAATATTTTTGCATGTTTCTATTGTTTTATCATCTAATTAAATAATGCAAAGAGAATAAACCAAAAAAAGAATAGTTTAACTTAAAAAAATTGAAATTTAAAAAATTTGACTACTGTATTCAGCATATTTTCAAAACTATTGTTTACCATGTTACCAGCTGCATAAATACTTGAAACTTTGAAAATAATCTTTTCTTAATATAACAAATTAATGTCCGATGGCCCATGGACTTGGAAAAATATTCTATACATATGAAATTGACAGTGGGCGGGGGTACCCGACACTCCCCTATACCTAATCTTTAGTACGCATAAACTCGGAGCATGCGGGAACTGATATTGAGTTTCCTCTGGTTCCCGAATTGGTTTAAAGCTTATTTTTGTAAACAAGTTCTTAAAAACCGAATTGAGTATAAAGCTTTAAGGAAGAAAAACGAAAAAAGTTCATGCTGACAATAGATTTTTTTTAAAAATTTAAAAACAGAGCAGGAGATACATAATTCACATTCATCTTCTTAATTAATGAAACTTAGTCTTTTTAATTAATGTAAAATTATAATAAAACAATTCATACAATAGTTAAGAAATCAAAAAATATTGAAAACACAATTCTTTGATGACATACAACTTAATTAACAATAGAAGTGAGCAAAGCAAATATACTTGGATGAGTATGTTTAAACCATGTTTAAATATACTCAAATATACCAAAATATACCATGTTTAAATATTATAATAAATCAATAAGTACAAACGCCAGACATGTAAAAAAAAATTTTTTATTCTTTTTATTGTAGTAATCTAAAGAAATTGCATTAAAAACATATGACTTTTAGTGCTTTTTTTTTTAGACAAAAATAAGATTCCTAAGTTTCGATTTACATTTTAAAGGATTATATTTCTTGAATCAGACGTTTTATACAGCAAGCATTAGTCATTTCAGAACTGGTGGTGTTGAAATGTTAAGTTATGTTACGCAGCAGCTGCAGAAGACATCAGAAAAATAGATATTTCACTCGTTCGGAGTTCTTTTGAAGAATGAACTTTCAGATATTCCTAGAACTTTAGTGTTATTCTCACGTGTTAAATTATTACTTGCAATATTATACTTTGAAAAAGCGTTGAATAATCATCCTTTGAATATAATATTAAGACTATAGTGATACTAATAATGGAGAAGAAATAAGAAAAATAGATATTTCAATCTTATGGAATTCTCTCTACTTTCAGATATTCCTAGAACTTTAGTGTTATTCTCACGTGTTAAATTATTACTTGCAATATTATACTTTGAAAAAGCGTTGAATAATCATCCTTTGAATATAATATTAAGACTATAGTGATACTAATAATGGAGAAGAAATAAGGAAAATAGATATTTCAATCTTTTGGAATTCCTTTGAAGAATGAACTTTCAGATATTCTCAACACTTTAGTGTTATTCTCATGTGTTAAATTATTACTTGCAATATTATATTTTGAATAATCGTTGAATAATCATCCTTTAAATCTAATATTAAGACTGTAGTGATACTAATAATGGAGAAGAAATAAGGAAATAGATATTTCAATCTTTTGGAATTCTTTTGAAGAATGAACTTTCAGATATTATCAGCACTTTAGTGTTATTCTCACGTGTTAAATTAATACTAGCAATACTATACTTTGAATAATCGTTGAATAATCATCCTTTGAATCTAATATTAAGACTACAGTGATACTAATAAGGAAGAAGACATCAGAAAAATAGATATTTCACTCGTTCGGAATTCTTTTGAAGAATAAGCTTTCAGATATTCTCAGCACTTTAGTGTTATTCTCATGTGTTAAATTAATACTTGCAATACTATACTTTGATTAATCGTTGAATAATCATCCTTTGAATCTAATATTAAGACTGTAGTGATACTTATAATGGAGAAGAAATAATAAAAATAGATATTTCAATCTTTTGGAATTCTTTTGAAGAATGAACTTTCAGATATTCTCAGCATTTTAGCGTTATTCTCATGAGTTAAATTAATACTTGCAATACTATACTTCGAAAAATCGTTGAAAAATTGTCCTTTCAATATTATATGAAGGCTATATAGTCATACTAATAATAGAGAAAATATCAGAAAAATACATATCTCAGAGTTTATTAATTCCTTTAAAGAATAGAAAACTTTCTATCAGCTTTCGGATATTCTCGACAGTTTAGTCTTTTTCTCTTGTGTCAAACTAATGCTTGTAATACTATCCTTAGAGCAATAATGCTAATATGTTTTATATTAGGACTACTAATAATGCAGAAAACATCAGAAAATAGATGTTTATTAATGCAAAAAGCATCAGAAGTTAGTAATTATTATGAAAGAAGAACTTTCAGATATCCTCAGCATTTTAGTGATATTCTCATAAGGTAATACGTACAACACTATCGTTAGAATAATGAGGCTGATGTATATTTTATTAAGAGTATAGTAATACTATTGCTGAAGAAGCAAAAAATATTTTACGTTTCGGAAATCTTTTTATAGAAAAAAATTTCAGATTTATTTGGAACATTTTAGTGTTTTTCTCTTGCGTTACGTTCATACTTGCAACACTATCCTTAGGGGAATAATACTAATACATGTATTATATTAAGACTATAACAGTACTAAAAATGTTGAAGTTATCAGAAAAGTATTTATTCCAAATTTTAGGAATTTTTTTTTTTGACCAAAGAAAAAATTTCTTTTAACTTCTGGATATTCTCAACATTTTAGTGCTATTTTCATTTCTTAGATTAATGTTAGTCTTAGAAACATAAAATTAGTAAAATGCAGAAAACTTCAGAAAAATAGATATTTCAATTCAAGGAAATATTTTTTAAAAATGAACTTATTCGGATATTCTCTATATCCGAATTACATTCTCTTTTTACTTATTGTACTTACAACACTATTTTCAGGAATAATGTGATAATAATTTTTTTAATACTAAGATTAAACCGTTAGTTAATAATCAAGAAGACAAAGCAGAGAGAGATATTTTTCGCTTCAGAATTGTTTCAAAGAACGAAACACTCGTAATTTTTGTGTCATTCAAAGAATGATTTTAGGTTTCAGTCTACCTTCAGTACCTAGTTCAGTCATTATCTTTGATGGAGTTTTTAAAATCTAAATTATGCTTATAAAATATATTTACATGAAAGAAGGGAAAGCGGTGTAGCGGCTTTAGGTTGGTTTCAATGCCAGGTTCGATGGTATCAGAGTTGGTTGGTTGAGTGCTTGATGAGCGTGGTGCGGAGGCCGGATGATCTGCTCTATGATCTAAGTTGTAGTAATATAGTGTGCGCATGCACACTATACTACTACAACTTAGATCGAATACAATACAATATTGTTATTCGAATACAATATTGTATTCGAATCATCATTAAGAAGGATTTTTAGACCTTCACCAATAGTTCATTTGTGCAGTTTTAATGAAAAGTTAACTACCAAACAAAAACTAAATCTAGACATAGGGATCGAATGTCATTTTCTTCCACGCATTAAAAAGAGTGTAGCAAAAAAAGACGTTAATTCATCTTTTAATTTTTAAAAAGTTATGTTATATAATTGCAAATGCTCCACAGTGCTTATTTGTTTTTGTTTTTTCTTACTGACTTTTCCTCAAAACGTTCTTTTTTTTACGCTCGCCTTACTTTATTTTTAATACGAATCGATTAATTTACAGAAAGTATGTAACGTACCTCATGCTTAAGAATTGTTTTATGACGATAAAAAATTAATATTAAATTCAATATGAAATGAAAACACGTAATTTCAGCGTAATATTTTGTATTTATTTTGCAAGGAAAATAATTGCTTTTAGTATATTTTTGATAGTTTTCGATATTTGAGCAAAAGCTTAAAAGAGGCATTTTTTGCTTATTTTATACATTTAAAAAGCTACGATTTTAATCCAATGATATATTTTATATTTAACAAATAGTTTATATATAAATATGCAATAAACCCAAATTTCTATTGTAAATAAAATACATTCGCATCTATGTTTTGACGGATATTTAAGTAAATAAATTTCGATGTAATATTTTTTCTCTTGTTCGATTTTCTTTCTAATATTTTATGACATTTTGTCATTTATTTCAACCAACTAGCAAACATACTTGTCATTATAAGAACCAACTAGCAAACACCAGTTTGATTATATTACATCTATTTTAAGTCATATAAATTGTAAACTAAACTTGACTGTAAAAACTAAATTTCTTTGTCAGATTAAATATTGGAATGATAAGTGAATGTGTTTTGTCAAGTTTTATAAGTTTATTTTTCATTTTATTAAGCTTCTTTTAATAGAACTGAATTCCATTCCACGTTCATTTTAAATTTTTCCAAATAACATTTAAAATAAGTATAATAAAATGAAACACTCTGTATAATTTTGAACTTGAAAATTAAATTTGCAGGAATGTTTGAAACTAAAGTTTCTTTTAAACATTGAGATTCAAATGCCAATACAATTTTTCAAATATCTAAATTTATATCGACAAATGAAGTACTTCTTGAATCTTTTTGATTCTATTATGCTAGAGATGCAAAAAAATAACTATTTATAAGAGAATGCTTCACTTGTATTTTGAAAGATGCTATGTGCATTCCGTTTCATTTATTTTGGGGTGCTTTTTATTGTCCTTCATTTTTTTAAAATAAAATTAACTCCATAGTAAGTTTTACAAAACTTTTTAAATTTTTAAAGCAGCAGCAATGTATTTATTAAACAAAATAAAAGCAAATAAATATTTACTGAGCAAACATAAAAGAAGGAAAATTTTTTATTAAGAATACATTTTTCTTTTGATTTTTTTAAAGGAAGATCTATACATTCTAAAAAAAATTTAACTAATACTTTATTCTAAAGTAACTTAACATTTTCTAAGATAAAACAATCATTCTACTACATTTGTAATTTGTCATGAAATCAGAAGCATGCAAAAATGTTTGGCAAAACAGCTGTTCTGTGAATGCATTGAAATTAACATAATATTCACATAACTGGAATTAACACGAGTCCTCCAGAAATTTATAATAAGTTTCATAACGGATTGTAGTATATATATTACATATTTTTTTCTCTCCCTGATGCTTTGCCTGACGAGAAGGGAACTCTAACCCATGATCCTTACACCACTGAGTATATTTTACGTCAGGACCATATATGGCAGTACTTTTACTTTCGTTACTTGTACCGCCGGTACAAGTAAAAAATACGTACTTTTACTTGTACTTCGTTACTTTTTAAATTTAGTACTTTTACTTGTACTTTCGTTACTTTTTTAGGGAAAAAGTACAAGTATTTGTAACGGAAATGTCGAATTAAATCGTTACTTTTTTCTTAAACTCGGTAAGCTTTCTAAAAAATAAAAATCAAATTTAAAAAAAAATATTTATGTTTTTTTAATTTATAAAATTAATGTGCAATATCTATGCATTCACAGCTAACTTCGTGTTTAAATACCTCGACTTTTTAAAATTGTCATTCCTGAAAAGGAAAAGACGGCTCTTTTGATCTGTTTTTGACTGCAACTATCATTGTGAGTGGAGTGTTCTCCAGAATTGTGTGTTCAGAACAGTCATTATTCATCTTCTGAAAATTGCCTATGATAAAGGATGACATGAATAGCAAAGGTTTTGAATACCGGTGGATTTCATCTCATGAAAAAGTTTCAGAATGGTAAAAAGTACGCTTTGAAATTCTGTAAACCAAGTATAATGAATGTATACGATTTTAAGAAAAATAATTCATCCAATCCTTCAAATGTGTGAAGGCTTTAATTATTCTGACATTCGTGAACAGGCTATTTTAACACCTGAATCCTTATCTTTGTGACAATCTGAATGTGAATGATAGTTACAGAGACATGCTTCTACAAACACTAAAACGTCCTTCTTTGTTAAATTTTGAAGTTTCAAGCTAAAATGTTTGATTAAATTCTAAGAAAAAATCTTCAATAGTACCATTAAGTTTTGGGGGGTTGGAATGAACAAATGCCCATATGAATACTGTTATCACCGCATGGGATGGAAATTTTATTTATTTATTTTTTTTTTTTTTTTTTAGAAGGGGACATGCTTTTTTTTTCTTAGAAAATAGTTTTGTTTAAATAACAAATGAACTGTGAAATATATGATATGTGAAATATAATACTGCAGTACCTTCTAGTGCTCTCATGGAGCGCTTATTCAGTGCGGCTAAACACGTTCTGAGAAATTCTCGCAGCAGATTCAGTGACACCCCTTTCAAAATGCAATTATTTTGCAAACTGAATAAAAATATTAATTGGCAAGTTATTTTCCTTCATTTTCGAGTTTTATGCATTTATTTAATACATTTTATACAAAAAATGTTGGATTTTGTTAATACGTTTTCCAATTTTCTTTTTGAACTCACTAATAATACATTTTTGTCTTAATACATTTTTTACTATATACATTTTTACATAGTACATTTTTTACTAAAATTATGTTAATGCCCGGCCTTGTCGAACAGCGCCCAGTCAAATCTCTAAGAACTTCAGAACTATTTGTGCTACTGAAAACTATTATAATTACTATTTTAACTCTTGAAAACTCGAAGGTATTAATTTAGCCGCTGATACTAAAATTCGTTTACAAATTTTAATTATTCCGTTAGGCAGAAATGTTCGGAAAATGATTTTCTCGTATGACATCAGCATTATCCATTGTTACAAATAAAACTGTAGACCGTTCTGTTTCAACTTATACTGCACATTCAATTATTTTTTGCTAGCTCAAAGATCACAAAGCTATCTGAAACCCCGTGTTTGCTTTGTTTATGTTTGTGCTTTTAAAACGCGTTTCTATAGAGTAAAACAATTTTAAATCAATGGTAATTTAAATAAATAAAAATAATAAACTAAAAATTAAAATCAATAGATAAAATTTCTTTTTTGTGCAAATCCATAAAAAGTTTGATAATAAAATTATATTTGATTTTAAAATTATATTATACGATTATATTATAAAATAATATTATAATATTCTTCCGAATTTAAAAATAAATTAATGTCCATAAATTAATGTCCATAAAATTGAAAATAATTAAATAAATAACAAAAATTTTGCAAAAACATTAAAGAACATAAGAATATTATTCAATAAAATTTTAGGTTACTTTGAATTTTCGATTTCCTAGAAATGTACTTTTAAATCGTTACTTTTTTTGTTTAGTACTTGTACTTTTACTTGTACTCTTTACTCGTTTTTCGTTTACTTTTTAAAATAAGAACTTTTTACTCTTTACTCGTTACTTTTTTTAAAAATACTTGTACTTTTACTCGCTACTTTTTAAAAGTAACGTTGCCATATATGGTCAGGACTGTGGTCGGTGCGAGCCGGATGTGGAATCAACCAGCCATCACTGGGATTCAATCCCGGTTCACCTCATTGGTAAGTAAACTCTCTATGTATTGCATAATATAACTACTTAATCGTTTGCTTTATTCCGCATATTCCCATTAAAAAAATGCGAACAATTTGCTGCAATGCTCGCTCAAGGCATTTCCCTGAACAAGGTTTCGTCAAAAACCAAGAAACTTGAAATATATTTATATAACAAGCTGAATTCATCATCGGTCAAATTTAAATTCCTCATTATCTGTTAAATAAAAAATGTTGTAAATGCTGAAAGTGTCAGGGTATTTTAACAATACTTTTTGAATATTTAAGCTCCTGAAATTAAACGTCAACATAGTTTACTAAAACGCTCATATATTTAAATTATTCATATATTTTTTTATTTAAATTATTATTTAAAATAATAAAATAATAATTTTTTTATTTAAATTATTATTTTAGTTTTTTTATTTAAATTATTATTTTAATTTTTTTATTTAAAAAAATAATTAACTCATAATATTTTATTGCAAGTAATGCTAACTTTCCCCGATTAAATCATTTTTAAACATTGCTAATATTTAAAGTTTTAAACAACACCACGTTTCTGTTTAGCGGTGAAATCTATCGTTAAAATTATCGCTAAAACTTAAAATACATTCGACCACCTAAAAGATGATTTAATGCAAGTTAAATGTTTCCTATATAATATGATATAAAATAATGTCATTAAAAACGCATCCTATATAAAATTATGTCATTAAAAACGCATGAAACTGCGAGGTAGTCTTATAGTGAAATTGCCTGGCATTTTAAATACTTAATTACTCTTCGATAAACTTTACATAAATTATCTTAATCAAGTAATTTCTCACCTCTTCAATTTCCTTTGGTTATTTATTGAACATGTTTTTGTTGTTTAAATCTATTTTTTAAAAAAGTGATTTTTTTTTTCATTTCATGGCATAAAATAATTTAAATTGCAATTATTAAAAAATGTATATCTTCTGAAAATAAGTTATAAATAGAGTCCTCAAATTTACCTTTCAATTGATTCACCATTTCGCGTTTAAAATCATTTAAAAGCATCGGGAAATTTTAAAACACCTAATGAGAAATACATTCGACCGCATAAAAGATGATTTAATGCAAGTTAAATGTTTCCGAGATAATAGTGATGTCATTAAAAACGTATGAAACAACGTGGTTTCTGCAAAGTGAAGTGGCTACGCATTTTTAATATCGATTTAAGTCATGATCGAAATTATCTGAAAGATTCTCTGGGGCTATAATTAGAGAGTTTGCGATATTATCAATTTGAAGTTATCGTCATGCCGTGAAATTGCTAATTTGTTGCATATTGATGCGAAAAATATTGAATATTTAAAACCTTTCATTTTAATGCTATGTCCAAGCGTAAGAGAATATAAAGAAATTAAGTAGAATTATAATTTTAAGATGAATAAACAACTATTCGTTAGTTTTTAAATATAAAAGCAGCTATTTTATATATCTTTTTTAAATATTATAATATGCAGCTGCATAATTTTGTTTAATCTATATGCTCAGGAGCAAAGAGTGTTCATGCGTCGTCATTGCATGCGTTGCTATGGCGACAGAGATGCTATTAAGTAATCTGAAAACGATATTTTTCGGAATTCTTTTTTTTTTTTTTTTTCATTAAGTTCATTATGCAATGAAATTTAAAGAATTTTTTTCTGAAATATGAGATAAGAGAGATTCTGTTGAATACTTCTCCAACGTTGTGAATAAAAAGAATTGAATGGTATTTCTTTTTGTTTCGTTTATTTACGAATTAGAAATCCAGTTTACAGTGAAGCTTTTGTTTAATAGATCTAGATAATTTTTAAAAACGTTATTTATAGTTTCATACTTTTCATACAGGATGTACTTTATTTTATTTTATAACCGTCGTTGAACAGCCGACCCAATTTCATGGGTTTACGACTACTAATGTTCAACTCCGTAGCCTTGTAATTTTGAACCAATCCAGAAGACAAGGAAACTCCTGGATCAGTACCCCCAGAGGTATTGATTTGTTATGGGAACATGGAGGACTTTGAGACTCGACAGATTTAACTTGCATCAGTCACCATTTACTACACGGGGAGTCTTCGGCCGGCGAGGATCGAACCCACGACCTCTTGGATATGGGCCCAGCGCCCTACCGACCAAGCTATCCCGGCCCCATACAGGATGTATTTTATTATTTTATTTTATAACCGTCGTTGAACAGCCGACCCAACTTAATGGGTTTACGGCTACTAATGTTCAACTCCGTAGCCTTGTAATTTTGAACCCAATCCAGAAGACAAGGGAACTCCTGGATCGAGTATTGGGAGAAATTTGCCTTCGTGGAGGACTTTTTGATGGAGCTAACCCACATTTGCGTTACATGGAGAGGAAGACCACGAGAACCTCCCACGGTTAGCCTGACGGCAAGGGGACTCTAACCCATGATCCGTCTACCACTGAGGATATTTCACGTCAGCACTGTGGTCAGTGCAAGCCGGATGCGGAATTCGTATCGACTGGGATTCGAACCCGGTTCGCCTCATTGGAAGGCGAACGCTCTATCCCCTGAGCCATCGCGGCTCATACAGGATGTATTGTAACAACCACCCTTGATTTTTCAGAATCTTGTTACAAAGAAAGTTAAATAGGAATACTAACTGAAGAAAACGAAATGAAACTACGCATTCCACAACAAGCCGAAAGTTCGAAAGTACGACTACGGCTCGACGGACCACTTTATTACGTATACACGGTTGTACACAGTGCGCTGGTTCATTGAATACTAGAAGTTTAACAAACAATATTTTATTTAACAATTGTAAATAATCAAACCAAACTCATTGCACTATTGCAATGGTAGCCACGACTGGCTCAAACAAGAGTTCAAGAGCAACTGACTAGTTCGAAACAATTACAACAAATGGCGTTTCGCTTAAGACCGAACACTAACTAGGAGACGTAAATAATATTTCAACCACCATTAATATACAGGCATCTACACATATTTTAAAATAATTAATATTTAGTAACAAGTACTCTTCCAAAATACAAAAAAAATCACAGTTAAAAATAAGGAACTGAAAACAACAATACTAATTTAATTAAATGATTAACTTATAAACGTATTTAATGGATATTTATTAAGCCCCCGTTGCTTTTAGTAATCAAATATGTTTTTTTAACTTTCCGACGCAACAACAACAACTTATGCAATTTTTTGATCTCTAATGAAAAAACTTATGTATTTCTGAAATGAATTGAAAAATGAATATTAACGGTTAAGAAAATATTAAATATCGTTTTTATGGTTGATTTATTTTAAAAACAATGCTTTAAAAGAACAGATATCCATTAAATTCATTGTGTTAAATTACATTTTCAGACATTATTATAATTTAACCAAAAAATATTGTTTTTTACGCAAGTTTTTAAAGTATAAAATTATTGAAGTACATAAACAATTTCATATATTGTATGAAAGTAATTAAATCTAAAATAGTGAACTACAATCATACTGCATTCCCTTTAGTTGAAATTCATAGCCTTAACATAATTCATAGCCTTGCTTGGCTCGTTTTTAGACGTTTATTGTTTAGGCGTTAACTTTTATTCAAAAATTTTACTCTACTCAACTAATCATTTAATCATTTTTATTCAAATCCGAATTGAACTGACTTATCACTTCAATAGGACACATTAATGTAGCCTTATCTAATAAAAAAAAATATTATGATCCGGTCACAATTTCATCAACTAGCAAGTAGCAAATTGCTTGCGAAAAAAACGACCTGCTAGTTACAAAAAAACGCAGTAGCAAAAGTTGCTAATAGTGTCAAATGGTCTTGATTTTTCGATCGTTTATTCGTCTTTTTTTTACGTGAATTCCCGATATTTTTAATCCGATGTTATTACGACACGCGAATTTCGAATAAGAGTTATCACTTATTAACTACGGTTTTATAGTTAATCCTTCATCTTTTTACGATAATTTTTTCGATAGTTATTTATCGTTTTCTTCGTTGATCTTCCTACGATTTTTCAAATTCGGTTATCATAGTACGATAATATTGCTACACCCGAAAGTTCAAATTTAAGTAATCATTTTTTGATGCAAATGAGCACGGCTATTTGGACATTACTTCACATCGTTTTCTGATTTTTTCCTCGACAGTTATTTTAGTTATTTTTCGTTTTTATTGCCTTTTTATATGGTCGTTAAATTCCGATGTTTTTAATACAATCTTTCATATGAGTACAAACATTTAGTACTTACCATTCTATGACCGCTTTATTACAATAAATCACACAGAAATTGAATATAGAGAACTTTTTGCATAACAAAATGCATTGCAATGTCGCTTTAAAAACTGCTTGCATACATTTTTATTTTTTAGTACCATTTTTAAGTAGTATGTTAGAGCACTAGCATGTGTTGGTATTGATTTTGAAAAATGAAATCATGCCCTGATTACGAATGTTTTTAATTTTGCTTCATACTAATACAAAAAAAGCATGAAATAAAAGCATGCGAATATGCTTATAGTTTTTATTTGATCTATATAAACCTAAAAGAACTGACAATCTAATGAGTACTTATTTCCTATAGAAGAAATATAAGGTTTATTGCATACGCTTACAGCTTCCTTAAGCTAAATTTACCAAACATATTGACAGAAGAATCCAAGCGGTCGTGAGCACTCAAAATCATTCCACATGTAGTCCATTTCATCCATCATTTGCACGCAATGCTGAACACCCCCACTGTCATTAGGTTGGTCAGGACCCCAAAAAGTTTTGTTTTGCAAAAGTGGATCTCCATTGTCATAATAGAACACCCCCTTCTTTCGCCTGATTCCAATCCACGATTGCAGAATGTTATCCTTCTTCATCATCTCTAAGAAAAATGGGAAAGAAATAAGTCTTTATTTCTTAAATAAATAGTCGAGCAGGCTTATTTTATTTTATAATCGTCATTAAATAGCCACCCAATTTACGACTACTAATGTTCAACTCCGTAGCCTTGTAATTTAAATCACAAACCAGAACTCCTGGGTCAAGTATTAAGAAAAAATTTGCCTTTGTGGAGAACTTTTTAATGGAACTAAGCTGCATTTGCGTTGCATGGAGGGGAAAACCACGAAACACTCTCATGGTTAGCCTGACGGCAAGGAGACTCTAACCCATGATCCGTCTACCACTGAGGATATTTTACGTTAGCACTGTGGTCGGTGCGAGCCGGGTACCCGCCCCGACACGAGACTGATGTCTTGAGGAGTTCTCCTGAAAGCCACACTGTACAGCGGCATTTGATCATTTGTTACATAGTTCATTTTCCTTTCGGGAAATCCAAGCCTACTTAACGCAACATGCGTGACTTACTTGAGAGGGAAGAAAAGTAGTGTTGGTTGCGCATCGACAACACTAATAACTGAACTAATGTTCCTGATTTGTAACAAAAAGAAAAAAGTAATTCTATTTTAACTTCACTTTAAAAAAAAAAATAATAGAGCTCATCTATTTTAAAGAAGTAAAGAAAATTTTTAGTAGTGTTAGAAGCTTATGATTGTGATGCGTTCAACTAGTTTCTTTTATGCATGAAAAAGATAGAATTTGTTCTTTATTCCTCTTTTTCATCGCTTTTTTTTATTGACATATTTTTTTAAAAGTTCCCTCATAATTTTAATGCTAAAAAAGTTTTTAAAAGTTGTGATTGGAAATACAGCAGAATAACAATTGAAATCAAACGCAGAGCTCAGGTTGTGATTTTGACACATTGGAGCATTCCAAGTGCTAAAACAACTCAGCATTGTGTGATAGAGGAAATTTGAACTGGTGACAAGTTTATTATATTCCTTGCATTGTCATCAGAAACAGAGCCTTGGTAGAGATTTGAGTACTCTTATTAGTCGAAAATTGCCAAAATGTGATAGTAAGAACTCCAAGCACATGAAAACGAGTTTTTGAAAATGTAGCAAAAATTACAATTACATTAGCTTAAACTCATTGTTGATTTCATTTATTGGAGTGAACCCTCACTGCATAAATTTTTTACTCTTACCTCAAAGTCATTGGTTCCAACACAACAATTTAGTTGTTAACCCACAACTTAGTTGTAAAATATAGACCTAGCTTAGGCCGATGTGGCCATCACAAATGGCTCCTACACTAATTATTCCAAACTAACGATTCATTTTTTTGTTATTAAATTGCATGTCTCGATACATATAATACATATGGCTCCAGGCTCCACACATGCATTGATCCGTATAGGGACTATCGATTAAAAAATAAAAAAAATATATAATCGTTTTCTTTCATTTTAAACTGAAGTAAAAAAAAAATTAATCATATTTATAAAATAATCAGTTCTTTAGTTCACATTCAGTTTACAAAACACATCATTTTAAGAAAAGAAAAGGATTTTATAACCAAATTTTACTTACTTATAAGAGTTTCATGATCATGTCGAGAACGAGGCATTGCTAAATATGCCTCTTCCTCTTTGCAAGCTGCATGAGCTTCATGCCAAGACATAGGCAGTTTAAAGAGCCTGAACTTCACTGAAAAATAAAACTCTTGTTACAAAGGTAAGCTTTGGCAAAGCTAGAAAATAGCATATTTCAATATTGTAACTTGTTTTTGTTTTTTAAAAAAATTTTAAAACAATTTTGAAAATATAATCCAGAAAAATTCAAAATATTTCAACAGAAATTAATTTAAACTTTTAAAATCGATTATTTACAATACAATTTACTTAAATTTGTAAAGTAGAATGTTTTGTTGGAATTTTCCATGATTTTGCATATCACTCGGGGCATGAAATGATTTAATATTTTTGCCAAGGAATGCTTTAGAACTTGTATTTATAAATTAATGTAAATAACGCCACCTATGGCCAAGAATACGACTAAGGCCACACACACGTCACAGCCCGTTTTGCAGGGAGGACCTATTCATATTCCACTCATTTATTCACAGATCGTAATTTTGATTTTTCTCATGTAAGCATGAATAAATATTTCTTGATTCAAAATGAATTTAGGAATTTGAAATGATAGTTCTTGATTCTAAAATTATTGACTTTATTTCAAATGTAGTTTGTAGTCACTATATTTTAAAAAAATAGTAGCTGTAATTATTTATAAATATAATGTATTATTTCCGACAACTGATTTACCTTCATTCATCTCAGATGCATGAGATTGGATTCAAAACAAGATGTAGGAAAATCAAAACAATGATGCGTTGTTTCGAAGCAACGGTGGTTGAAAATATTTATTTTCTTCAAGTTACACAGAATATACTGAAAATCATTTTTTTAAATATTATTTCTGAATATTATTTTAGAAATGTAACTTACAACATCTACTTGAACATTTTCCTTTTGCTGCACATTGCTTTGTCTTCATGTATCCTTCCTATTATGAAACAAATCGAATTTTTTAAACATATTGCTTATATCATTACATAATTTATCACTGAAGCCATAATCACTATCAACTTATTTTTTTTTAATATCATTTTTTAATATCATTTCAATAAGCTTTCAACGAAAACCTGTTTTTCAATTTCCCAAAGGCAGTTTAAAATTTAAAAATCGCATCTTCAGACCATAATTATTTAGTCACTGCTTGATTTGGAAAATTAGAAACAGTAAAAAGGAGAAACAGATACTCGGAAAATTTAGAATTTGGAACAGGAGTAAAGTATTCTTTGGGCAAAGTTAAGCAAGCACTTCTGTCGTCACTACTCTTTCGATTTTGGCATTCAATTTTAAGAAAACCGGTTTTATCAAATTTCGTAAAGGCAGTTCAAAATTTAAAAATTATATTTTTGGACCTTAACTATTTTTTAGAGAGCGCCTAATTTAGAAAGTTAGAAAAAGTAAAAAAGAGAAACAATTACTTGAACAATATAAAATTTGGGTCAGAAGAAATGTTTTTTCCTTTTTGACAAAGCATAGAACTTAAATATGTTGTCACCACTCTTTCAATTTAGGCATTTTTGTTTACAACGTAATTCTAAGCATAGTGTATATTTTAAAATTTTATAACCAGAATTGAACACTCGAACCAATTCTGAGTTTACAACTTTCAATGTTCAACTCCGTTGTTTTGTAATTTTGAACCCAATCCAGAAGAAAAGGGCACTCCTAGATCGATTATTGGGACACACTAGCCTTCATGAAGAACTTATTGATGGAACTAACTCGCATTTCCGTTGCACGGAAAGGAAGGCCACTAAAACCTCCCACGTTTAGTCCAACGACAAGACGTTTCTAAACCTAATTCTAAGTCTCCTAGTGAGGATATTTTACGATATCACTGAGGTCGGTGCGAGCAGAGGGCATAATTCTAATTAACCAGCCACAGCTGGAATAGAATCTAGGTTAAATTATTGGGAATCGAACGCTTTTTTCTAGATCCACAGCATGCCAAAATTTTGCTTATGCATCAGACATTTACATCAATCAATGACTATTTCTAACTGTTTCATTTTTTTAAATATTATAAAAACAGCTTTTTATTGTTTATTTACATATGCATGACTATGTATAGAAAAACGCCGACCGGCCTGTGTAGAGGGCAGGGAACTGTCCTTGCATCAGAAAGGTTCTGGGTTCGAATCCCGGGCAAGGTATGAATGTTTCTTTCTCTCTATCTGTGATCTATGTCCTTTCTCCTTTTTGTGTGAATGTGACCCGCCCTATAAACGGGTTGAGGTAGTGTGACGTGGGCGACGCAGCTCCACCGCCGTGGCTTCGCCATAAGTGCCCACTGGGTAACGCAAAGAGAGTTAGCAGTTCTGGCACTTTCTGTGACCAATGGACAATAGTTCTAAGTAAAAAAATGTATAGTAATACTAAAAAGTTCTAAGTAAAAGTTCTAAATATTCTAAGTAAAAAAATGCATAAGTAAAAAAATGTTCTAAAAAAATGTATAGAAAAACAAGTAACTAATGTTATCTATTATAAATATAATTCAAAAACTTATTTTTTTTTGAAGTTAGTGAAATTCATATGCGATTAAAAAAAAAAGGTAATAAATAATAAAAACAGTTTTAACATTATATTACCTCTTTCGAATAATCATCTATTAAATCGAAGTATTTGTAACCAGGTGCGTCTGTAAGATCTCTTTCTCCGTCACACACAAAAGTGTTCAACATGTAGCATGTTCGTTCATTGTAATTAAATGCCCTGCAACTTTTTTCTTTGTTTCCAGTCTGGCGCTGTATGCACAATCCTAGACATTGTACCACAGAAACATCTGGAATGTTTGATTTGGTTTTATACCGTTTTCGAAGTAAAATATAGAAGTAATTTCAATTAACATTATTATTTTTTTTTTTCAAAAATGAATGCATCTTTATTACAGTTATACTCAAAACAGCTAAACAAATTAACTACTTAAAAATAACTCGTAGATCACAAAGGAGTAGAATAAATGAAAGGACTAAACTAAAATGAGTTAAAATTAAATAATTGGAATTTTAAATGCATATTTTATTCATTATTATGTGGTATAACAGTTAGTTGATCTTGTTACAGAAGTCACAATTAATAAAAAAGGGGGAAAAAATTACTTCAATTATGATATATAAATGTGTTTTTGCTCAATATTATTGTACCAATTAAAAAGATCAGGTATTAACGAGTTATAGGTTTTTTTAAAAAAATGCTGGGAAACTAGTTTAATAAAAGTTTACTTTTTAGTACATTTTTCAAGATTCATAAATCACTATAAAAATAAGATAAAACGAGTTTATAGCTATGAATATATGAAATTGTAAACACAATAATAGATTGAATAAACTTTAAAAAAATAAAAAGTTTTCCTTTTCATAAAATGTCTAATAAAAAACTGAACTCAATGGCGTGACAGCCCATGGAGGGCCAAAGCCTACTGTACCAATCTCAATTTTCTGAACCTTGGGCTCCAAGGTGCAGTAGCAGATGTTCTGATTCGGTGGTCAGTCAAACACGAAATTCTCATTGTTAAGTCCTCAATCAAAATTGGTGTCCATTTTATTAACCTACTGAATGGATAAGAGTCTGCGTCATGCTAGCCTTGTAGTAGGATCGAGCCCCAAACCTGTAGGACTGGATCGCGATATACTACCACTTAGTCACCGGGTGTCAATCGTCTATTCTTATATTTTTCTTATATTCAGTTTCCCTTGAATGCTTTGTTTCTTGTATAAAAGACAAAGTCTTTACTCATCTTTAATTTACCCACTTCCAATAAAATCAGAAAACTAAAATTTATAACATGTGTTTTAATAAGATAAATAGAGAAACTAAAAAAAAAAAAAAAAAAACATTTCTATATTTTATAATTATCGGGGTGATTCGGAACAGATATCTAATAGACAGTAATTCTAAAAAACTCGTTTCAAATTAGAAGTCACAAATTTGGACTACAAGTTCCCTATCAGATGTAAAATAAATATCATATTTTATAATTATCGAGTCAGTTAGAAGATAGATAGTAATTAGGTAATTAAGGATAACGTGGAGTCATGAAGTGATGAGATCGTCTAAGTAAAACAGTTGCTCGCTACACTCATAATTGAAGAAAATGTTTATAAAAGCTTTGTCAAAGTTCCTTCCACGAAAATATTACTGAAAATAAAATTTAATAATACCATAAAATATTATTTACAAAATGTGTTTCCTTTTAATATATATATATATATATATATATATATATATATATATATTTCCAAAGCCAAAAGTTTTATTATAAAATACAAGGCAAAATAATAATTAGTCGTATATAGTTTAAAATAATGAAATAATAAATGAAACCATTTAATCATTCTTTTTAGTTTTCATAAGATTTCGTTACGATTAAATTAATTTCAATACTTTAGCTTAAAAATTTTGATCATTTCTGTTAGTTTAATAAAATAAAAAAAATGATTGAAGTTACTTACGAACACAACTGCAAATGGTTTCAGTCAATAAAATTAATTGAATGAATAAACTAATCGAATGACGGTTCGAATACTACATTTTACGTTAGTTTTCCTAAGATGTTATTAAGATTGTATTAATTTTAATACTTTGAATTAAAAAAACCTTCTTTCTGTTCTTTTCTGTTAGTTTAATAAAAAATGATTGTTTGAGAGTACACACGAACACAACTGCAAATCGTTTTTGTAAATGATAATTGATTGAATGATCAAACTAATCAAATGACGGTTCATATACTACATCTTACCATTAAATACAGCAAAAGGTTTTACGTCCAATTTTTTATCCTTGCGATGTTTTGATGCAGCTGATCCAGAATGAAATTCATTCGATGGTGGTATAGTTGTCAGAGGGGGTATAGTTGTTATCGGAGTTATAGGTGTTGTTGCTTCCACTTTGCTCCATACCGCCAACAAGCACAGGACTGTGTTCAAAAACATTTTATCCGTTTTCTTTAAATAATTCCTTTATTTATTATTCTTGCCTATATTTTCTTTGAAAATTTAGATTAAGGCGGATCCTGAAAACGTACACTGAAATTCTAGTTTTAGCACTATCCTTAAACAGTAGAGTAAAATATCTAATGTTTCTGATGTCTAGTCATTCCGATAAATACGTGCAGTTATACACGTACGTAATTTTCAGTTACATGCTTAAAACTGTGACCTCGATGTTTCCCTCGAATTTAAGACATAATAGCCGTCATTACCGATTACTATGTTCACTACTTGAAACAATTCAGCAGAAGCCCAATGGTGTGCAATTGGTTTAGATAATTTTATATGGATAATTTCACAGATAAAACTGCAAGTAGACTGTTTTTACCATTAACTCTAATTCTCTTGAATCATTCTATTCAACTAAAACAATTTTCTGCTGTGCTAAGTCAAAATAAGTTATAAAATGTTCACGTTTCTACTTGATTTGCAAACTGGTAAGTACTCACAACAAAAGAACTCTTCGCCGATGGCTTTTTTTAGAGAAAACTATTAAAATGGTTTGCAGTTGTTATTTGATATGTATTTCGTTAATTTTAAACAATTTCTCAATTATTTGCATAAAAATGTTGCTTTAAACTTCTGATGTCAATATAATTCGGTGGTAAAATTATCCACTAAAATGTTTCCTTTTCTTCTACAAAAAAAAATTATATTGGAGAAAAATTTAGTATGTTGTTTATACCCTTTTGAGTAAAAATGCATTTAAAAACGTTATAAAACTACATTGAAAAATATCGTGATTAACATTTTAGCCACCACAATGTTGGGAAAAAAATGCAATTGAGGCATGACATATGTGTCTCATAGCAGTTAACGTGTTAAGATTTAAGGATTGACGCAGTTTCAGTTATCTGAAAGCATTTTAAAATCCGATCTAATCCAAATAAAAAAAATGGAGAATATTTCTTATTTGTATTGTATATGAGCATGAGTACCTTAAAAAATTACCGCATTGTTATTGACAATAATGATAGTTAATTAATTTTTGTAATAAATACATATTATAGCAAAAATAAAAAGTATTGTATTTAAAAGCTAAATAAATGGCGAAGCGATACTTATTTATCTGGAAAAACCATTGAAAACTGCTTTCTAGATGACGCTTATAGTACTTAGTTGTTTTTGGTAATAGGTTTTACTGCTATTATGTTAATTTGTGTTTTTGAAATAAATACTAATACTAATATTCGTACCACGATACTTTCTGTAGGTACTGTGGAAATAGGTTTTTACGGCCCCCTCCAAAAGGAAAAATACAAGAGAAAATTGCTGATTAAAAAATATTGTGACAATCAGGAGCTGACCCCGAGCAATTTTAACACATTTAATTTTGATGGGATGAATTTCTAAAAACATATTTTGTTTAATCTGATGAAATAATACCACTAAGAAGATCAACAAGTGAAAAATAAGTTTTAATTGTTTTAGCTTGCGTTGGTAAATAATTCAATTTAATAATTGTGTTCGATTTTTTGTTTACTTTTTTCACCCTGTACAAAAAACGAGTATTCAGTTAGCTAAGTGATACAGTGAAAATTAATTCCTTATAATTCTTTGTAATTTTATAAGCACTGTTTTGATCTGATCACGTATCTGACTGGATTCAGTTTTACATAAAACTCATCTTATAAATATATATATCTTATTTACTATTTAATTAATGTAAAACTTTTAATAAGTTGCAGACAAAAAATAAAATATCAAGTAGAAGGGTATGAACGAAGGATTATTTAAAAATGAAGGAACACAGCTTTTGGGTTGAAACTTTTAATAATAATAAAAGCCAAGTACACGAAAATAGCTGAGAATAATATTAAGAAAATATGATAAACAATATTACGGGTAAATATCGTTAACTAAGAAATGAAAAAATATTTTACAGGTAAAGAGCATCTTAAAAACCTTCATTATTTTTATCCTGATTCCAACTAATTAATTATATTATTAATTAAAAGTTTAATCTTAAGATATTTAAGTGCAATAAGAATACATCGACAACAAGATAAACGCTTAAAAACGGTTAAAAGTTACTATACTTTTATGTTAGATAAAGAAATATATAAATAAAACATCATTAGCCGCAATGGCTTAAGGGATACAGCATTTGCTTCCTAATGACGTGGCCCAGGTTCAAATCCTAGTGGAGATTGGTTAAGACGAATTTTGATCCCGGGTCGCACCGACCACAGTACTGACGAAATATATATCCTCAAAGGTAGTTATGGATCACGGGTTAAAATCTCCTTGCCGTCAGGCCTATCGTTAAAGGTTTTCGTGTTCGTGGTTTTCCTCTGCATGTAATACAAATGCGTACCATGTAATACCATCAAAAGTCCTCCATCAAGGCAAGTTCGTCCCAATGCTTGATCCGGAAAATCCCTTGTCTGAGTCGAGTACAAAATTGCATGGCTACGAAGTTGCATGGCTACGGAGAACATTGATAGTCGTAAACTCAGAATTGGGTCGACTGTTCAACTCCGGTTATAAAATAAAATTAAATAAAACATTGTAAATTTCCGATTCAATTCTAATGTAAAAAGAAAGAAAATCTACTTTTGTTTTTCAAGTTAACTATTGAAGAATTTAAAAAAAGAATCTGTATAAAAGTATATAGCATATTTAAGTATCAAATATTACGAAAGCTTGAGATAAAAGAAAAAGAAATATTCAGACTAAAAGGCAAAAACCACAATTCCATTTACTTCTTTTATTTATCTTTATTTTTTTCTACAAGTGGGAGTATTTGTGGCAAGTAAATCCTAAGGGGTTTTTTAGTCTCTTTTTTTATCTCCATACTTTCTTTCCCAAGCTTCTGAAAATCCCAGATTGCAGTGTTAGAATCAATTACTTTTTGATGACTAAGATGTTTTTTTCTTTTATTATTTGCGCGTTATAGCAAGATGTTAACGTTTTTATTGGGTTTTCAGACAGCAAATATTTTGTACATTTGTAAGCAAGATATAAAATACGGCTGTGTATTCTAAGAGAATATTTCGTCACGAAAATTACAAAAAATAACTGAATAGCTCCAATATCTTCTTCGGGAAATAATATATTAACTATAACTACTTAATAAAGCCTACTAAGTTTTTATAATAGTTAACTAATGGTTTTACTGTTTTGATTTGATGATTCAGTGAGTCAAAATGTTCGTTTTTATGTAAGTAATTCTGGGTATTAGATGGGTTTTAATATTATAAAAATACAATTCAGTTAAATAATAGTTTTACAATTGATTATGTTAGAATCCTGAAAAGAATGGGAATATTCTAATATCACGAGAAATATGTATTGGATCAAAAACCTAAGAATACAAGTGTGGTTAAAGTAGGAGTCCTTTTTTATTAATCTGAAGTTTCCCAGAGAGTGAGTTTGGTGAAAACAAGTTTGGTATCACTGTATGCAATTTTTATTTTACTTTTTTTTATTTGTTTCATTTTATTTGTTACTTTATTTTACTAGTATTTTCTTTTTTAAACGAAACATTTTCGCACTAGAGCTATTAAATTGGTTCTAATGCGCATTGTAGTAAGCTATAACAGTGGAAAGTACATACATAATTAGACTATATGTAACTCAAATTTAGTAAATCAGCACCAAAGATTTTGGCTACTACTTTTGTTTTACACTGCAGTGAACCTTGGCGCTTGTTGTTCTGAAACAGGAATATTCTTTTACACTACCTTTCATATAAAAATGCCAATCACATTTATTGTTTGTTTAGTAGCACTGAAATGTATAACTGTCTGATATATGATAATAATAAATCAATAGATTTAATTTCACGATGCAATTTAATGTAAGAACAGTCAACTTAAAATGTAAACAAGCACGAATTCGAATTAAGCTTAACAGAAATAATAGGTGATGAAACAAACCTAAGCATAGCATTAAGAGAATAAAAATACGAATTCGAATTAGGCTTGACAGAAATAATAGTTGATGAAACAAATCTAAGCATAGCATTAGGAGAAGAAAAATATGTAAGAATATTAATATGAATTCGAATTAGGCTTAACAGAAAAAAAGTGAAAAGAACTTAAATATTACATGCAAATGCTAAAAATTAAAATATGATTATTTAAAAATATATATATATATATTTTTTAAAGTGCGATTCGAGCTTTCATAAATTCTCATTTTGTGTAGCATGCGTAGTAACAAAAACACATAATTTCTTATACAGTTGTAAACAATTTACTGACTGTATCCAAACTTAATTTTACACCGTAATTGTACACCTTAATTGTACTTTAATTTTACACCGTTTAAAGTGTTTGCGAATGTTCGATTTGATGTTAAATTGAAATAAAATGTTACTGCAGACAATTTTTTCAGGTAACTTAATAAAAATACGGAAAATTCTTACGCCACAGTTTTTGCAGTGTAGTATAAGCTGATGAGCAAATGCCTCTAAAAAACTATTAAAAAAATGAGTCGAAAAAAAAAGAAAAACGCCATTCGCAGAATTAGGAAATATTGCATGGCTGTATGTTGAAAAATGTTTTCAAAAGTCGGGTTCCTATCCTCCCAGCTTAAGATTGGTAATTGCTTTGATTCTTTAAATTAAATTATTATATATTATTTCTTTTCACTAAATAGATTAATGTGATGTTTTGCTCAAGCGAAAACTTTGAAACACCATATTCCCTTCATTTAGATCCGAGTGGAGTTGGATGTAGAGTTTAATGACATAAGATCCAAAAGAGGATATGACGCGCCCAACAGTACGCTAATGCAGCTTAAAATGTAAAATGCAGGCTGCAATTTTAATTTTATA
This sequence comes from Parasteatoda lunata, assembly GCA_949128135.1. Taxonomy (NCBI): domain Eukaryota; kingdom Metazoa; phylum Arthropoda; class Arachnida; order Araneae; family Theridiidae; genus Parasteatoda; species Parasteatoda lunata. The sequence continues at coordinate 19,111,132 of OX421976.1, forward strand.
AAATACATGAAGGTAATAAAATGGTTAATAACGCGACGAATATACTTAAAAGTCAATAAAATCCAATAAAATACGTAGTTGTATAAAATACATGAAATAGGTAAAACGGTGCATGGATAATAAATAAGATGGAATAAAAACAGATAAAATATACCAATAGCTAGCAGACATGCGAAAATGTTAGTATGATGAATTTAACCTCATTTACATTCGAACAGTTATGGATAATAGAAAAATAAATGCTTAAATATACATTATATATTTTTTACTTCTTTGTAAAAATTGGTTTTCGTTTACAAGTTTTCATAAACTAAAGTTTATAAAATAAATTTTAAAATACAGCTTAAAGTGATACATAATATATTTTTATGCGTTTATTTCTTTTTTGTTTTACATTCTTAAACATCGTGAACGTTAATATATTTATAAAGATAAAAAAAAAAAACATTTTTAAATATCTAATAAAAGATGGCTTCTTCGGCAAAAAAAAATAAAATAAATATAACTTTTCTTTTTATAAAAGTGTAAAACAGTGAAAGTATTAACCACAAATATTACAAAAATATGAACCCAAAGCTTAAACCCTTGTGCTTTTTTTAATTCTTTGTTGTCCATGAAAAAAATTGTATGATTGTTTTATAAAATTTTAAAAGAAATTTCTTTAAATAGATTTTTATTAAAATGAAATATTTTACACAAATATTTAACAGAAATCAAACGAGAATAATTTAGAATACTATTTTCATATTTTATTGCAAAGCAATTAGAGAAAATATCTATTCTTTATTGTTTAACTATCCAAATTCTGAATCCTAATTGCTCTTTAAATATAAAGTCTGAAATGTATAACAACACTAAATGCTACTCGAGAAATTATTAAAAATCGAGGGAAACTTGCTCTCAAAATAACCTTCCTCCCAGTAAAGATTATCATTAATTAAAAAAAGGAAATCGAGATTTCCCTTTTCCCCTTCATAAAAGGGATTTTCACTTCCATTAAAATTACCTATCTTTAAAAGGGATAAGAATGCAGACCAATTTGGCTGCTCTATCTTTTCGATAAGATGAAACTTGAAAGGGTACTTTCTTGAAAGGGTGCTCAATTTTCTTGACGGAAGGATGCAAAGTGGTATTTTTGTTGTCAGAATTCCCATCGAGGGGAATTTTTCACCAGCGATAAATTGATTTGCACTTCCGGGAAACGAATTCAAAATAATCAGAAGAAAACCGGTAAAAGAGATCGTCAAAGATTAAATTAGCGTCTGTGGTTAATAGACAGAAAATTTTAAATGTTTCTTATGATATGAATACGGTAAGAACTTAGATGAGGAATTGAATATTCAACTGGAGATGTCTTTTACTTAGATGTTAATCTGTTTATAAAATATAAAAAGTTTTTACAAAAGCCATGTTTTTTAAATAGAGTAAAATGGAGGGAGGATTTATTTTGTTCCGCTTAAAACAAATTGCGTAGATACATCATTTCAGAAAGACGGTTAGAGAGGATAAAAAGCATAGAGCTGATATAAAGGACTCTATGTGGGAAAGACTTATGTTAAGAATACGATAGAAACTTAGAGGGAGATTTGAATATTCAACTGGAGATGTTTCATTATTTATATTATTTATTATTATTATATATATTATATTATTTATTATATTATTTATAGCTGTTATATTATTTATAAAACATAACAAGTTTTTAAGAGCGATGTTTTTAAATAGCGTTTAAAATCTTTTTATATTTTACACATAAAACAAGTTACAAAGGCACATCATATCAGAAAGACGGTTAGAGGAGGAAAGCATAGAGCTGATAAAAAGGACTCTATGTGGGAAAGGCTTATCTTAAGAATACGATTGAAACTTAGGGGGGGATTTGAATGTAAAATTGGAGATGTTCCCTTTGTAAGTGTTAATTTGTTAATAAAATAGAAAAAAAAATCATTATAAGGCCAGGTTTTTCGAATCGACAAAAAAGGGGAAAAGGATTTGATTTTAATTGTACTTAAAAGGAATTGCGTATGCAATTTATTTTAGAAAGAGGGACAAAGGGTGAGAGGATAGAGCTATTATAAAGAACTATGGATGAAAGTATATTGCAAATACAATTCGACAAAAAAAAAAATTTTTCTAAGTGTGAAAATTTGCATTTGCTCTTCTTTTCAGTGCGCAAGATGAAAGTGTTTTATTAAATTTACTGTAATTATTTTATTCAAATTTCATTTATGGCAAAAAGTGCTAGAAACTACGCTTGGAGAAAAATGGTGGTATTTAAAATTTGTACTGAATTCCACCATGATACGGCAATCTGCCAAAGTAGTTAGAAAATGGGTGAAGTTTGAAGTAGTGATAAATTTATCATAAAAGAGAAATCCATTCTGCTAGTTGTAGGTAATGGCAGGAAACTTTATCATGCAGACAACTCACGCCAGTAAGAAATTTGTGATCATAAGATTCAAGAAATTAATTAAGTAAAATGGAGTATTAAAATATGTTGTTGTTGTCTTATGCTACTTATCAATACTAACAAACTGATTTTACGGCAAAAGAATGAACTTCTTGTTCTCCATTGGCGCCATCTATGCCCACGAATTCAACTCCTGCAAAACACATACGTCATAGCCAGTTTCACATGGAGGACTCAGTCACGCATCATCAATATCACATCCGCAGATCGTACTGTTGATCCGAACCGGAGCACAATCAATCTTTGATCCAGCATCCCCAGTGGTATTGATTTATAATAATAACTAGAAGGACTTTGTTATCCTGAAAAATTTAGTGTACAACAGCAACCATTTTGTCTTCCGTCGTCGAGAATTGAAATCACGATCTGGGCTATCCCGGTCCTATTAAAATATAAAACTGTTTTTACTTTGTTTTTTTAACGATTGAAGCAATTAAAAACAATCTCCAATTAAACTCTCACTTCAACCATCGGCAATAAATATAATAATCCTGCCTAAAAATTTTGAAATGACAAAAAAATTATGAAATTAATTTATAAAAAAATAAAATCCAGCTGGTGCGTTGCATTAGATTGAGTTATCCGCTGTCTTCTTCCTATATTTCGTATCCTTCCTATATTTCGACCAGTTGGCAAACTTCTTTGGAAAAACAATCTTTTTCACCATTTCCTTTCTGTAGAATTATTTAAATAAACAATGTCGGTACAAAAAGAGAGCAAGATGTTAAATCGTTGTGATCATGAGATTAATATGAAACAAAATAGTAATTCATTTATATAAAAAAGTGAAAAAGTCATTTATATATTTATAAACAAACTGATTTTTTGCTACAACAAATACGCATTTTATCACGTTATATTTAACTATAATTTTAATTAATAAAATTTTAATAATTAATTTTAATTATATATAATATATTATATTTTAATTATATATAATATATTATATTTTAATTATATATAATTATATATTATATATAATTTATAATAATATAATTTTAATTGACTTTTCTTGTAAGTAAGTGTCATTCATTTGAAATTTCTTCATCTTTCTCACTAGTAAATCAAGAATTTGAAAATCTTACAGAGAATTGCATTAGCCTGAATCGTACTTTACCATCATGTTACATTTTGCACTTATGAGTGTCACCTGTATTCACCAGGTGACATGTTGACAAACAGATAGGTAAATGATGAGTTTTAATATGATATTATTTTTGGAATAACTTAGGGCAACGAATTATGTCAGCACCAAGAAAGATTAAACTAATGGATTTTGTTTATATAAGATGACTGGAAATAAAATAGTAATTCATTTACGTTATTACTTAAATTAGTTATCAATCTACACTCTATAACAAAAAAAATCTACGCGCCAAGAAGGAGTTGTCTGATTGAAACGAAAATTGGTGGATAGGAAGACAATGTACAGAATAGTAAATGATTAAAATTTCAGAACAATTGAATAATTTATTGTTAACAAGTTCAATAAGGTGTTGACCCGCCTCTAGCCTGGATACAAGCTGCCACACGGCGTGGCATAGACCGATAAAGCTCCCGGATGGTCTCTTGAGGTATTTCCTGCCAAATTCGATCCAATTGTCGAACGAGGTCATAAACATTCCGTGCTAGATGCAATCGCCTTCCCATCATATCCCAGATATGCTCGATGGGAGAGAGATCTGGTGATCTGGCATGCCAGGGAAGAGTTTGACAAGCTTGCAGACTGTTCATAGCAACACGTGCCGTATGTGGTCTGGCATTGTCCTGCTGAAAAACCAGCCCAGGGCGTTGCAAAAGGAGCGGTAGCAAAATAGGTCTTAGGATGTCGTCGACAAACCGCTGTGCAGTAAGTGTACCTCTAATAACGACCAAAGGGAACCGGCTGTCAAAGGAAATGGCACCCCAGACAATAATGCCTTGTTGAGGGTCGGCGTGGCGTGCAATAGTGAAGGCAGGATCCCCCCTCTGCCCTGTGCGTCTCCAAACAAGTCTTCGATGATCGTCAGAACACAGTTGGAAGCGGGATTCGTCGCTAAAGACTATACGTCCCCAGTCGGCACCATTCCAGCCTGATCGAGCCATGCACCCACTGCATATGAAATTTCAAAGCAATCAGATGATTGCTTCTTGGTGCGTCGATTTTTTTGTTATAGAGTGTAGTTTCTGATGTTTTAAAATTTAAAAAAACACACACATTTTTATTAAGATTTACACACTTTTTTATTAACTCGCTATGTGTGCGTACAAAAAAATTTTTTTACTGAAAATTCTGCAACATTTCGATTAGTAAGAATATTCAAATTTTAAATCCTTTCATATGGATTTCATTTTGGAGCTCTCATATGGACAAGTTTCAATCATTTTTCGGCCGTTAACGGTTGAACTTATTACAATTTTATCTTTAAATCAGATTCACTGTCAAGCAAAATTTCAATAGCTTTCAGATATAAACTAAAACTTACTTCACTAAAAGGAAAAAAAAATTAAGATGGTAAAATTAAGTTGACGTAAAGCAAGAAAATAACTTTAAATTTGCGCATCTAAAACAAAAAATGTAAGGCACGTTATTTTGAACGCGACTAATAATTCCCCGCTTATTCCACGCGGTGATTCCACGTGTTGCATTTCGATGCGATATTATTCTGTTTCGCTGCGACAAAAAATCTACTTTACTGTCCATTTTAAAAAACACGTTGTTTTATTTACATATTCATTTATCTTTACTCTTTAAACATAAAAAATATAAAAATATTTCCTCTTGTAACAGGTGGCAGGATGTATAGGACATCGATCTTAGCAAAAAAAAAAAAAAAAAAAAAAGAAAAAAAAATCATTAAGAATAAAAGTGAACACATGGTTGTGAATGATTCTATCATGTTGTCAAAATTATGTTGTTTAGCGTTAACACTTGCCAATACAAGCAAGCCTGCTATGGAAATCCAAGCGATTTTTAGGAAAGATGAAGCGTTTCTTAATTTTAAGTGGCGCCATCTATAGTCAATATGGTCACGAATACGACTTCAGCTACACACACGCCACAACTCGTTTTACAAAGAGGAACTATTCGTACTCCATTAATTAAGCCACAGATCGTAATTTTGGCCAGAGAACGATCAATATCCAATTCCCCCAAATATATTAATTTGTTATTGGAACTTGGGGGACTTTGTGATCCCGACATATTTAACGTGCATTTAATCCACGGAGATTTTTTGGCTAGTAGAATTCGAACTCACGATCTGACAAACATGAGAACAACATCCTACAATCCAGGCTATCCCAGCAGATTTTAACATCTAACAACTGTGAACAAATCATGACTGCTGTGGTACATAGCAATAAAGATTCTTCAAAAGAGATTGATTTTTACCCAGCGTGACGTTGATAAAACTCTTAAACATGTTTTGATGTTCTACCAACAGTACAGAGATATAAGGAAAGGGAATATGACTTGAAATTTAACTCAAGAATTTTTAATAACTTTTGGAGCATACTGAAAGCTGAACATGGAATACGAGAAATCATTAAACGGAAGTTTCAATTAAAAATGGACAATGCGAATTATTGAGTTAACAAGATTTTTTAATAATATTTCTTAACTTACTTTTAGTTCTAATGTAACCTTTTATGTTAAAAGTTTGCTAATTTCTAACGTGACAATATAGTCGGAATAGACCTTATTTTGCCTTCAAAATATAATTCTTATATAACCGTTAAACTTCTACCATTATTTGCATTCATTAATGTTATTCAGCTCATATTTAATGCTTTTATGTAAGAGATTTGTCAATTTTGTGACAACATAATAAGACAGCAAATTGTTCTGCTTGCAGAATATAAGTCTAATACTTTTACAACCTGTAAAGTTTTACGTTTGCTTTATTTTACAAATATTAAAAATTTCACGTACTAACCAAAATGTGATTTGTATTTTATGTATTTTAAACACTATGATAAATTTTTAAATGTCTCTTTGTATGGTATTGGCATATCTTAAAAAGAAACTTTTTATTTGAATAGGTTGAATAATCTTCAAATTTATTATTATTTATTAGTTTCATGAAAAGATGCAAATTACAAAATTCTCAAAGAATGAAAAATATTCAAAAACAACTATATATCAGTACAAAAATAGATTAAATTGATGGATTACTAAACTCTAAATATCCCATGCACAATCATGAAGTTGACAGGAAATTAAGTAGTCAGATAAAAGAAAAATAATCTTCATCCTGGGGGAAATTATATACGTGCAAGACGTGACAGAGGCTAGGGGAAAAGGGATTTTTCTTGGAGAAAACAACACAGTAAGAATAGAACATTGTTGAAAGTTAACGGCTAAACGTAATCCTGCATTTAATTTCCTAAAATAATTCAAAACTCAAATTATTCTGTGTGGAAATTTTAAATTTAAGACGATTAAATCTGGAATTTTTGACTTTGTGCTACTGAATATAAATGAGATAGATTATAATCTAAGCACGGATTTTATTAACATTCGATTATTTAAAATGGGAGTACTCATTAATATTAATCCATGTTTTAAAAGGAAAATTTTGGTTACGTATATTGAATTGAATGCAAGGCTTATTAAGGAATTTGAATTGAATGTAAAGCTCTAGTAAGTTCAAAAGTGGAAAATATGCTGCGGTAAATAATACGTTAAAACTGATCAAATGCTAAAACACATGCAACACTTTAACTGCTGTAGAATGAAATTTGATAACTTGGTCAAATAAATTAATAAAAAAAAAAATTCTCTGAATGCAATATTAAATACATGAAACAAGCAAAGCAGCTATTAAGGTGAATAAAATCCTAAATACAACAAAACGTTTATATACAGAAAAAAATACCACACCAAAAATACACAACTGTTAGGATAAGGAATGTCGTCCAACATATTTTGTATTCATGAAATAGACTATCAAAACAGGTAAGACGATGACGATTAAAAAATGGACACATGGTTAAAGTGCGATTAGTCGTGAGGAACGAGAAAAGTATTGCATTGAAAAGGAGGCTCTCAAACAGTAAATGATGATTTGTCAACCGGATGTGACCGATTCGGATACGGGTTAGTTTTACGTCTTCACTACGCAAGCGCAGCGCAGGAAAGTGGTCAAAATCTGATTTAATGTTATGCAATTTATTAAAAATTTTAAGATCCAACTGTGCTGTTGCCATAGTGATCTCAGATCCATTCGAATACATAATGAACCACAGCACCGTTTACGTTTAAAATTTTTATAGCCATTTTAGAATGAATCTAAATATATACTTAACGTATAACTAATTATTTAACACAACTTCAATTATTACCTTAGGTAACTTGTCTAGGTAATCTGTCTTTAGGTAATCTAGAAGAATGATTTATTATATTTTTCAAATTCTATTTTATTTTCCAATTTTTTTTAAAAAATTTGTGAATATTTCTTAAAAACATTTTCTTGTTTAGGCTCGGTAACAAATAAAAAATAATGTTTTTATCAAGAATTATTTTTGGTTTCTTTATGTCATGTTTTAGCAAGTTTCAATAATATAAAACTTGGTTCTCAATTGAAATAGCGTATCAAAGAGATTTTCGAGCAAAGTGTTGTATTTTAAGGATTTTTTTATGTTTTGAAAAAAGTATTTTTGAATCATACTACGCTATTAAGTACATGAAAAGATTTTACGGAGCAAAAATACACACACACACACATTATATATATACACTACTGGCCATTAAAATTGCTTTACGAGGAAAGCGACACACCACGAACGTGAGATTTGTAGAACGGATAAAGCATGTTGTGGTATGCAAATAATTAGCTTTTCAGAGCATTCATGCAAAGCAGGCAGCGGTAGCGTCACCTACTAAGTGTATAAAAGAAGAGATTTGTCAGTAAGTTTCTCATAAAGAAATTGAATTTGAGCGTTGCTCTTGGGTAAAAAAGTTTTTGTTATGCCTCGTGTAGGAAGGAGAAATGCCTACCAGCACTTGTCTGAGTTTGATCACGGTCAAATTGTGGCCTACCGGGATTGCGGTTTATCATACCTTTCCTTCCAGACGCGGATACTTACCTAGGTTAGTAATACCCTTACCCGTATAATCCACGTCTGGCCACTATTCCAGCAAACCTCATCCCCGAGAACGTGCTTGATCAGTGGCAATTATTCAAAATTTCAAAAGAAAGGAGGTTACAATTTTGTTTACAAATATACAGAAATATTCATTTGAATATAGTTTAAACAACAATTTTTTTATAAGTATATATGACGAAGAAAGTAACAAAAAATGAATTTTGAAAAGTAAATTATTAAAAAAAAAAAGGTTCATGAAAAAGAGTGTGTGATTATATATATTTTTTTAAATCGTTGATTTCCTTAAATTTAGATGGTGATGTTACAGGTAAATAATATTAATTTAAGTTCTCCATTAAAATTTTGATTTCCAGGTATTAAATAATCAAAGAAAGTAATTAAAATGTTATAATAATAAATAAGAAATTGAATAGAAAAATATATACAATATTTACAACATATAGGTAAGCATTCCTAAATATATATAAATTATTTTTAATTTAAAATTTTAGAATATTATCATTATCAGAAAAAAAACTCATTGCTAATAACAATTTGGTTTTAAGTGTACTGTTAGTTATGAAATGTTTTTGCTAGGTTGGTAGATTAGTAATATTCGATGCACGAGTAATGCCACGAGGTTCAATATATGTATATAGAATATACATATATTGAACCTCAATAGTATATTGAACCTCAATAGTATATCGAACCTCAATAGTTCAATATATGTATTTACAATATATGTATATAGATGCATTCAGTAAGATAGTGTTCTGAAGTGCCCAGAAGGCCGCATATACAGTGATCTTTATCTGAGATGTTTAGATATTTAAAATAGCATGGAAAAAAACCATGCCCAGTTAAAAACCAGATTTCTTGTTTTGATGGTATCGTCTTAAAATAATCCACTTAATTAATAATTAATAATTTTAATTAATAATTAATAATTAATTAATAATTTTATGTTATCTTCTTCCCTTATGTGAATTGTTCCAATAATTTGGCCAAGTTTGTGATAAAGAGTTCCGAAGTTGATTCTTGAGATGTGAGATCGGGAAAGGATATAAGTAATTTTGTTGTTTAATTGCCGACAAATTAGCTATGGCGTCTGCATTTTTATTACCTGTTCTGTAGTCATGTGCTTTAATCCATGAGAAAAAATATAATCGTATAAAGGATTAATTATTGTATTTTAGCCGAGAGTGAATTTTTCGTGCCTGGGTTGATTAGAGAGTATAGTACTGATTTAGAATCCAACCAGATTGTATAATTTTTAGATGCCTTAAATGAAGTTAGTGATTTGTTGAATCTGATGCATTCTAAAATAGCAAGTTGTTCAGATTGGAAGACTGAGTTGTTATGATTAATGGTGTAATGATAGGAGTGATTTATGTTGAAGAATGCAAAACCAGTTCCAGTATTTGTTTTCAAACCGTCTGTGAAAAAGTTGTATGGCTCTAAGTGATTATAATTTTTATTTCCTGCTAAACTGGTTAAATTAGTGATAGACTGAGAAGGGTGAAAAATCGGTATTGTTTGTCCTTCCTCGTAAGTACTGTATTGATAATTTATATTGTTGTAGGAAATGTCTTTTTTTTAGTTGAGTTATGATTAATGAACACGACAACGACGCAATCTGTTCTGAGAGAGATGGGAATCCAGCTAAGACTTGTAGAGCAGCTGTTGGAGTGGAGTGATAGGCTCTTGTGATATTCAGAAGAAATTTCCTTTGGATTGAGTCTAAAGTTCTTGAGATTCTGAGACTAGCCAATCCCCCTGAGTAATAGTATGGGGTGCCATTGGGCACACACGTCTTGATTACCTCTTGTTCGCATTGCCGCCACTCTGAACAGCAGCCGCTACATTTCTGATGTGTTAGGGCCAGTTGTTCTGCCTTATCTTCGAGGCCTCCATAACGCTACGTTTCAGCAGGACAATGCACGACCGCGTGTTTCCCTGACCTTCCTCGACACAGAACATGTTCGCCTGTTGCCCTGACCAGCACGTTCTCCTGATTCCGAATGACTGGAACGCCACCACTCGTCAGTCACTATGGTCGATGAATTGTGGCATAATGTTGAAGCTGCACGAAATGCAATCCAATCTCAATTCGACTCGATGCCCAGGAGAATAACTGCTGTTATTACTGCCCGGGGAAGCTGTGTGAGTATTGATTCCTTAGGATCTACATCCTGAAAATTTAATCACTTGTACTTCCAACTATAATGTATGTGGCCAATAAATATCATTCTGTTATTTGTATTCTTCCTGGTGTAGCAATTTTTATAGCCGGTAGTGTGAGCGTGTATGTATATATATCTTATTATTATTTATTTTTCAAAACTTAAAAAAAATTGCATAAATAATATCATTACAGACTAATTTTCACAATTTTCAGTGTAACTTATTGTAACATATTTTGGCAATGATTAAAGACTAAACTTGACAAAACGAACAAAATAATTGATTTAAAACATGGCAATCAGAAATAATTAATTTTTATGTACTCTCTCTCTTTATGAAGTGTTTTAAAATCAAGTTTTCTCTCAAGATATCCAATATTGTCAAACATTGCTTGTTATTTATGAATAACATTGTATATTTAATACTTCAAAAATCAATAATAAAAAAAGCTTACTAATAATACAAGTTTTTTTTAAAAAAATAATTCAGTATATATGAAATATAACAGTGTACAGTATATACGGAATATATAAACTACAGTATAAACTCATATATTTTTTTGTTAATTTAAGCCAAAATATTACGTTTCAATTTATTAAGCATGAGAATTATTAACATAATTCGAATGATACAGATTTAAATGAAACGGAATTCTTTTACAAAATAGCAATTAAAAAAAATCCTCGAAATAACTTATTCTTTGGCCTTATGTAGATAAAAAAGTTTTTCAAATGAAATATTCACTTAAAACAAATATCGCAGAAAATAACAATGGGATTAAGTATTTATGAGGACACATACTTCATGTGTACTTAGCTTATCCTTGATAATTGGATACAAAGCCGACGAAACAGTTTTATAAATATAATGATTAAAATAACTAATACATAAAAAAAACATTTATTGATGAAGAAGTTTTCAGTTAAAATTAAAATTGCTAGTCTCAGTAAATAGAATTTTAATTTGCGTACAATTAAAATTCTATTTACAGAAAAATTTGCTGCTGATTGTAATTAAAAACGAAAATTTTAATAACTTTAAGTTTTATAAACTTGTAATGAAAACATTCCGTTAAAAGAATTTTCATTTGACTTTCGGTATTAAAATTTTAATTTAAATAAATTGAAGTTTTATATTATTAAGAAATATCTATGGAAAGATGTTTTCTCATTTTCTGTTTTTATTCTTTGTTATGGTCATAGACACGCAGATTTACTTTTTGTGTGTTTAGCCATGTCTGTAGATCGAACATGGAGGACTTTGAGACTCGACAGATTTAACGTGCATCAGTCACCATTTACTACACGGGGAGTCTTCAGCCGGCGGGAACCGAACCCACGAACTCTTGGACATGGGCCCAGCACCCCACCGACCAGGCTATTCCGGTCTAGTAGCGACAAATTATCGGAATTATTGTTGCACCGCACCTGTGGACCTGCGACAAGGGGAGTATTAGTTGATTATATAGTTGATTATAGCAATAAATGGAAATCACTTGTCATAATTGGATGTTAATCTGTCTAACCATCGTTTCATTGGTTAGATGATGGATTTGGTGTTTACCAAGATCTTCTAGTGGTTCCATCATGATGTTGTTCATCGCCTGTAAACTATTGAATTTGAAAAATTAGTATCATGAGAAACAAACTTATCTAATTTGGCTTTCTGCCTTAGAACAAGATTAGAATCTTATGTTAGCCCTAATTGATTGCGTACCATATTTGGTGTTTTAGTTATTTAACCTAATTAGGTCCATATTGCTTAGTTTGTACCTTGAGATAGTCACAGAGTGCTGCAGTTAGTGTTTATCCGGATTAAAGATGATTTTGAGAAAATTTGTGTGTCTAATTTGAGCCGACACCTAGATCTTGAATAGCCTACTGTTAAAACTATCACATCAGATGTTAATGACTCATTTTACATTGATTGACCAGCAGCGTTAAATTACAGACTCAGAGGATGGACATCGACAATAACAGTACAAGGGACGATATATTAACACGATCAAGATTTTAGTGTAGTCAACGAATGAAAATGTCAAATCAATTATTATGTAGAATGATTAACAGATTGTTGAAATTGGCTTGATTGGCTTGAATAAGTTTTAATGAAATTAGTGAGATACATGATCTCCATGCAAACCATAGGATAATTTTTTTTTTTTTTTTGCTGTTATCTAATGGTATTTATGAAATACATGCACAGTGCACAAAATAAGTTACGGGCCACCCTGAATAACCTTTGATCTAATAATCGGATCTTCAGGTTCGAGAACTCAATCTTAATGGTTTGAGGGGATGACCTCAAATATGCTAATTAATTGGTGCAGACGATATTTTAAATTACGAAATTATACACAATAACGCACTTTAACGCACTTAGCTTTTTTTTGGTGCAGTTTTTTTCCAAACAAATCTTATACTTAGAAATAATTTTCATAAAAGCTAACGAGGGGTTGTAGTGCTGGAAAAGAAGAACTTAAAAATAGAATTTTCCTTACATCTAACTAAATTCATATTTTGAAAATAAAGGTCATATAAATATTTTTAATTTTTTTTAAGTAAACTTATGTTGAACGTAAGTATAAGACACTGTTTTAATTAGCTCTTATAAAAATTGAATTTTTGAATAAAACATATAATTTGATTCCGAAAATAATCACTAAATATATACATATGCATGACTAACTTAGATGAATTTTTGAAAAAATGTGACCATATGATTGTATAATAAATATAATACTACGAACTTGGCTAAACATTTCTATTTGAATAAGATTAGATAATGATTTAAAATGAATCAAAATATGTTATAAAATGGTCTATATGGGTCTGAAGTTAGTTAAAAAAAAGAGGGAGAAGGAAGAAAGAATCACATCGATTACGGTAGATTACGGTATATATATGTTTACCTGAAGATATTAAGGCATTTGATTAAAATATTATGATTGATCATGAGAGCAGAAAAATCACTGAAAGCTGACTCAATCACAGACTTCTAACTAAAGAAAAAATGCCACCTATGATACTTTCAAACTTATTCTACTAGTTAAAATATCAATCTACATAATTAGTTATGCTTAGATAATCATATTTAAGTTGCCGACTTTAAAATGTAAAGCAGACATATTTACAAAAATTGCAAAAGGAATGCAAAAATAATTTTGAGTTGCATGTACTAAGAAGAAAAAGGCTTCTGTTTAGTTAGCAAAAACAGCGAGACATTAACATATATCCAAAGTGCTATCTTTTAAAATTAATACTCTATACACTGAGAAAAAAAATATGATCAGAACTACCAGAATATGGTAAAATTGAACTTTTTTTTAATTTGGGGGGGGAACACCAAGCTCGGAAATGTTTGACGAAGTGCATTGGTAATGATTTTGATGAGATTAAGAATAAAATATTGATCCATAATGTGAGATAAAATTGGTAATTTTGTCATGATACCTTAAACTTGGCCTAAAAGCAATTTCTTTGGTTAAATATACTTTTCAGTTTTGTATTTGATACTAAATGTTCGGTTATAAAAACTATAATTTTTTAAACCTGAATTTCCTGTTAAACTGTTACCATATGAATGCAAAAGTTACTGAACGAATAGCTTTATTGCCAGATTTATGACTTTTTTAATAAAATTCCTTACAGAATTACTATATAGTCGAATTGTTATTACTAGAATATTTTTCTTCTCGATGATCTGAATTAAATTATTATTTTGAGTAGCTTTTCCCTTATTTTTCCCCTATTCTTCAAGAAAATAATGATATCAAGAACCACGCAATTGTGACTTCATTTTTTTATTGCACCAAAGCGTGTTAGTGTTTTTTTAAAAAAAAGAAATAAAAATCGCCGCTATTAGAAAGAATCAGTGTGAAATATTTGTTTGAAAACAAATCTGATTTCTGAGATATAAGTGATAGTTTCTATGCAATTACACCGTATGTTTTCTCCTTTTATTTTACGATTATGACGAAAAAAATGTTTCAAATATGTAAAAATGATTCACATCAATTACCATTGCCATTTATTGTCTCGAATGTTGCAGAAATATTCAAAATTACATGAATTATATTCCTAGTTCTATGATTTAAAATTTCATGTAGCTATTCATTATTATGCATTCTAAGTTGTATAATAATTGTAATTGTTTAAAAAGTCATTATTTCCCCGTAACATATTAGAAAGAAAATAATATGTCTTGAAACTTAAAATTTCTCTCTTAGTTGTAATACCTAACAGAAAAAATAGCTTAAAAGATTTGCCATCAAAATAATATCCACATTTGTAAAAGACATCAAAGCTAACAGTTGAAATTTGGATAGAAAACAAATTCCTTAAAATTCATTTTTTAAAAAAGCATCGTTTTTCCCTCCTCAAAAACTTTGATTTTACCAACGAGAAGATATAGCCATGGAAGTTCAAAAAACAGTTATCGTTGCCGCTCATCAACTAGAACATGTTATGCAATATAAACAGAATGAAAATGGAGGATATTCGTTTCTGGGAATCGAAGGTAAACTTCTGCAAATTATTTTAGGGACATTGAATTTTGGGGTTAAGTTTGTAACACCCTCGGATGGACAATGGGGATCAATAGGTCCAGATGGAAATTGGACAGGCTTGTTTGGAATGATACAAAGGAATGAAGCCGATCTTGCAATGTCTTTCTTAGGAGTATTTCCAGATACAATGTCTATTGTTGATTTCAGTACACCATACTTACATGAACCAATTAAATTTATAATTGGTAAACCAAACACGCAATCAGCGACGATTGCTCTGCTGAAAACCTTTGATATACCAGTTTGGGCATGCCTTGGTTTGTCATTGTTGATACTACCACTTATTTTCAATGTTCTCTTGAATGAACCAATTGGAAAAACTTTTCTACAGTTTGTTGGTAACTTAGTCAAACAACCAACATTTATACCAGTGATTTCAAAAAAGCATGCGCTGCTGTTAGCTTTCTGGTGGTTCTACGCGTTGGTGATATCTTTTTCATATTCAGCGGCAGTGCTATCTTTTCTTTCATTCCCGTTAGAGGGAAAAGCCATAAGAAATTTCAAAGCATTGGCAGAAGCTGTAAGGGAAGGATCGCATAAAAGCTTAACTCTGCATGGCTCATCTATCGATATAAAGTTAAAACAACAAGAATCCAAGGATATGTATTATATAGGTGATATGATTGAAAAAAACAATTGGTTCTTCAACATTGGACAACGGTTACCGAAAAACGAATTCAAAGATACAGCAATAATAAACTTGAACTTCATATTACAAGTTAGCTACGGATATCTTGTGCCGGATTATTGCATTTCATCTGAGGACTACATTGAAGCTAGTTTTACTGCAATTTCCATGAACAAGGAGTTTTGTTGTAAGCGAGCTGTAAATAGAATAATATCGAGAATGCAGAGTTCTGGTATATTCAATAAAATTATTAAAGATGAAATGACCTTGAATTGGATTTCCCAGAAGCACCCAAACCAGGACCAGTCAGGGCAAACATCTGTTTCCTTGCAAGATGTACGTGGACCATTTATTCTCTTGTTTGGAGGTTATGCAGCAGCGACATTAGTTCTCATACCTGAAAAATTATATTTTGCATTTTGTAGACGACGTGGAAAAATGTAAATATTCTTTGTTGTATTTTGATTTAGGTTTGAAAAAACCTTATATATACATATTTATATATATACATATATATATATATAAATATATATACATATACATATATATATATATATATAAATATATATACATATACATATATATATATATATATATATATATATATATATATATATATATATATATATATATATATATATATATTTATATATATATATATTTATATATATATATATTGACGCACTAATTACTAGCAAGAATAAATATAACTTGTTATATTTTAACTTGGTATGTTTTAACTATGAAAAAAAATGTATTAGTTTAAACATTTTACTTTATGATTGTTTTTTTTTAAATTTATGCCATTAACTTTTTAGCTTTTTTTAATTGCGTATAAAAATAAATAAATAAGTCATATAGACTAGGCATATTTAAATATCTTTAATTTCTAACATTTTGACTTCACATTTATAATGCATTTATTTTATTCTATAAATTACAAGTTAAAGTTTGAGGTAAAGCTTTGATGATTGCCCGTTCAAGCCATTTCTTGCATGTACTTTGTTTTCAGCATACTTTATTCAATATTTGTTTAATTTAAGTTTGTATTTGTTCAACGTAACTTTTTATTCACATTTATAAACCGACTTCTTAAAATAATACGTTGAAGTGTTTAAGTATAAGGTGCAATAAAACTCATTTCTGGGAAAATAAAAATGCAAGTCATTTCAATCCCCTTGATTTAATGAGTAAACACCTATTCAAAATTCTATATACTTTCTCAGAAATGAAACTCTCAAATTCCTAGAAACCTTTCAATATTTTTAACATTCAATTCGTCATAAAAGTACGGAATTGTTAACGAAACTCGTACTTGACAAAATTTCTTCCTCACTTATTGCATCTGTGTTTGGTCAGGTTTAAATTAACATCAATAAAAAACCATGATATATTTCATGATCTGATCTGTAATATTTTTTAACTGATTTTTAAATCCGTTTGCACTTTATGACGAGATTGTTCGAGCTCTAAAATGGTAAAAGTTTCCCCAGTTTTTATTCCGAACACTTAATCAACACTTGTTGTACTTTAATTTTACGGTGTAGTTTTTAATCAGTTGTGGCAATTGATACTTTTGGTAAAATGATTTTGAAAAGTATCGATTAACACTATTGATTAAAAACTAAAACGTAAGATTATAGGACTACTAGTATTGATTCAATGTGTTTAATGATTTTGAGTCCCGCAGTGGACTGATCGTATAGACATGGTTCTCAATCGAACACCGAAGTCAAGCATCACTGGCTGCGGTCAGTAAGTGGGTGGGTAACCACTTTGATCAGCCTGCGTATAGACCGAGGGTGCGAGGTATCGATGCTCGTTAAACTTTTCTACCGTAAAGTGCTCTACTTCTCACGCAAGTCGTCGGGCTAAGAAAGCAGGAGAGCTATTCCCTCTGCAGGGGATCCAAATTGCGATGGCTTATCTTCGGATCATTCTCAGACATGTTTACCGGATCGTCGCCTATAGTTCATTGTGCAGCTCTAGTGCGATGTAAATAATGTGCCTACCTACAATGATTTTGACGATTTTTTTTCCAATTACTTTTAAAATATGTGTCATCTTATTTAGTCTAGCTAGTTCAACTGAGTCACAGCAACTTTTGACATACCGATTTGAAAAATCAGAACAGTTCGTATATGTCTTTTATCAGTTTTCTTTTTGCAATCATTTTCTTCTTATTTTATTTATTTATTTATTTGAATAAAAAAAAACATTTGAAGACGCATTGTGTTCTAGTTTAGAGTATTATTTATTTTAGAAAAGCAGAGAAAATGTTCATGTATTTGCTGAACATATGATTACTAACGTTTGATAAAGTGTTTTAAATAAAAATTATTCAACTGAATGGCTATTAAGACTACATTTGGTAAGATCCTGCTAATTTTACCTTTTTACATTTTTTTTCACAAAATTACAATTTTATGGAATGTAAATTTCCAAGACGAAAGAAAAGGAGACAAATGAATTCTTGCCTTAATTTCTTACTCTAAACATCTATCATAAAAATTCATTTCTCTTGACAATATTGACCTTTTTAGTTAATTATATTCAAAATTTTTGTTGCTCCTAAATTAGAACTAGAAACAAATTTTCGATTTAAAAATATTTTTTTTATATAAAAAAGGGAAGAAGAAAAACTATACCTTACCTTCTAGGTAAAATTAGATTTTCGAGTAGTACATTCGTATTATTTTTACTTGTGGCTAAAATTTGTATTTCGAATTTGTATTTTAACTTTAAAGTACTAAGCCTTTAACTTACAAGAAAAATGTTAGGATCCTTTGTATTCATTTAATCAATATCGAGTTAAATGGAACAAAATCTAAAAATGATCATGCTGCTCCCAACAATATTTTTATACCATTCAATAAATTTATAAAATTTTACATTTTAACACAAGAGCTCAAAAACTGGATAAAATAAGATAAAAATTAAATCATTAAAGTTGCATGAAAAAATAAAATGGTGAAAAAAAAGATAGTTACAGAACTGAATAAAATCGTCAAACTAAAAAAAACAATGATTGTGCTTTTCACAAAAAATGCTAAGAGCATTAAATTTTAATAATTATTTTTATTTTGTTGCACTTAAATAAATCCAGAAGCGTCAAAGAAAACATTTTATAATTGCCTATAAAGTTATTACAAAACTAATTTTTAATACATTGCATTCTAATTTTGATTAACTCTTAATTCTTGGCTTATAATATTTTAAATTTCTTTTCAGATAAAAAATTAAAAAAAACTTATAAATTCAAAAGACGGAAACTATTATAATATTAAAGGAAATTAAAAAGTAAAAGATAAAACTAAATGCATGCATATATTAAACCTTTGTTAATGCATATAAAATGCAAATAATTGCACACTTGAAATTATAAAACAAATTTCAAAAATTTTTTTATAATAGAAATACATGTATATATTAATTACTTTTTGTAGTTTTAATCCTTTAATAATAAATAATTCTTTACAAACTGTATAATAATAAAATGAAATTAAGATTTATGAAATATTTAATGTAACGGAATATATTCTTTTCAGATATGAAAGTTTGAGGTACTTTGTGAAATATTAAAAAGAAAGCACAATAAGGAATATATTCCTTTAATTCCCAGTGGTACATGACAATAATAAACGCAAAAGAGATGTAAATTTGAAAACACAAAGTCATTTTTAATAAATGAATTGAAGTGAAAAATAACTTGAAACAAGATTGCTAAAATTAAAATTTATTCATTATAAAACAAATTCGAAGACACTTCATTTCCTGTAAATATATTGTATTACCTTGAATATATTTAACTTTATTTATAAAATATATGTGTACATAAAAAATTCATATTCATCATTTTTGTAAAAATACAAAAACAATTTAAAAAAATAAATAAATCATTGCTTAAATCGTTTTCTATTCTAGTTTGCAAAAAAAAAAAAAAAATAATAATAATAATTAATCAAAATATCGTGAATACGTAATTTTTTTAAATAAGTACAGAAATAGTTGGCCTACTTTACATCTAATTTCTAAAGGATTATATAAGAATGTGTTTATTATGTTATGCATACACACTATTGTATTATGTATATATGAATTCACAGTATTATATTACATTTTTCATTGAAACTTGAAAGTGCATTGAATATTCAATTTATCTAAGGATACAATAAATTTATAGTTAAATTTTAAATTATGTTTTACTTTCTAGCCTGTTTCAAAAACCAAATTCTGTCACAGCTTATCTTGAGCCCTTAACCCCGACCTTCAATGAATCGAAGTACTAATGACTGTGTATTTTGCATAAATCTCACCATAAATTCTGAAATGAAATTCATTCAGATGAACAAAATATCAGACACGAAAACGTACCTTTTCCGAATAAAACTATCTTATTTATTTAACTAATTCGCATTTTTAACAGAAATCAAGTTTAATTAAACTTAAAATTAAACCCCCATCGAAATCTTATGAATTATCTCAACGACACTTAATTTATTATGTGTATTTAAGTTTAATTATTAAAACCAAATTTTAAGCGCTATTTTAAATTTCCTGCATTATAGTTTAGTCAGAATGAAACGAAATTTTACAAACGGAAGTGCAACGTTGATATTAATGTTTGATTTAAAAAATCAAATCAAAATAATCATTTATTGCTAGAAAAATGCAAATGACTGGAGATTTTCGTAACCCTCTTGGGCCAACTCTAGCACGAATGCAGGACGTGACATAGCCGGGCATTGAGGCATAAAAGTCCCTTATAATGTCCTGTGACATCTCGTTCGTTAGTTGCTGCAAAAATACCGCTAAACTCAGAGGCTGTCAGACTTGGTTTCCTAGTTGTCCCAGATTTGTTTGTTCGGTGATAAATCTGGGGATCGAGCAGGTAAGAGAAAGGTGGTAACGTTTCAAGCATTCCATGGACATTAACTGTGGGTTGCTGAGCATTGTTTTGATGAAAAATAGCTCATGGCAGCCTGCTATGAGTGGCAAGACATGAGAATGAAGGATGTCACAAGCGTATTGCTATGTCGTGGTACCGCAGGTCAATATCAGAGGTAATCGTGTGCCGTATAGGATGTGATCTCATGCCATCACACCAGTTATAGAAGCAGTGTGCCGTTGTTCAGTGAAAGCAGGATAACGGCGTTCAACCTGAGGCCTCCACACTCATACGTCACTACCATTACCTAAATTAAATCTGGATACATAAGAGGCGATAAACAGATTCCATTTGGTTGCAGTTCAATCCCGTAGAGAACGACACCTATCCCTACGGAGCCAAAGATGGGGGTGTCAATCCTGCGTATGCTGCAAAGCAGCACATTTTTCTACAGCCGGTGTTATGGTATGGGGTATCATAGCGTACAACCCATGATCACGCATAACGTTGATCCTCGGTGCCAAGACAGCTTAGTGGCAAGTCCTTCAGCCACGTAGCTAAGAATGGCAGAGCTCCCATGAGCCATTTTTCAACAAGATAATACTGAGTCACACACCACTGGGATGTCGCCAGAATGCTTCTGTTACATTAAAACCTTAACCTGCCGAGGACTATCCCAAGATTAGTCCTCGAACGTACACACCGGAAATCGCATTATGACGGCAAGTTAAACAGCCTTAGAATTTCCTTTAACCTCAAAGCCAACATACTCATCATTCATTTGCACTACAGGTGGCCCAAGAGGATACTAAGGAACTCCATAAAGATGTGTCAGGAGCTCTGGGGGGACAATACTCAAAGCCTAAACCCATATTTTTTTTTATCTTATAGTCCGATTAAACAGTTTTGTACTGCACGTGACTCGTGAAATATATTAATGCATCAATCAAAAACATTTTGCAAATTTGTATTTGCGTTTGAAATATCTTTGTACCAAATGCTATTTTTTAAAAAACATAATTTCATTTCTTTGCTTAATAAAACTTATGTGAAAATACAATTTCTAATTGAGAACTAAAAATGAAAAACGACCTAAGCTGAAAAAAGAAAATTTTTATGAGAGCTGAAAATAAAAACTTGCATCCGGTACTTATGGCGTTCTCCAATTCACTGTTTTGAGATCATTGCCATTATAACCCTATATATTAGCCTAACTTCCTTACGTTTAATTTATGAATACGATTTTTATGTTATTTTATGGCCGTCGTTGAACAGCTGACCCAATTTTGTGCTTACGACAATGACGAAAATGTTCAATTTTATAACCTTGAAATTTTGAATCCATTTCAGAAGACAAGGGAATTCTTTGATTAAATATTGGAAGAAATTTGCCTTCGTTGAGGATTTTTTGATGGAATTAGAACGCACTTGCGCTACATAGAGAGAAAAACTACGAAAACCTCTCGTGTTTAACCAGGGAGCAAGGAGCTCTAACCCATGATTTGTCTACCACTGAGGATATTTTACATCAGCTTCTACATCTTTGCGAGTCGGATGCGGAATTCGTATTGACCAGCTATCGCTGGGAGTCGAATCTGGGTCACCTCATTGGAAGGCGAATGCTCTATCCCCTAAGTCACCACGGCTGTATCTTAATATTTTTGTTAATTTCATATAAATTACTTGTTATTTTTATCGTTATTATCGTTAATTTTATTGTGTTGCTTTTATCGTTATTGATCAAAATGCCGGGCATCTATCAGTGAGTGTTGATGGCACTTCGAGCGTTGGCGACATCACTGCGCAGGTTGCATTTAACCAGCGCAATGTTTCGGCACATTTTGGAGCTATTTCTACTGGAGTTCGCACTTCGGACGTTCTCCACTTTGCTTAGCTTGGTCTTTAGCTCAATGTTTAGCTTATTTTTCCCCCAAAAAGTATTTTCGATTTTTTTTTTTTTTTTTTTTAGAATTTAGTTTGTTTTCCATTTCATATTATCTTATCATAGTTTTTCCTTTGGTAATTTTCCTTTGGTACAGGGTAATTTCACCTGTTAAGGTGAAATTACACAGTAAATTTGTTTCACTTTAAAGATTCTAGGAAGCCTCCTCTTTAGAGAATATTAAATTTTGACAGGAAACATTTTGAAGCGAAAACTTAGTTTAACATTATTACGCCATTAACGTATGCTAATTAAAAAAAATAAAAGCACATATTTCAAAGCATCTATGTTTAAATTTTTTTTTTACCTTTACATCTTTCTAGTTCTAATTAAATTTATCTATCTTCCTCAGAAATTTTTCTTCTAAGTCTTTCTTACTACGAAAATGTCTTTTTTTCCCCTTTTTTTCTAAAGAATTTTACAATATTCATTCAATCATTATGACAAAGTACGTAATTAAAAATTCATAATTAAAGTTTCCTAAATGCTAATTTTAATTAATAGATATATGAAAATAAAATATGCATTAGACTTTGAATAATAAAATGGACAGAAAATATCAATTTAAGTACATCAAGCCAAAATGCCATTTAAATATTTATAAATTATTTTTTAGTCAAGACCACTAATTAAATTTCCACCAGACCTTCTTGGGATAAATTGCAAACTTTAACAAATTAATAGTTAGAAAAATATAATATTTGTAGTTATTTATTTCGTACCCGTTAAGAAAAACTAAGCGGACTTTAAATTTTACTTTCCTTAATTTAATAAGTTCAAATATATTTTTTACTCTATTTTTTTTTTTTTTTATAAATCATGAAAATTAAATTTTTATCTTTAGAAAATTTAGTAATATGTCAAACTAACTATTTATTATAATTTGAAGAATATTTTTTTTAAATCGTATGCGTTTGGTATCCATGAGTGTTTTAGTTTTATTAAATAATTACAAATAATAACAACTTTATAAAAACTATCCAATGAATTTTACTTAATAAATACATAACTTTGAATAGGTCACTTTACGTTGAACAGCGGACCCAAATTTTGAGCTTACGGCTACCAATGTTCAATGTTCTGCGAAGGAATAATTCATTATGAAGTTTAAAATGCTGGCTAAACAATACCAGCAGAGAAGTACCATGCAGAAATTGAAGTTATACATCCAACATTACGTCAAATGCAACAGGAATTGGTCAAACAAAAAAGACGCATTTTGCTTTCTGATAACGGACGATCACATGTTTCATTGATCCTTGCAAACAAGTTGCATGAATTAAAATATGAGGCTCACCACATCCAACTGATTATTACTTTTTTAAACATTTGGAAAACTTTCTCCGTGATCCAAAGTTCATCAATCTAGAGCAGATCAAAAATGACTTCACTCTTTTATTGACATCAGAGAGAAACATTTTTATGAAAATGGTATCCAAAAACTAATAACACGTTGGAAAAAATGTGTTGATTGGGATGGCTTTTACTTTTATTAATAAAATAGTTTTTTTTAAAGTTTACTAAAATTTATAATAAAATAATCCGATATTTCATATTTAAAAACCTAATACATATAATTCTTCATTTAGATATGAATTTAGTCTTAATAACGATTATTACTTTTTACCAATATTTATTCTATTTGTCGGTAATAAAACCTTTGAAACAGCGTAGGTAATGCATTCTGGGATATATAGTGTGACATTGAGTCACAATTTTCAATTAAATTTCATGTTTTTTACATCCAAATCCTAATTTTTAGTTAATTTCTGATACAAATCCTTAGTTCTTCACCCGTTTCCTCTCTCCCCTTATTGCTTTAGGTTATTGTGACACTCTCCCCATAAAATTCCTTTTCCATTCTTTTGACCCCTCCCTTTCCCTAGAATTTTTTGAGCACCTGCTTATCGGCCCCTTTCATCTCCACGCCGGTGCAAAGTAATCTGCATCTTGTTTCTTCACTTTCAATTGAGAACCCTTTTGTAAACGTTAAGTGTAACTCCTCAACTCAGTAATGTTAGGAAATTCAACTTTAACTTGCAATTTTTAAGTAATTTAACTTCGACGTTTTCCAGTGAGTATAAATATCGTGCGCTAAAATAGATCGCCAGCATTCGAGTTCTATTCATCTCAATTTTAACGTCTCTCTGCCTAATGGGGATCATTCCCTCCTCACCCCCGAGGTCGGAATTTCGACATGGCGTCCCTATTGGAAAAAATTCCCGGTATAAAAAAAATTATACCGGCTTATGAAACACCGGTTCCGGTATGATATTGGATCCGGTATTATACCGGACCCAGTATCATACCGGAACCGGTGTTTCATAAGCCGGTATCAAATGGATCCCGGTATGATACCGGAACCAGTATCATACCGGAACCGGTGTTTCATAAGCCGGTATCAAACGGATCCCGGTATGATACCGGAACCAGTATCATACCGGAACCGGTGTTTCATAAGCCGGTATAGAATGTATTCCAGTATGATACCGGAACCAGTATCATACAGGAACCGGTGTTTCATAAGCCGGTATAAAATGGATCCCGGTATGATACCGGAACCAGTATCATACCGGAACCGGTGTTTCATAAGCCGGTATCAAACGGATCCCGGTATGATACCGGAACCAGTATCATACCGGAACCGGTGTTTCATAAGCCGGTATAGAATGTATTCCAGTATGATACCGGAACCAGTGTTTCATAAGCCGGTATAAAATTTTTTCGGGTATGATACCGGAACCAGTAACATACTGGGACCGGTGTTTCATAAGCCGGTATGATACAGGAACCCAGTATACTGGGATGGTGTAACGGTTTATGTTAGTAAACTGCTCTGAATTAGAAAATAAAACATTAATACAATTGTGTAAATAAATAAAGTCACCTGGTTTATACAGGGAAATAAAACACTGACCTCAATTCACACTTTGTCAAAAGCTATAGCTTGCATTATGTTTATAAAAATCAAATAAACTGTTTTATTTTTTAAACTTCTTCACAGTTAATGAAATTTTTTTAACAATTAATTAATATATTAGAAATAATTGTCAATAATATTTGATTCTAAAATACTACACAAAAAATGTTTTGCAGCAACATTAAAAAAAGTGTAAATGCATTCTTCAGATTTTATGAAAATTGATTGAGGATTAGAAATATTATGTAATGAATAGCCAAAAACCAGACTAAAATAAGTCCAAATCTTAATTTTAACTTCTTTTCCATATCTTTCAAACTGACAAAATAAATTTTGAAAATTAAGCCACGGAAATGTTTGACAAATGCAAATTCACATGCACAATAAGGAGACCATGTTAAGTGTATATATCTAGATATTAATTTAAACAATCTAATTATAAAATTATGATTTCATTTAAATCAATTAACTTTGGGTTATATTTAAGTAATTGATAAATAGAATGGAATACAAATAACACATATACCAAATAATGTTTGAAATGCCGCCAAAAATATTTGAAATCAATCTAATTTGACATTGTTCGTTTACTTTGAAATCGGACATTGTAAAATATAATTATATAGTTATGTTACATCTTGACCAATGTACTTGCTTGCTACTATAGATTTAAATACAAACCATTTTAATTTTAGATATATTTGATATTTAAATTATAGTTAACTTTAATCATTAAAACATAATAGTGGTTAGAGTAGTAATAATAGCTACAAATAAAAGCTCAAATGACACAAGTTATTAACTAATATAAATAAAAAATTTGAATTATTTTACTCTGTCATTCCATTGACATTTTTCTTAAGATTCCTTGACTTAAAGCACAATTTGTTATACTCATTTTCTATTTGAAGTATTTAATTTTTATGATAATTTACTTATCACGTAATATCTGAAAATTAAATTAGGAAAAAAAGTTATCGCCTAAAAAAATTAAATCTCAAGAGCGAATTATTTATATAGCGACAAAAGTTCATAAAGCATAAATTTTCAAAGGCTTTTCTTATCTCATAATTGGTGTGAACTCAACAAGATATAATTAATATAATAATAAATATATATACTGAATAAAAACACACAACACAATATTAAAACTTTTAAACATTGAATATGACATAATTTAAACTCTGACTTCAATAAGATATAAGAATTACACAATTGATATAAACATTACCATAACAGCCTAAAAAATATTAGTCTTTTTATAATCAAATGAAATCAATTTTGTCATATTTTAGTAGTTCTTATGACGTGAAACGACTGAAAAGCACTTTTAGTACACTTGTGTGCAAATTCAAAAAGTTGATTGATTCGCTTAGTTTAAATATGATATCTCTCCCTTGCTGTGATTCATTTTTATTTTCTACAAACACATCTGTCGCTTGCAGGCCTTAGCTGTGTCAAATATGCACTTTCTAACAGTCAATTTTCAAGTCTCTTCGACGTCACCTAACCATCTATTTGGAGGTTGTTTGTTTGTGCAGGATCCCTCAGACTTTTCTTTAATGTGTATCTCTTAGAATTATCTTTCTAACTACACCAAATAAGAGCCAGCAACAATGTTTCCACTTAGAGCTCCTAATATAAACAAAATTTGAATTAACAGAATGTGTAGACTAAACAACAATTTCAAAAAATCTCATTTTTAACATTGTATGCCTTATCTTTTAATATTATGCTTTATCTGTTTATGCTTAATTTTAGATTACAATGTTGATTAAGTTAATATTTCAGATTGCAGTGTTAATTCCATTAGACATTTTTGACATTTGTATACTTTTTCCTAACTATTAAATTGACAACAAAAATTATTAAATGAATAAAAATAGTAAAGAATTTTAAAAAGCTTTCAACTTTTTTCACATCATATTAATAAATAAATAGACAATGAAAAATGCTATAAATGACAGTTAATGAAGGTTATATTAACTAAAAGCTTAATTATGTTAAATTTTTCATATGATTATGATAAATTTCACCATGACACAAATAGGATGCATAGATTTTTCAGCTCATATGACTTGATTAAAATTGGTAAAGCATTATGCTTATTATTTCTTTTTAATAATAATAATATTTATATCAATAGGGTACTACATTTACTCCAATTTTTAATAAACTTTTATGCATTTTAAAAACTCAGAAACTAGCTGTTAGAGATGTAAATAACTTAGACAAAGACCCAGAATGCCAAAAAACCAGATTTCATATATTCAATTCTTACAAAATTAAAATAAAATATGTATGCATATTAATAAGGTTACGAATATTCGGGGAACTGTTCAATCATACATTTTTTAAAAAATTCATTGTCTACAGTAACATACGCAACACATACAAAAAGTTAGACTCAATATTTAATCTTATTATTAAGATCTTGAAACATAATACCACAGAAATTTGATACTATTTTAATAAGATTAAATTAAACCTTACTTGGGTTCAAAATAAGTATATACAGTTACAGTTAAATATTATCTAAAATTTCAAACAATGTATGATGTTAATTTACAAATCAACTATTGTAATACACAGAATGTAAATAAATAAAAGATTAAAATAAATTATTTATAATTAAGAATAAACAATTATCCAAATTATATAGTCTTAACTTATACAGTAAAATAATTTTTCAGAATAACTATTAAGTATGAGAAATACAATTGCAAATAATACTCATTTTTCAACTAGTATATCAATCAATTATAAATATAATAAATATTTCAACTGGCTAATTGAAACTTAGATCAGCACGACAATAGTAAGAAAAAATGATGGTCCACCAAAATTTTATTATTTTTGTAATTTGAAAGAGACTTCTAATAAAGGGAAGTTAATGTCTAACATGGGTATCATAGGCTCATACTACCCACTTCTTGTTGACAACACAAAAGAATTCACAAACGCCCACATCATGAAAGCACATTACCAACCAACTTTTTAGAGTGACTCTATGCAAAAATTTAAGTATGGATGATCTGAAGTAACTTTTGACCATTTTAGTTTCAGTACAAAAATTTTTAAACAGTTCAGCTTATAACTTTGTCAAAAGGTTAACACTTAAATTCATTATCATGCAAAGCATATTCAAGGCTTTAAACAAATAAAATTTGAACGTAAAGCTAAAAATTGAACTATTCAGTGGCTGAACTCAGAAGTAAAAATATTGAAACATTTAAATTTGCATATACTTTTTATATTCATTAAAATCTAAGAAGCATTCAGTTCTATTTTATAATTAATTTGTAACTACAATATGAAAATTTACAAAAAGGTTTCACTAATTCAATTTATTAACAAACTGAATAACTTTATATACACCGTATCACTTTTATGCACAAAGATAAGAATATAATGAATTCAGGACTGCAAACTACTATGTTTTTTGCAAAATGTTTTATTGATATAGATAACTGAAACTTTCAGAATTCTGAGAATTTTGCAAACATCTTAAAAACATCACTGCCACTTTCGGGTCGGCCCACCTCATGGAGAAATTAAAACAAAAACATGAAAGAACAGGACCAATTTAAAGAGTATAACTTGTAGCCATCCCAGGCAAATCTCTACTAGTCTTTCTTTTTTAAATAATAAATAAATTTTGTAAGCTTAAAATCTTTTAGGCAGTTGTAGCTGGTGCAATGGATCCTGACACTGAAATATCCCTAAATGTAGATTTATAAAAGATAAAATAACTATCGAATTTTTAAAAAAAAATCTATAATAGTTTGCATGTTGAATGTGTCAAGAACTAGAAAAACATACCTCTATTAAAATAAAAATGAAATATGCTGTTTTCCAAATCATTTCTGAAAAAAAAAATTTGATTTAGAAATTATACAACTACAAAATATATGTACGCTATTAACTAGGTAGTAATATCAAACTTTTAAGTATCAAGTGCTTTGTTTTTAAAATGATATTTTAGTTTTACTGAAACTTCAGGGTACCAACAGTTAATAAAATATCATTAAAACTAAATGCTTTAAAATTTTTAAAATAAAATTAAAAATAACAAAAGAATTTCAGATTAACACTTAATATATAATGCGAAGTTTACAAATATTATATACAACTAAACAAATAATTAATTTGTTAATAACGGTGATATTAGTGAGAATTTATGTAAAAAACATTTGGACAAAGCGTTTCAATTAAAGTTTCATTAAGAAACCGAGGAAAAAAAACATTAAAAATACTTTCTTCTCATGCAATGAAGTCTATATATCGTTACCCTAACATATGCATGCACAAGCAAAGCAGTAATAATTCAAGAATGTAATATATGTCTTGATAACTTAAAATATAAATACTATTCATACTCAAGCGTACGTTTTAACATTTCTGTAACTAACAAAGATGCAAATAAAAGCAAGAAATAAAGAGAAAAATACACTTACTAAAATATACCGCCATTCTTTCCACGATGCTCGATGTCCGGGCCGGATGTAAACAAGTGTGATTGGCTGTAAAGTTCAGACAGAGAAACGGAAAGAACTAGAAAAACTGTGCTATATAGCTCAGGTAGCGTGATATGGATTTAACGAACTAATTCATCAATTCGTGGTAGCTTGATATAGAATTTACGAACTACTAAAAGTCGATTCTCGTCTTTTGCGTGGTTCCCATTCGTTTCTGAATTAATCGCTCTTTTTCGCTTTTATAGATTGATTTAGAATTGAATTAACTATATAGTTATAAAACAAATTTATTTATTTCATTCAAAAAAAGTTTATTTTGTTTTATGATTTAAATTTATTAATTACAAATTTCTAAAACGGACAGAAATTTATAAATTTATGAAGGAGAGGTTTATGTTTGAAGGAAAAAATTTGAGATTTTATATCAATTTTTAATTTATGTAAACATATTTTTTTTGCTGCGAAGTTGTTTGAAACCTAAACTAATTAATTTATTTCGCGAATTAATAAATTAGTTTCGGTTGGGAGTAACATTGTTCTAGAATAAATTCAAATATAATAAATAAATAAAAACAATTTATAATAAAATTTAAAGTGATACAATTAAATAATATGTCATCATGACTTTGAATAAAATAAATTTTGTAAATCAAAATATAAATAAGTAAATAAATAATAAACGTATAAAAACACAATCTATTAGTATTAAATTACTTTTATTAGAAAATTACTTACATTTAAATGATTTTAAGCAGAATTTAAAATAATTAAAATGTGTAAAAATCTTACTCAAAAACTTCCTTTTCTTCAAAATTATAAAATGATTTTAATATTTTTAAATATGTATTTTTTTAATTAATGTACATAGAAAATGTACGCTATAACCGCCTTTGATATATACGTTAAGAATTCTTATACAAATCTAAGAAATAAATTATTTGAAAGAAGTATATAATAAAAATAAATAAATAAAATAAACGAAGTTTGAAAATTTCAAAACCGTTAGATTTTCAGAACAATATGTACTTACTAAGAATGAAGCTATATTTTAAAACTACTTTAAATCTCCCAGTATGTTTGAAAACTGGTATCAAAATTTCCAGTGCGATTTTATATCTGGTATCAAAATTTCCAGTATGATCCATACTGGTTAAATTTCTGATATAGTGCCATACTGGTTTTACACTTTCCAGTATGGCACTATACTGGTTTTAAAATTTTCCGTATGGTGTTATACTGGTTTTAAAATTTCCAGTATGGTGCTATACTGGTTCTGAAATTTCCAGTATGGTACCATACTGGTTTTAAAATTTCCAGTATGGTATTATACCAGGTTTTAAATTTCCAGTATGGTCATACTGGTTCTGGTATCATTTTTACTGGTTTTTAATACTGGTTTTACGATTTTTTTCCAATAGGGGTGGTCCTTTCCGCCATATTTGCTGATTGAATTTACTTGGCCAATATGATTTTGCCTCCTACATTACTCCGGCTATTTTAAGTTTTTTTAAGCGTTGGTTTACTTCAAGAAAATCTCTACTACATCCTCAGCATGTTCCTTTCAAAAAAACTCGTCGGTGTATTCAGTCAAGGTTCTCTTCATTTTAATGTTTTTTCTAAAGGATAACTATCAGTTTGTTTGATCATGAATGATGACGCACGTCATTTGTACGTGGATAGAGCTTTATCATAACTTCAACACCCCTTTCTTTAAATTTATAAAAAAAAAGTGCCGTCCAATAGTTTTATATTTAAAAAAAAAAAAAAACCCACCAGGGGTTGACGACATTTTTGCTGTATTCCAATCTGCCGATTTTCCAGTATTGATGAATTTCCTATGATGTTGTGCCATCCTTTGTGTAACAGATTATGCCAAAAAGAACTCTTCAAAAAAAGCTTCCTAAATAAAGAATTTGTGCTCTCCAATAGTGTTGATGTTGACTATTTTTCAGAAACTATTTTTTGTGTTTTTTTTTTCTTAGGATTGTTTATTACAGATGTTTTTGTCCAAGCAAAAGGTATGTTATTTTAGTTTTTTTTGTGATAGGGTTATCTCAACGCCTCAATATGTACTTCCACTAAAATTTTATCATGTGCCTTTCCTTTTTATGGTATAAGTGTCTTTAGCTAAGCTCTCATTCTTAGTTGTTTATTCTTCGATACCCAACCCGGAATAGCACATATAGTTAGAGACGTTAGACGTTATATTGATTGCTAACAACCTTACCTACCTCAGTTTAGAGAAATCTCACCTCTATAGGATGTCATTTAAACAATTATTATACTTGTTTTGACGTAAACTAATGATTTGATTGTATCAACTAGGCTGTTTTGCATACTCACAATGATTTATCTTAGCCTAATACCCTATAATTGTTCATAACCATCGAATTTATTGTAATTTCTATCTGGACACAGCCATTGACCTCAAAATACTCGAGCAAATTGCACAGAATCCACAGCAGAAACCACAGTTTGACTGATTAAATTATTAGAGATATTCTTGCTAGAGCCAGTTTTGGCTTTATCGTACCGATAACTACGTAGCATTACGTAGGAATAAAACATATTACGACATTGTTTCCTTTTTGCAACACACACCAACGGATCCTTTGGAAAACTAACAGAAAAGGGATGGCAAAGTATAAAACTTTTCGAAAAATTATACAGAAAACAAGTATTTTTTTTTTTTAATTACGGCAGGCACTGAACTTTTGTTCTTCGCCATAGAAGATTCCGGGGGTGTTGCTCATTTATCGTTACCCAGTGGGCACCTGTGAACCAAAGTCACGGGGGCGAGCAACGTTACCCACGCCACACTGCCACAAACCCGTTCATAGGGTGGGCCACATTCACTCATCCACACATCAGAAGACAACACAGAGAGAGAAACATCAATGCCCAGAGCGGGATTCGAACCCACGGCCATTGGCTTCGCATTCAGACACGCTAACCACTCGGCCACTTGGCCGACAGTAAACAAATATGAAATTTACACACAATGTCCTACATTGTAGAAATTTCATAGAGCAAATAAAGTAGACAAATTAACAAACGGAATAAAGGAATTTCTATTAAATTTTGCAACCATATTCTTTCACATTAAACAACTTCAGGTTATGATAAATTTAAGTGTATAGGTCTAGTAAAGTATATATGTGATATATGATGGAGCCCCTTACGGCACCATCTGGTACGAAACTGTGAAATTGCTTCACAGAGCTATTAATAAAAATAAAAGTCACTCTATAATTTAAAAAAAATGTAAATGGCGCCACAGCCTACACTTTGTTGGATGCTCAACTTTGAGCAAATTTGTTGCTTTGTGCACTAACTTAAAGAAATAAAAACTTGAAGTTAAAAAGTGTGTAAAATTGTACAGGGATTATAACGGAGTAAAAAAAAAATTAACATATGATAATTAGTGCAAGAATTATTAACTGTTAAACTTATATTAAAAACATCCTTGTGGGTCGGTCTACAACTTACTGATATAAAATTGAAATTTGACTTGTCAAAAGACCATTTTTGTTTGTGAACTTAACGTGAGTTTAAAAAATTTCAATTATTTTGAAAGTTATTGCAATTAAATGCTTTTTCGGGATTTTTACCTAATTTTTACGTTAAAACTATTTAGATATTCGCTTATCTATCTCAAAACCGTTATGTTATAAACAAGTGTTTGAGTAGATGTCGAACATAACAAAAGCAGAGAGTGGATGTTGCCAAGTTTAAATCTTTATATTAAAATTTTTTATAACGTGAAAAAATTTATATATAAAATACAACTATCCAATAGATGACTCCATTCTACACTCTTATGCGTGTTCTGCCTTTTATTGGATAGTCCAGAAGCTTATAAATATCTATATAAAAAGAATACTTAACAGTTTAGTATAAAAAGTGAAAAAGTGAACTAGAAAAAAATTACTTTTTATTTCTATTTACTATTTTCTAATTTACTATTTTTTTTTTCATGTATTATATTTTGCGTAATTTTTTGATATTATTTTTATTAAAATAAAGAAAATATAACTTCGTACACAAAACATCCTATAGGTGTGGTTGTGTACAAAGAATTTCTTTAACTTTGCATAAATTTATGATAAAATGAGAATGTTAGTGCTGCTTGTACCATATTTAATTTTTATTTATATATTTAAAAAAAATACCTTTCTTTATCAACTGTATTCAGACGTAAGATAAAATTCTAATATAGTCTATGTTACTTTATTTTTATGCATGTCTTTTTACATAAAATTTTTTTTAACTAACATAGCAATAGAATAATTTACAATGAAATTCAAATATATTCTGCGTCAATTACATTTTTACTTATACTTTTCTTAACTAGCAGTAAATTTCTTAAATTCAAAATTTCAAAAATTTCTTAACTAGCAGTAGAAAAATTTGAATATAGGTCTATTTAAACCATAGTAAATTTTTATTTAAATATTAAAATAAATCACACACACACAAAGTTTTCTTATACAATAGTTTTATTTGTGCAAATTTTGCATATTCTGTAAGTATTTTATAAAGCTCATGATTGACAATGCTTTTATCAAAAATATAAAGAAAATTTTGCTTACTTATTAATGTCCCCTTTACTTAGTTATTAAAAGCAGTATGAAGATGCGAAAAATTCCAAAAAGCTTTTTAGGCGTGCAATTACTTTTCAAAATGTATAAATCTTCTTACAAACAATAAAAACCATTCGCTACAAACTTTTATGAACTTAGACGAATAGTTTGAATAGCTACGTGAGTAAGAATTTAAGATCTTTTAAATTGGCTTAAGGCATTTAAATTTTTCTTTTTCCTTCCAACAAGCAACTTATTCTTTACGAGGTATTACATGCGATATAAAATAGTCAGCTAGTTAATTAAACTGGTTTCATCTTTTAAACGAAGAGTTCGTAATCTGTTTTTATAGCTTGAAGATTTTCCATTGCCTTATAACTTCTCATCTAGATAAAAGCACTTTTATACCGTGTCAACAAATAGTTTTATAGCAAAAGTGCATTTTATGCGACTTGTACATTGTAATTAAAGTGTTTTATTAACCATATTAATAGAAAATGTTACAAAAATTTAACTGAAGTTTTAAATATTAAAAGTTCAAACATAAATGAACAAAAAGCGCATTTATAATATATATTAGCTTAATAAGATTTTATTTAAATATCAGATTATCGTAATAATATGTAATCTTATTTATTTAAAGAGCTAATTAAAGGAGTAACGAACTTTATTGAACTTAATGCAGTGATAGGTGATATTTTTCCATTAAATTGTTTAGTATTATTTACAAATAAATACTTTTCCAACATTTTTGCATAAGTGCTCTACAATATGCAGAGCATGGATATCATGCTTTCTTTCAAAAGCGTTATGAAAATACGGAGGACTTCTGCGATTCGACAGATTTAACATGCATCAGTCATTTTACTGCACGAGGAGTCTTCGGCCGGCGGTGTTCGAACCCACGAACTCCTGGACATGGGCCCAGCGCCCTACCGACCAAGCTATCCCGGCCCTAAGAATTTAGTTAACAGGCAGATTTTAAATGCTAATTAACTAGCTGAATACTTATTATTCGTAAGGAAATAAGTAAACACTCAATGAATCGGTATTAATCAGCACTGCGCAGTCATGCACGAAACTGAAAGAAGTATATCGACACAGTTACAGAAGTTGTAAACCGTACAATAAATGTTTTTTTCTTTCCTTTTATTACTTTTGCTGCTCTTTCCGTTGACTCTGCGTTATTAAACTATAAAAAATCACGTCTTTAAAAATTTGACCCTTCAAAAGAGAGAATAACCATACCTAGTACTGTAAGGCAGTGGTTCCCAAATGGTGTTTCGCGAAACCCCAGGCTTCCAAACACCATTTGGGTTAAAGATCCAAGAGGGGATCCCATAGGTTGTACTTTTTATAACCATTTAGAATGCTTATTAACGTGAAATTAATTAAATTCATCAACGTATCACATATATTTTCAAATATGTTGTTACATATGGCTTTATTGGAAATGTTAATCCATTTACAATATTCAGCTTTAAGTGGACATAAACAAGGAGTAAAAAGGTGTGGCGTAACTACCACTACGAATTATAAACATCAATTCACTGGTATATAAAGCATGCTAACTTGAATCCATCTTGAGGTACCTTTTGATAGATGACGGTTGGCATGGTCGATTGCTCCGCCCCCCCCCCCACATTGGTGACCTTTGGACGTGATTTGAACACGCAGTAACGCCCACTTCGATCTGGTAACGCCTACTTCGTTGGATGGTCCACATTAAATAGTTGGCTACTTGAGGCAGCGACTTACTCACCTCCTCGCGCTGTTGCTACTCATAACTCGTCTCGATTAAACACAACGTCTGGCTGCAAACTCTCGACTGCTACAGGCAACACAGGAGCGACTACTACTGTGAAGTTAATTCACCTCTCACATTCAGCACTCAAAATTCCGGTGACCGCTTTCCCGGTCTGTCACAAGTACAGCAACTAGTGGTATCTGTTCATCGAATTCTATCCCTGATAGAATTCTGGTGGGGGAGTAATGTGGCGTAACTACCACTACGAATTATAAACATCAATTCACTGGTATATAAAGCATGCTAACTTGAATCCATCTTGAGGTACCTTTTGATAGATGATGGTTGGCATGGTCGATAACTCCGCCCCCACAAAGGAACAAGATTACATAAACAACAAGGAAAACACATGACAAACGCAAATTAACACAAAAAGAACACAAAGATAAAATTAAAGTGTAAAAAAATATAAATATATACAGGGAAGAATGAGGAGTAGTCTTTAGAGAGAGTTCATGTGATCTCTGGCATCCCAGTAAAGTTTACAAAGATCACCCCGCTCTTGAGATTCTTTGTCTAGTAAAGGGCATACAAGCAAGTGGTCTGAGTTCATGGTTCCCGAATTGCAGATTCGGCACTCACTAGATAATTTTTTCTCGTCCACATCTTTCTATTTAACATATATTTATTATTTATTTATCTATTTTTGTAACCGTGATATATTTTCCTTTTGTGTACCTGGAAATTTCAATGTCTAATTAGTTTGTTTATGCTTATACATGGCTTCATGCTTGTCTTTGTGTTAAGTAATAAATATATAGTAAATGAATTGAAATCCTTGTGAAAGAATCGTGTAAGAACATAGAATGTGTCACTTGAATGTGAATTGATACTTGACGAGCTTAACTTATTTGAAATAAAATGGAAAGCCAGTTGCTCACGTAAAAAACCAATCAGGATCGAGATATCCACACTACGTCACTTGCAGGTGTCCCATTGCAAACAAAATAAGAATGTGTTGTTAGTTTTCTAACTACTAATTTTTGACCGTCATCTCTCATTGGTTTTGCTTATGCTTACCTAGCACAATTGATCGAAGCTAAATAACTGAATAATCTGTAAAAACTCTCCGTTAAACACGTTTTAATGAAGCAAAACTAAAGCTAACAAACATCTCTGATTATACCTATTTAAGCAGTTGAATATTCTACAGTTTTATTTATAACAAAGATTCCAAGCTATGAATCCAAATTTCAGGTTTAATAGTGGAACCTTAAGACGAAGCTATAAACGGTATTATAGGAAAATTATCACACGAAACCTTTATTTTATTATTATACTAGGGGACTAAGCCCCCTGTTCGCTGCTGCTCATCAACCTCGATGATTATTTCGCAATAATTGTTGTTTCTCTGTAGAAAACAGTTCTTTTTTTTACAAAAATTGAAATTATTCACTTAACATTTATGTTCTCTACAAAGAATTTTGTTTGCTTACGCTTGTTCCTCCACTTCTCACGTCAAAATATTATTATCTAATCCTATTATAAATATTTTAATCCATTTTTAAACAGAAGTAATTTTTCTAAGTAATAATTTTTTAAAATAACATATATATTGTTATAATATTATAATGTCCTAACAAATTTGGTGAGATTACAACTGTAATTTAATATTTTTTCTGAAAAAACGAACAGTTATATTAAATACTATTTTTGTTTGTGTCACATTGTGCATGAAGCTGATCGTTAAGTTCTAAATGATTTAACGAATCTCTGTAACTGTAATTTTAAACAATATATTAATGCTATTTGCACGAAAAAGCAATAACTATACAACAATTAATAACAACATCTTTTAAATTTTTTAATGGTTAATTTAAATATGTTTTTAAATAACTTTATCTTAAAATTTAGCACAGAATTACGTTATAATAAAAAAAAGAAAAAAGTAGAAGAAAAAATACTTTTTGCTTCAAACAACAATAGTTGCAGAACAGGAAAATACCTTTAAATTAGGGATACATAAATATATATAGAAAAACAATATTTTTATATATTTTATTATTATTATATTGATGTTAAGAAAACAATATGGAAATGAATGAAGGAAAACTGGATCCTACCACGTGATTTTCCTGATAATAAAAATGCGCCGACAACAATGGAAAACTGTGTTCGATTATTATGTTTTTGTTATATAGAGAAATATTCAAGTGCAAAACTAAATATAGTATACTAATATACATTTTTAGTACATGAAATTCGAGATATTTCAAATTTAGATGTTTGGAATAACTTGCGATATTTCTAGGCTAATCCTCTCATATCTTCGCATTCTACCATCACATGATATAATACTTTCATGAGAATATTAAGCCATTTTCATATCGAATGCTCTTAACTGTTATTTATGACTCTCAGATGAAGTTTTGCTCACCTCTAACTAGCGCCTTCTGTTCTGCTTTTTAAAAATGGCGCAAACTGTCAAAATTAAATCAAGGCAATATTTTTTAAATAAAATGCATTTTTGATCTAATTTTTAAATGTTTAAAAAGACACTCAAAAACTTTATAGTGTATTTTCATAAAAATTTTCAAAATTTTTGTGAAATTCACAGATTTTAAAATTTTTTTTTTTAAGTGAAAACTCGCCAATTTAACAACCTTTTAAAGGAACTTAGTATTCTGTTTTTAAATATAGTAAATTTTTATCCTTTTAGGTAATTTTTACTTGTGATATTAAGGCTAGCAGTATTTATACCACCTTGCAATAGAAAAATTAACGTGATAAAAAATTGAAAATTGAGATCTTTTATATATATATATAGCTTTTTTATATGATAAACTACTTATAGAAAAAAAAATTCAAAAATAAGTTCTGACTTATCAGACTTCTGAAATTCTATTTTATCAATTATATCATTAGCAATTAAGAGAAAATAGTTGTCAATCTCGAATTCAGTTGTGAATTGTCCTATAAATAAAACAGTTTAAAGTATCATTGAATAATCTATTAAAAAATCAGTTTTAAAACCAAGGTTTTATAACACATTTATAAATCATTTAAATTATTGCTTAATAACGTATTCATTAAGCATATGAAAAAATTGCTTAAAAAAAGCTTACACACATTCTTTAATGTTATAATAAATTTATTTTCTTTTATCATTTCTGTTGAACTGCAGACTCTTAACACAATAACGGGTATATCAATATTTGACTCAGTAGTTTCGTAATTTTGGCGATCCAGAAAACAAGAAAACTTTAAAATTAAGCACTAGGACGAATTTGTCATCGTGAAGGAGTGGACCTTTTAAGTATGATCCGTTAGAGGGTTCTAACTTAGATGCGTCCAAGCACCGGGGATGTATTTTGTCATCACTGTGATTGGTACTGTATATAAATTGGTCAGTCGTTTCCGGAATTTGAACAAGGGTCATCTAATTGGGAATTGAAATGAATGTGAATGCAGGTTTTAATTGCACAAGGTCCACAATGAATCATCTCATTGGTAGAACGATAAAAACATTCAAACAATTATACTCCTTAAAAAATAGCCGATTCCACATATAAATAGCTCAATCTTTAAATATGCATAAATTTATTTTAAGTGGAATGAAAAAAAAAATTGTTTAATATGAACATTTTAATCATTTAGAGAAGCTTTTGGCTCAAAAGCTGGTAAATAAAAGTAATCAATAGTTTTAAAAAACACGTAAGTATCAGAAGAAATTATTTACTGTGCTTTTCAGTTATGCAAAAAAAATTTAAAAACTATTATTTGATTTAAAATCATGCGATGCCAGTTTTTATGAAGAAAAAAATAACTATCTAATCTTTAAATCGATTTAAAATTACCCTATATTTCTTAAAGAGAAGAATTTAAAATAATTTTTAAACACAATTCTGCAAAACAAGCAAAATGTTTTAATAGTTATGTATTTCTTATAGTCATACTTTTATATTAAAAGAACAAATTTAATAAATTTGTTTAATCATTGAAAAACATTTTTGGTGCACAGTAGCCACCATTTTTGATGTTGAAGTAAGCTAAATACATTTTTAGTACAGAAATACAGTTATTGTGCAAACAATTACATACAATTTACAAAATAACAATCGTTTGAAATAATTTGTGTGCATGTATATTACTAAAAATGTGCTTTTTTTAAGCCAACTGTTTTGCAATGAAGTCATAAATTGTTTCAAATCCGCATGAAGATAGGTGTTGTCTGTAAATTGAAAAACAAAACAAGAACATAATAAATAAATAAAACTAACAGTGAATAAAAAAAATGGCAGTACATGCACAGTTTAGAAAAAATTAGTTTACCACAACATCAAAAATGGCGCACCAAAAAATTTTTTTATCGTTAACTTTTAAATGATGAAACAAAGTTATTAAATTTGTACTCCTAAAAGTATGAGTAAAAATACATAAATAACTTTTAAAAATATTTTGCTTTGATATTAAATTAATAAATCATCTTTAGTTATTACATCTTCTTAAATTTACAAATGTCTTCCAATTCAACAATAAGTTAGTGTTAAATGTTAAATTTCCATACATCAAAGTACGTCAAAATTAAACTAGTAATAAATTGAAACACAGAACTCCTAAATTCAATTCATAATAACTGAAATAAATCAATCAAGCTTGTAGAGCTTTTATAGACGCATGGGAGTAATTTCTAAATTAATGTACCTCAAAATTTATATCGAGTGCATTTAGTTTTCTCTGCAATGAGTCTTAAGGGAAATTCTACCAGTTAAGAACTGTTCGTAAAAGTATTTTAATTATTAAGTTATTTGTGCAAGATAGAATGTATTGAAATAAATTTTACGCAACGTTATTTAAAATGAACCATAATTAAATATATGTTTCGAAAATATCTATTTATTCCAATAACAATTGTTGACAAAATTAATTTATCATAAACTAATTTCAACTTTAAAATAAAATTTATACTCTCTTATGTAATACTTAAATCCTCAGGTTATATTTCTGAATCTCTAATGGTAACAGCAGCGTATTATTTGCTAACAGTTTAAGTAGTCGAGTTCTTTTACATCTAAAAATGTTTATGATTTAAACTAATTTCATATTCAGAGTTTTTTTACTCTGAATACTCCTACTCTGAATTACTCTTACCTACACAATTATGTTGGTGCACTGTAATAAAAAAAAATTAAAAAAATCGTTTAGAAAAAGACTGCTAACATGTACTTAAAAATAGGCGATATTTCTATTCTAAACTACACTTAAAAAATAACAGTTTTATAATAATCATGGAATTCATGGTTTGTTAATATATTTGATACTTGGAAGTGCGTAGGTCACGCGAAGGTCAGCCAATCAAGTTTGACACACATACGTGATGTAGCTAGCAGGTACCCTACTAAATCTGATCCAAGAATTTATCCAGAATGACGAAATACCCTAGCCTTGAAGCTGTAGCTTTAAAACACCAAGCACAAACTCGTGATTAGACAAAATCTTGTGTTTAGTTGCAAGTACTAAATTACATGAGAATAATCTTTTTCTTAATAGAAAACCTTTTTATGCCTTTGCTACTAATGTTAACTTATAAGTTTAAATTGCAAGAAAAAAAATTAAAAATACCTAGACAGATACAGTAGACAAATACAGCATTTTTCCCTAGACAAATACAGTCGACAAAATTTACTTTCGATTTCAGTATTGCGTGTTTGCACTTCAAGAAGAAGAAGATCATAAATACCCACACATGTTACCTATAAAGTCAGAGTCACCTAATCGTTTATAAGCAAAATGGTGAGTAAAAGTTGTGCTAAGTTTCTCCACATAAGTTAGAATGTTGATTAACGTGACGTTAATGAAATTCAGAGTCGTATCACTCATCCAATTTGTTAAAATATAATTCTTACTTGTCTACTTCTTTTATTTAACTTAAATTTATTATTAGTTTATGAATTTTATTGCAACCGTGATACATATTATTGCTTTGTGTATCTGGCAACTTTGATACATAATTAGTTTGTTTATGTTCTACATAGCTTCGTGTCTGTCTGTGTTAAACATGAAACACACAGTGAAAGAATTCAAATATTTGTGAAAGAATACCCTCTTTTGATTCACACAATAAGGTTGACTAGCTAGTTATTATTCCTACAAAGCATGGATGTTACAATGTCATTATTATTATTTTTTTAATATTGAATAAAGTCAAGTCCTTACAAAAAATAAATAATTCCTTAGATTTTTCCGCTGAACTTATTTTTAAACGTTTTTCTTCCACTTGGATTCTATTAACGCTAAGTATTTTTTACTAATGATGCCGTGTAGTGTTTTTAGATTCAATCTTGTTATAAAAGAGCTGTTTATGCTAAATACGAACAACATTGCGCGTAAACTAACATAGTTAAATTTAACATTGTCTTAAGCTTGCATAGTTTATTTGGTAATCATTAGTAAACCTTGGAGTTTTGTGATAAAGATTGCTGCTACATTTAAATAAACCTTACAATGATGTCCATGATGCAAAAGATTTGAATTGAATGTAGGGTTTAATAGCACAACGTCCAAAGAGGACATGCCGCTCTCAACACATGGTTTTAAAACCAGAACAAGAGGTAAAGTAAAAGCGCATATATAAAATGAGGCAAAATAATGATAACTCTAAAACAATGTAAAGGTGAATGGTTAAAAAAATAAATCAGTTATATACAATTTAAAATACCAATAGCGCGTATGAACGTAAATATGTTAGGATGATGGGTTTCATCAAACAATTCTTTTATGCTTAAAGTGGATCTACCAAAAAAGGTGAAGCAAAACTGGTTAAAACATACGCAAACTATCAAAATGTGATGAATCGTGAGTTAAACGTTTCAATCGTGGCATTTGTGAGGAGGTTCCCTAAACAGCAAATGAAGATGAGTAAACTGAGTACGTTCTCCTCGCAGATGGGTGAGGTTGACATCTGCCCTGCACCCGCTGGCCAGAGCTCCAACGGAATGTAACTTCTTTTCGCTCTGCGGGTCCTAGTGTTGCAGCCATAAACATCGAGCAAGTTTGCATAAGTGCTTTTTAAAGTCAGAACAGATAAGATTATCGGAATAGAGGCATTTTCTTTATTCATTTTTTATTCATTTCATTCCTCCCTGTCATTTTCTTTAATACCTCCATGACTGGGAAGGCAGAAAAATAATAATCTTGAATAAAAATTAAAATTGGATGAGTCTCGTTTCTCACATGTCCTAGCTGTCTCAAAACGCTAAAACTGTAGGGAGTAAATAAAAATTTTTTGCCCGAAATGCGAAGGAATGAATCGTAAAGCTAACAGGATTGCAAATACTTTAACGGTAAAAACAGAGCAGATTTAAGAAATGCGGTAGCTGTAAGTACGATCAGCCACAACAGTCCGTAATGTAAAGTGACAAATTTAGCCAAGTTTTCCTTTATAAAAATCGTCATTTTATTCCTCTTTTTGAGATCATTTTACAGTCTACTTGCTAAGCGAATGTCAACATTTTAAATTTTGAGCTCGTGAAAAATATTTATTCTTTCAAATTATAGATTTCACTTCTCAAATTTGCGAAAATAGACTCTTAAGTTGTCGCATCTGAAGCCTATAAGAATTTGACGCGTTTTATTATTTACTAGAAATTGGTGAAGCAGTTGAAAGACAAAATATTCAAAACCTTTTCCCAAAGCAATTTTCTTTGGAAACAATTTGAGGTTTTGAGTTTTTCCAAATATTTATATACAATATTATGTTTTATATTATGTTTCATATTTCATTAAAAATATAAAAGCGTTAAAATATATTTTTGCATGATGACATTTTTCAATAAAAATAATATAATACGTTTCCTCAATGAAACATGTGTTTAGCTTCTGAAAGTATTCATAAGTTACAAATATATCTAGAGAAAATAGTCATAAAAGTTGCAATAGACTAAAATGTTTTGTCGAAAAAACAATAAACACGAAGTTAAGGTGCTAAAAATAGAAAAAAAAATCGCATTTTTAAAATGAGGGCATTACGGATTGAATATTGTTTGGAATCACATGTGAAACTCATTATTCAAGCTAAAAATAGAAAAAGGAACATTTTTCTAAAAAGTATATATATATACTTTTTCAAATAAATGCTTATGTATACGGAAGAAAAATGAAATACATGAAAAGAAATGGAGATTTTATTTCTTAGCTGATGACTAGCCATTTACTGCGCAATCTAAAAAGAGTAGAG
Source organism: Parasteatoda lunata (assembly GCA_949128135.1). Classification (NCBI taxonomy): domain Eukaryota; kingdom Metazoa; phylum Arthropoda; class Arachnida; order Araneae; family Theridiidae; genus Parasteatoda; species Parasteatoda lunata. The sequence goes on from OX421976.1 coordinate 19,155,847, forward strand.
AATGTTTTTAGTCCTTTCCAGATATTTACTATTTTTCACTCCCATTATTATTATTTTTTTTGGCCTTTATTACTAAACAAATTTAAAATGGAATATTTATTTATTTCCAGTTTATATTTAATATAAAAAATTTTGATTAAATAGTTTTTTAGTGCTAATTTAACGTTAGATTTTTTTATACATTTTAATATAAAAAAATAGGTTTAAAATGCTGTACATACTTATAAAAACTCATCAATAATTTTTTTTTCTAATCTAAAGCAATGAAAAAGCTGAGCGTTGGATATTTAATTACTTTTTCTACTTTATCCATATTTTGTTAAGAATAATTTCGCAAATATTCACTGGATACATTTTTACAAACTAAAAAAATTTAATCAGTTTAAAATGTTTTAAAATAATAAAGATTTTAAAATGCCTTGTTCATTTTAATAAACAAACTCATTTATCATCAATGATTGAGCCTCGATGGTTCAAAGTACTCGCCTCCCTCTGAGGAAACCCAGGTTCGAATCCCAACGTCGAACAGTTGATACGGATTCAATTCCCGGCTCGTGACGACCACAGTGCAGACATAAAATATCCTCAATGGTACACGGATCACGGGTTAGAATTCCATTGCTTACAGTTTGAGGTTTTCATGATTTTCCACCATGTAACGCAAATGTGGGTTATTTCTATCAAAAAGACCAACACTTAAACTAGTTTGTTCCAATGCTTGATACTAGAGTTCCCTTATCTTCTGTGTTGAGCTCAAAATTTCAAGCCAAAAGCAAATTAAAAATATCCTTAGCATGGTGTATGCTTTGATTTCTATTTTGTAGTTTAAAAATTTCGTATTTATACCTTCTTACTATATATCTTCTTAATATATATCTTCTTAATATATATCTTCTTAATATACGTCTTCGTAACATATGTCTTCCTAATATATAACTTACAAGTTATTTACTAATAAATAACTAATAGCTTTAGTAATATGGTAGATTATTTTAAAACTATCTACCAATAAATTATAAATTGAAATTAAGAATAAACTTTTGCAATTTTATCAGATTCAGACTAGCGACTAGCAGTATAAGTTTAAACTACAACGTATCAATTCCATACATTTCACGGTAATTAAAATTATGTTCTGGAGGTTTCCTAAAGGAGGAATCATATGTTGCTTCCGGGTAACTTCACAGTTGAACAAGCTCAATGCTGATACTGCAATAAATGATACATTCTTCATAGTTTAATGAGTGTTAATATTGCGAAAGTAATTTTCAGATGGTTTAAAATCTTAATTTTAAGGAGTTAGTTAAATGAGAGGAACTTTAAAATTTAATTAACTAGATGCAATGGAAACTGAAATATTTTGTGAATGGTTTAATATTATTGAATGTAAATTGGTTTATAATTTACTGAATTTAAAGTGAGGTTTAATAGCTAAAATTTAAAAAAAAGACGTATTGTGATAAATGAGTTGTTTTAAAACATAGAAATATTTAATATTAAATGTTATACATATATACATATTTATTTTGGAAAATATATTGACTTATAACATATTTTGTTTCAGTTTACTACTACATAAATCACAAAAGGAATTGTAGATAATTATAAAAATACTTCAATTAATGTTAGAAGGTATTTAGTGATAATATTAATAAAATTAAGAGAATTAGAACATGTTCTTTTTTAAAAAGCATGTCATTTCGAATTAAGATTTGAGATATGCGGGTTAAAGTAAAGTACTTCCTTAGAAATAAGTGATTTAATAATACCTTACCTAAATTTAATTAGAATGTAACACATAAGCTGTTTGAATTAAAATAGCTGTTTCTGAATGTGAGATGCATTTTCAATGTGAGATACACGAAGGTATGTGTCTTACTAAGATTTACGAAAAGCACTATTAACCATTCTAAATAAAACTAGCAGCTAAATAAAGTTAACTTGTTGTAATTAATATTGTTTTTGATTTCGATTTCAATCTTCCAGATATAAGTTGCAAATGGAAAAATTTTTTATTTATGGAGTGTTTAAGTTGCTTCCATAAAGTTTTAGTATATTGATTATTATTTGCAAAACATCAATTGTAAATCATATTTCACAGTTAATAAGCATCGGATATCATTTTATTTTTGTATTCAATTTATTAAAAAAATACATCATGCTTTCACGGTAGAATTATAAATAGTGGGTACAGAGCACCCAAAAAAATGGAGCACGCTAAATAACTTTTGATCTAAATATCAGATCCTCACATTCTAGAACTCAATGGTTCAATAGGGTGACGTCAAATATACTAATTAATAAGTGCTGACGATATTTTACAAAAAAAAAAAAAAAAAAAAAAAAAAAAAAAAAAAAACATGAAATTATACTCAAAAATACTCTTTTTCTGAATAAGCATGCATTTGTTTCGACAGACTCGGATTTCTTCCCGCCCCCTCAAAAATATATCGGGCGCAGCCGCAATCGCGAAAATAAGGTCTCAACAGTTTGGTCAGGAGAGCGATCCAAAGCTTGGACTCCTAATGTTAATTTTATTTTTGCTTATTTTATCATATCTCAAGAACATTTTAAGCGAATTGAAAAATTTTGCACACAATTATGAAATTCGTTTATCCAAGAATAATTCCATACAAAAAATACATTTTAGTAATAATTTACTATATATATATATATATATATATATATATATATATAGAACGAGAGTTCGAATCCAGCCAGCCGAAGTCTCCTCGTGTCGTAAATGGTGACTGGTACATTTTAAATCTGTCAGGGCACAAAGTCCACCATGTACCCATAATAAATTAAACCTCTGGGGGTACTAAATTGAAGATAGATCGTTATCTGGTACATGTCAAAATCAAGATATGTGGGTGAATGGATGTATGAATGGGTTCGCCCTATAAATGGGTGTGGTAGAATTCTAATTCATGGCCAGATATGGCGCCACTTTAAAACAAGATCAATCACACCCCCAATGCCTTAATCGCCTCCGACAACAGCAACAGAAGCAACCTACGTTGTTGTTGGTGTAATTGTGTAGTATAGAATAAGTTTGGCATAGTGTTAACTTATAGTGGTAACTTATGTTATTAATATCTACATTCAATTCAACCTTACTTATATTTCAAATCAAATATTTTATTTATTACTTAAAATTACAATAACTTTTTTTTCTCTATTGTTCGCTCTTTTCATCGTCAAAGTTTCAATTTTTTAACTTGAAACACTAGTTTATGTTTTAAAGGAAAAGCTCTAAAAGCTTTCCAGAAATATATTATTCAAACTGAAAGGGAAAGAAATTCGGAAACGGAAACGAAATATAAACAGTGAGCAATACAAAAAGAGAAAGGAACTGTTGTTCAATTTGCTGAAGAAAGTTTCGAAAAAATGCTCAAAAGGATTTTTTTTTCCCGCTAAAGTAAGACGAAGAAAAAGCAGTATTGAGATTTCAACATTTTAAGGCATATTGCTTTAAATTAGAGGCACAAAAAAAAAAAAAAAAAAAAAAAAAAAAAACGAAAGTTCAAATTCGTATTATTATTTTCTTCAAACAGAGTCGTTTTTAAAATCAGTCCAAATATTTTTTTTTTTACTTTCTCTGTCATACTAAAACTAAAAACCTGCTCATATTATACTTTAAGTATTTACTGTAAATTACAAATGTTAGTAAATAATAAATGTAATAATTAATAAATGTAATAATTGTGAAATTTTGTCTGAAGCCATTTTTAATGCAGAACTTCGATGTTGATGTTATAGCATTAACGTCGAACGGCCTGTATGCTGGGAGCTGACATCATGTAAGAAAGGCACAGGGTTCGAATCCCGGATGAGGCATGAATATTCTTTATACCCCCTTCTCTGTACTATCTGTCCTTCTTACTGTGGAAGCAACGTTGGCCCACCAAATATGTTGCCCCTGAAGAGGTGGTAAACAAATTTACCCTTCTGATACCCGAATGACGAATGGCAATATCTGGGTAGGCATTAGAAATTGTTTTATAGAATTAAAGATTTAAATTAAGATTAATTAAAGGATAAACCTTATAATTTTGTAGTTACATATTTATCAAAAAACTATTGAAAACAGACATTACAAAGATTCCAAAAATGTTCAATATTTAATTAATGTCAAATTTACTAAAAACTAAGATTGCAAGTAATTCAGATTAAAGTATACTTACAACTGTACTTAAAAAGAAATATTCTGATTGGGACTTAATTTATTATATTTTGGGGTATAATAGGTTCAAACTTGATGCTAAAAAAAGAAACCAATTCTATCAAGAGTGTCATATCATTTAGGTTTTACGAAATTTAGAAAAGATATATCATAGGAAAAAGAACTTGACACCAAACGTAATATAGTATCATAATAAAATTCTCAAAATTTGTTTCAAGATACTATTGTTCAACTTAATCTAATACACAGTTCAATTTAACATAATATGCTAGGATGCAGTAAATTCGTTTTCCATTTGTAACATATATACTGATAATATGGTTAATTGTTGATAAAAAATTTTTGAGATAAAAACAAAAACACTGCTATTTAAAAACTATATAAAAGCGTCAAAGAAAATCTAATGTGCAGTTTGCATTTCATAATATGTGCAGTGAAATCATTTTTGACCTAGTAAATACATTAATTTTTGTATAAAGTTAGCAATAGCACCTTTACAAGTTTTTGAAATATCTTCGTTTTGACTAAAAGAAGTGAACGACTAGAAAGTGAAATTTTTAAATCCTTTAAATCCAATTGAACGTGTGAACTCTTTTTATATTTCATTCTTCTAAAATAAACATTTTTTGAATTTTACTTGGTTTCAAAAATGTATGTGTGCGTTGGAAAGTTTGCATAGTAAAATGTATATAAATCTATCTTGACATCGTATCGTGTGTATTTATACAACAACATTTTACACTTGTAATTCCACACAATATTTCACACAATTAGAAAAAGTAAATGTGTAATTCCACGGTTTTTTTCTCATTTTATGCATATAATAGAAGCATATAGTTCTCAAAACATATTCTATAATTATGCATTCATGCCTATATTATTCCGAGTGGCAAATAATAACTCGCAGAAGTAATTTTATTTATATAGATAAAAAATCATATGTAAATTTTATAATTTCTGATTATCCCTCTAACATGTAATTATCTAATAGCAATTAGTGAAAATAATATAATTGAATTTCTGTATTTCAGTATCCTGCTACAAAATAAAATGACAAAAGATATTCTTATCACCACTGTTGTGTTAGATAACAGTGATACAACAGATATTATTCAGTAAATAATACCCATTGTATTATTCAGCTAATAAACAAGCTTAAAATTACTCTCTAGGTACCATTACGATGGTTGACTAAAACACTGGCGTCGCAACCATAGGGGCCTGAGGGGTTCGGACCCCCCCCCCCCTCAATAATTGGGAAGCCAGGGTCCATTATTTCGAGAAAATATTTCTGTTTTGCTTCCATAACTTTTAATTTTTTTTCTCTCTCTCTTATTTTTACATAGTGCAACTTATTATATTATATAATCATAAGAAAATTAGTAAAAAGTAAAATACACGCAAGAAGATGCACTGTATAAAAAAATAAAACAGGTGTTTGGAGAACTACAAGAAATATCACTGCCACCGTTTCCTTCAATAAGCAATGAAACACTCTTCCCACCATTCCTTTTCTTCTCACTGTTAACTGATAAAGATCATTCTCCCTCAACATCACACACGTAGTCATTTGATACCCCAAAAATAGCCACCTTAGTTTACGCTATGGGAAAATGGTCTTAGCATTTTAAAATTATCTTTATCGTATTTATGGCCGTGGACTCTTTTGTCCTCTTTTTTAAAATGTCAAATATCAACATAACCCTACCTATTCATAAATTGTCTCAAACAGGCAATTATCTAGAATTTCTAGAGGGGATTTCTTTTAGGGATTTCAGTAGGGGGAGATTCTTGTAAACATCTTTTTTTATATGGTTTTGTCAAGAAAATTTCTACTTCCTCCTTCTACTTTCCTTTTCTTTCTAGTCACTAAAATGGTTTAAAACATATTCATAGTGTTTTAAAGGCGTCTACAGTCTAACCAATGTGGTCACGAGCCCAGGAGAGGTGTTTGACGTGATGTCGTTCTTTTAGTAAAGGCACGCTAGTCAGTATTCTGCTGCCTATATCCCACTACAACCAAATTTCGCCAATTTCAAGTCTATTTCACGTCCCGAATTATTCAAGCAATATTACTTGTTTGTTAACACCGACAATTTTACGAGTTGTCGGTAGTCTCGGTCGTGAGTTGCAGGCGTATACCAAAGTGAAAAACTATACCTGCAATTAGGTATTCTCGTCACACTGAAGACCTAAAAATGTTGAATTCTTTCGCAAGTTCCATAATATAATATCACATGAGTCTAACTTCAACTGCTAATCCACTTTTAAAGTCTATTAAATCTTGTCTTGCGGTTATAAATACATCAGAAACATTCTCAAATAATGACTTGAATCCTGCTAGTGCGTTACACAGAGATACATTTTGCGCGCAATGCTATATCCATCTGTATATTTGCATATGTAGACCTGTTTTTAAATGGCCCACATATTAACTAAAGTCATCTATGATATTTCAACTACTTAATCAAATCAAAGTTTCTTAAAATGATACGAGTAAAATATATTGAGATTTAAAATAAATTCATCGGAAACCGACCGAAAATAAAGCTACAATCCAAAACAGCACGAATTCCAGTTTTTATCTATTAAACTGATCTTTGAAAATCTTAAAGGTGCGCAAGTTAAGTTACTCAATTTCAAAACAAAAAAACTACGAAATAACCTTTTTCTAAGTTATTCTGACTCAGATTTCACAATTTATGCTATTTTTTTCACTCAAACGGAGGCATAATTTTGCAGTCATGTAAACATAGGTCCTCAGACGATGAAACATTAAAGTATTATTTTTTATTATACATTATTTCAGCACCAAATTAATTTAACTGCTACTTTTACTACTATACCTTATTTCACTATCACACTGTATTACTTCATTATCATATTTTATTTCTACTCTATTTTTCAGTACTAGAGTTTATTACCTGGTTGGGATTACCTGGTTGGTAGAGCTTTCGGCCCGTGTCCAAGGGGTTGTGAGCTCGATCCTCGCCGGGCGAAGACTCCCTGCAAGTCAAGGGTGACTGGTGCCTGTCAAATATACGAAGTCCTATAAGTAACGCTAAAAAATTAATACCTCTTTTGATATTGAATTTGAGATTAATCGTTCAGGCCAAAATTAAGATCTGTGTAAGAATAAATGGATGTATGAATGGGTTCGCCCTTTAAATCGGGCTGTGACGTGAGTGTGTGTGAGGCTGAAGTCGTATTCTTGGCTATATATGGCGTCGCTGAAAAACAGGAAATGCACCCGCTGCCTTAAATTCTTTTAATTTGAACTGATATTGGTACGTGGTATTAGAAACAACATCAGTTTATGTATAAATTTTTCATTATTTGAGTAGAAAAAAATAAATAACAGAACATTTTAGGCCATTATTCAAACTAACGTATAATGCGTTTTAAATAAAATCGTTACATGGTTTTATAATTAAATGCAAAGGCTTTAAATACCTTTTAAAAACAAATAGTGAGAACTTTTTTTAAAAAAACACCATTGCAAAGAAAACTAATTAAAAAAAACTTTTTTACTTCATGTTTGCTCAACTTCTCTTTTACGTTTTAATTTAACATCCACATTTCTGTCTGCAGTTTTACACAGCGACCAAAAAAAAATAACAATTATCTGTCTGACAAAACGCATAGTTACGAGGCTCATAATAATCACTTTTAATTGCTTGACTAAACTTGCGATTATGTAAATTGTCTTTACGGCTACAGAGGCGAAAATTATGTACTCAAAATGGAAAGAAGGTTTAAAACACGATAAACAATTCTTTCCTAATCTCTAAAGAAAAGAGTAAGACTCGTTTAAAAACAGAAAAAAAAATCGAGAAAAACATTAGGAAAAGTAAGGAGTAAAGAACGTCATAGCGCTTGCAAAATATTTTGCAGAAGTTGTTAATTCTTACTGATTTTTGATCGAAGCATCGCATTTTTAGTTTTGTTTTATCGCGTTTATAACAAACATTTAGTGATGTACTAATTTAGTTTATAGTTATTATTATATTTTTAAATTGGACTCTGCTACAAATGTTTTCTTATAAGCAGGCTGCCAATTTTCTACAATTTTATTTAGAATTGGCTTCCGTTTCTTTAGCATAATGTTTGTTCCCCCAAGAAATCATGTAATAAAGGTAGATAAATTGTTATAAATTTCCTATCTGAAAAAAAAAATTTTTTTTCAATTTTGAAGGAGTTAAAATATTTGCCAGAAAACAAAAAAAGGTTTTATTGTTAAAGAAATGTTTATTTATTAGTTCTAAATTCGTTATTATTATTATAGACAGTGTTGAATGGTGTTGGGTTCATCGTATTTTTATTTATCATCTTTTATTTCAACTATATTTTTGTTTTATTGTGTTTATAACAATCATTTAGTGTCGTACTAACATATTTTATAGTCACTATTTTCTATATAAAAAATTGGACTATTTTACAAATGCTCTCCTATAAGCTGGCTGCCAATTTCTACATTTTTGGTAGAATTGGCTTCCGTTTCCTTAGCACAATGTTTGTTGACCCAAGATAACAAGTAATAGTGGTAGACAAATTGTTATAAACAGGCTTTTCGGAAAAACATCTTTTTTTTTATTTAGATGGGTTAAAATATTTGTGTTGTTGTTGTCGTTGGCCATTAAGGCAGAGGGGGTGCGATTTTACTTGTTTTCCCATACGTCATACCCCTTTCAACGGACTCATTCATACATTCATTCATTCATCCACAGATGGTAATTTTGACCTGAAACAGAGAACGATCAATCTCCAGTTTAGTACCCCCAGAGGTATTAATTTGTTATGGGAACATGGGGGACTTTGTGACCAGACAGTTTTAACGTGCACCAGTCACCCTTTACTACAGGGGAAAACTTCGGCTGGCTGGATTTGAACTCCCGTTCTCACAAACATGAGTCCAGCGCCCTGCCAATCAGGCTATCCCGGCCCTAAAATATTTGTCAGGTGACAAAAAAGAAAGGTTTTATTGGTAAAGAAAGGCCGCGTAAATATATATTTGCTCTTTATCATTATAAACAGTGTCAACATGTGTTGGGTTCGCCGTAATTTTATTTATTATCTTTTTTTTTTAATTGTATTATTGTTATTCTCATTAAATGGATTGATTATATAACAATCATTATCTCTTGCATAATTAAGCATATTTTTATTTTGAAATATACTCCTTTCACATTTTATTTCGTATGCATTAGTTTTTTTTTAAGTAAAATACAAATTACAAATTATACTAATATTTTTAAAGATTATAGCGCATTAATTTACATCATATAATAATACTTCAACAAATTTATGTTCATACAATACGAAAATGTAAATATTTTACTCGTAACTCCTCTTCTAATATCTCAATTACTAGTTTAAAAAAGGAGAAATAAATACAAGAGAGAGTGAAATAGAATTTAAGAAAGTTAGAAAAAAGCGGAATATCTGTTTTAAAGACTTCCACACAAAAGCTTTCAAAATTAATAAACGAATGCAACTGTATCATCTTAAAAGTATTTTGAAAAACAATCGGATTATACTTAATGTGACTCATTTATTTAAATTAGCGCCCATTAAAATATATCGTCGTTTTGTAATTGTCATTTTGTGCACAATTACCAACACAAAAGTAATAAGAGGAATGGTGAAATTTTATTTAATGAGGATGTTCCCGAATATTTTTATATTGTATATAGTTTTTTTAAAAAACGTTCGTTTACTCACAAAATTAAATTTAAATGCATATTATGAATAAATTTAAATTATAATTATAAAAGACGCAATGAGTCTATAAATAAGTTACTAAATTTGGTATATATTTTGAGAAAGCAATTTTGAAATATTTTTTTTATAATTTTAGTTCGTAAATGGAAGTAAATTTGAAAAAAAAAGTTCTTAGAGCAGATAATTTGAAACAAACTTTAACATACGAAATGTATTTTCACTGGTTGAGGACGAAAAGAATTTTAGCAGATTATTATGTTAGTCATTATAATTTTTAATATTCTTCTCAGATCGTAAGATTCATTAAGGATAAGCTCTGCAATTTTTATCATACCTCTATACATTTTTAAAAAAATATTATTAGCGTCACCTCCCTGTTTCAGAAACTTTTCGTCTCGCATAACTGCCACTCCCTTGACGTAAAAAATATTGAATGAAAAGATGTGAAATTTATGAAATTCATCTTTTCAGAAAAAAGTTTAAGTCGCATTCTGATATGAAAATATTATTAATACAGAAAGCAGTTTTTAAGTTTTCTTATGCCCCAGTTGAAGTGTTTTTTTCTTGTTCCACGCAATTGGGCTAGAGGCCCATATAACAGAAAACTATCAATGTTACGCCAAAAATACGTATATTTCACCTCTAAATTTTACTAAGGAATCGTAAAATTTACGCAAAACTGAAACTTCTTATGATAACAAAAAATGGATAACCAAAAAATATAAAATTCACATAAAGTTATGCATAAGCGAATTCGTTTATTTCACAAATATTTTATCAACCTTTTTATACTAGTTAAAAATGTACATTATTTTTACATATTATTTTGATTGTAAATTTTCTTCGTCAATAATACGCAAAATACACAGAAGCATTTTTATTAAATCTAAATAGTAAATTTACTTTGTCAATATTACGTAAAACATAAAAAAATATTCTTACCGAAATAAAAAGGCAAAATATACGTCAACATTTATACGTAAAATTTACAAAACTTTCTTACCGAAATTTAAATGGTAAACTTACTTCGTCGATGATACATAAAATATACGAAAGCAATCTACCGAAGGGCAATTGGTAAAAGGCATTCAGCGTATATTACGTAAAATATAACGAAGCTTTTTTTACGAAATATCTCAATGGTAATAACATTCCGTCAATAATACGTAAAATTTATGTATAAAGCGTATTGCAAAAGCGTATTTCCCAAATATTTACGTTTAATTTACGTATTATGTTACATGGGAGCCTTTAGGGGTAGCATCGTGACTTGTAGCTGTAACTTCGTGTAGTAATTGATTATCTTCACATTGGTTTGGGGGTCAGGACCCTTTAACGCCTTAAACGATACAATGAAATACCATATTTTTGACACACTGTATCTATCTTTGAATTTATCCTAAAGCTATGAAATTTTTTTTATCATTTACTAGCACTGTTATCAATATAATTAAATAGCTAAATTCAAAAAAATCATTCATAAAAAAAATTACAGACTTTTTTTTAATATAGTGAAAAAATTTTATTTTCGAAAAAGTGAGTTTCTTTGTGCGCAAAGCGTACAAGTCAAATATCATCAAAATAATGTCATACTAATTTTAAATTAAAGTTAAAATTACCCTAAACCTGTGTTACCTAATATTATTTTGATATACCTATATTTTAATTTTCAAAAAATTATAAATTTTAAATTTTTCAAATTTCTATATTTTTGGCACTTTAAACAATTATTTAAAAAGATTTTAAGAGAGTAATGGTTTTTATTGTAGGTACCAGTTGTAGCAAACCATATCATAAAACTTTTCCTAACGTTTCGTACAATTCTATCAATTAGTTCTTTGTACGCAGTGCGCACAAGTTCAACATATCACATTTTGAGAAACATGACTTTAAAGTTAACCTACCTAAATGATAGATTTTTGAGATTTATAAAAATCTAAAACATGATTTTTTGAAATAAATACAACAAAAAAGATTTTCATGTTAGTAACTTTTAAAAAATTTTTGATAAAAATGACCACAAAGTTAAAATTTTGATTATTATAACAATATCCATTTTTATATTTATCTAGAAATCCTAAGTAACCTCAAAGACATAGATATAAAGGAATAAATTTCTTACATTTCATTATTTTATAATGAAATCAATATATAATAAAAAAACATTCGAAAATGAAAAGCCACCAGAAATATACATATCCCCCCCTTCACTTTTTTTCATTCTCTCATTTTCACAAATCTTTTTTTGTCGTTTGACTCTACGAGCTACAATAGACTGTTCACTAGCTCGCTTTTCAGCTTTCGTTATGCGGAGTTAATCTTGAGCATGAAAGTTTTGCTTTGCTTTTTTGTTGATTTGTAGCTCCAACAGTTTCATAATGGACATCAAAAACTTTTTTTCATCGTTAAAATCACAAACACCCATATATGCAGCTATTTCGGCAACAGTTTTGCCAGCACTAGCAAATTTAGGGCAAAACTTCCATATGAGTGAGTTTAACGACTCATTTGGGTTTTGGGTCTTACCCCCCAAACATCTTTTCAAAAGAGACGGATGAGAGAGATCCTTAAATATTGGCTTTATTGCCTCCATAGCAACTTTAGCAATCAGCATTGGGTGCTTATACTCATGCACTTTGTTGTTATGCACAGCTTTATTATAGCTGCACCAACTATTTTCGCCTTTCGGACAAAACCAGTGCATCGGCTCTTTATCCGTGCTGCAAGTATGAGCCCATATGGCCCAAATCGCTGTTCGCATGTTGATTGAGTTATTGCTGTTTTGGCGAATAGCATTGCCATAATAACTTGTAATTTTATTTATTGTTACATCTGTCAGTCTTCCCCGACCACCTATCGTCTTACCATCTGAAAGCCTTTTTTTGCCATATGAAGTTTTGAGTTTTCGCAAACGAGTGCCCATTCTCTTTTGAATGTGTCCCACTCACTCCACTTTGGTTATCGAAACATCTTTTCCATATGGCTTTGCCTCACAAATAGCCTGGAAAGTTTTACAATCACCATCGCCAATGTATGTTTCATACTTGACGTCATATTTTTCTTCAGAAATTTGGAAAATCCTCTTCATGCCGTCAACCTCCATTTTTCCAGAAGAGCCGGCATGATTTTTCTGGCACACTGATTTATGAGAAGATAGCCACTTATGATATCTCAAGCCAAGCTTTGGACCCTTGTACGAAGCACAACCTTTGCAGAATGTCGACATTACTTCTATGTCAACAGCTTTTCCTGTCTCGCCGCCTACCAGGGTACATAAGCCTATTAAAGACGTATGACCTCTGGTTTTCCAGGTGCCGTCTCCACTGACGGTAAGACTGTTTGGATTTTCTGATAGAGACTTTTCCTCGTTAACTGCCTGTTACATGGATGACAAAGCAACTTCTTTTGATACTTCCAATATTTTTGAATTAATTTTATCATAAGATTGCTGCGTTATGGGCTTGGGCAAACACATCACAGAACAAAATGTCTGCAGACTTGAAAGTCCACCACCAATGCACCGCATTGCAAAAACAGCTCTTCTGTTTACTTCTGGAATGTTTTTTTTCACTCCTATCAGTGTGCAGCTTTTAAAAACATCCCTTTTCTGACATGCTTGACATGTTACTTCGAAAGAAGACAACAATCCACACTGCACTGGGATTTCTCAGTCATTTTCAAGGAAGCATGACAAATTCCACAAGCAGCCACATTATTGAAAAAACTCATCAAAGAAGCAACATCAATAAGGCGATAACCATCAAAAATCTCTTTAGTTTCAGTTTCGATATCCTTGAAACTGGAACTTGACATCGAAAGCTTTTTCTTAGAAGCACTTTTAAAATCCCCTTTTTCAATAAACATTGCAACTGCCCACTTTTACACTTTGCCGAAATTGATTTCCACGAAATCTTCTTTTTTTTTGGTCTCTGACCAGATCTACGAGGATTATTCATGATTATTTATAAAAAATAAATCAAACCGAAACTAGATTTTTGACTAAAATGTAAGCTGATAGACGAATGTACAAATATTAATCTAAGATTAAAAAACGCATGCAATTCGAATGTAAACAAATAAAATCTGCAAAGGGTTGGAGCAGAGTTGAGTGTTAGACACTTTAAATCTCAGATTATTATTAAAAACTATAAGATAAACCCAAAATGAAGCAATTCGTACCCACGCCCACTAAAAAAATTTTTGGTGAGTGACTTGTCTTCTAACACTTATAACTTTTGAACCAATGGAAAGATTTTGAAATGTAAGGTATGAAAATGCGCAGAATAATGCAAAGAATCAATAAAAATGATTCTTGAAAAATCGAATTTTTGAAAGTTTCAAGGGTCCTGATAGGATTTCGTCATGGATTTTTGAACTACTAAATTCGTTCATTTTATGTCGATTTTTCTTTGACATTTAGGATTTAAGGAAAAAATAATTGCAATAAAATTATATATATAGAAAATATGTATATATATATATAGTTTGAATTTGACGTCATGTTTTAAATTTTGATTTAATTTCGAAGCTAATAAATTTTAACTTACTTTTCTGATTTTTTTCGATGAAATTTAAATTTATTTCATAACAGTTGTTGAACAGCTGACCCAACTGTGGGTTTACGACTACTAATGTTCAGTTCCGTAGCCTAATAATTTTAAACCCGACCCAGAAGACAAAGGAACTCCTGGATCTAGTTTTGGGAAAAATTTACCTTCGTAGAAGGTTTTTTGATGTAACAAACCTGCATTTGCGTTACATGGAGAGTAAAACCTCGAAAATCTATCAAGGTTAGCCTTAATAAAAGGATATCCTTCTACTACTGAGGATATTTTACATTCAGCACTGTGATTGGTGCGAACCGAATGCGGATTCGTATCGACCAGCCATCGCTGAGATTCGGACCCGGTTCACCTCACTGGAAGTAAACATTTTCAAATACTATTAAGCAATCAGAACCTATTTAATTTATTAAATCTGCTATTTCTTAGAAATTTTATTTCCGTTTGCAGTTTTATACAAAAATATATCATTTTTATTATTTTTTGTAGCATTGGACGTAAATAACCATTTAATATATGCTTTTGATTTTTGATGACTCATATATCGCATTCTAAGCTTTATATGGAATTGAAAATTTAGTACAAGAGCAATAAGCAAGTATACTTAAAAGCTAAGATAATGAAAAAAAGTAACGAGGATATCTTCGTTAAACTTAACATCCTTATTATGTGTTAACTGGGACAGATTATCGGCAGCACTGTTAATTATCTCTAAATAGCTTACTAGGATTGACAGCATCACAAATCTGATACGCGTCATAAGCTATTATAATAATTTCATTCCATCCCGTTACATCATTATAATGACGTCATATTTACTACCACTACTTGTATTTTACATTGACATTGCCTTTAAGGCTTTATTTAAAATTATAAAATCCATATAATCTTAAGAAGTTTTTTTAATTTAAGATTATCTTTATATTATACCAAGGATTATAGAATGAGTTTATTGATACTCACGTTAAGTCTCAATATATCATAGTAAACAGAAAAAATTAGCTCTAAATAAGAATTGTCGTGTCTTGAAAATCACTAAATAAATAGTTCACACTTGGTCAATAAAGAATCAAATCTACTATGATTTACTATGATGATTATTGCAATCAAATTTACTATGATGCGCATGCTGTATTTTTTCACGCGTATACTTCCGTCATTTTCATAAATGAGTGCAAACCCCGGATGATCCGTATCATTAAGAAATGGGTATTAATTGGCCTCCTTATTCTCCTGGCTTCAATCCGTGCGACTTGTTTCAATGGATCAAACTTCAAGACAAAAAGCATTTAATTGATTGATGTATATTTTTGGCACATGAGTCATGTTTTGGCTATACCCCATCTTAAACTAGGTTTAAATGGTAATTTGATTAAAACTGAAATGCCTTGTTTAAAATCAGTATAGCAATGATTTAAAGCTATATTGCAGTAAGATTTAATTAATAGTAAAATCAAATTTTTGTAAGAAGTCCAATATCTTTAGGGTAGAGTATGATATTCGGAGGGGGAGGGACTCCCAGTAGGGATCGAGGAAGTCTGTACTGAAATAAAGCCGTCTGGTTAATTTATAATTCTGACACTGGCTCAAATTATGTTTTACAGTTATTGAATTATTGCAAGTGGCACATAAAAGCTCTTGCTCATTAAATAAAAGGTGCCTGTGAGTTATATTATTATTATAAATATGAGTTTGTTGCAATATGTTTAACTAATTTAGAACATTTATCTCCAAATACTACAAAAGTTTCGATCGTCAAAATACAGAGAGAATGTAGCATAAAGAATGTTGATTTATTTTTAAAAAAAAGTCTCCATATTTTCATGAAGACATTGTTATGAAACAATGTAAACTCATCTCTCTTAAACAATTCAAGTGGAATAAATTATTTCAGCAAGTAAAAAATTAGTATAAAAGCAAATTTCAATAGAAATTTACGTTTAAAAAAATTACATGTTGTTTTAATAGTAATCAAAACATTTGGAATTGTAAGGAAAAATAATTAATTTTCAATGACAAAAGCCGAAATTTAAATGCAATTCATTAAAAAAATTCTCGAGAAATGAAATTGAAAAATATTTTCTAAGACTTCTAAGTTTTAAGGGTTACTAACATTATTTACGTATAAGAAATCTTATTTTTTTATTGCATTATTACATTTGTTGTTTAACATATTAAATTTCCTTAATTTACTTCACATTAATATTTCCGTATTTTTATCAAATAATTTAAAAATTACTTTCTGATTACTTTCGTTATATCATTTAAATTTGTACTTTTGAAGCAGGTCTTTTAGTTAGCCTCAACAGAATTGAAACTGCCTAAAAGTTTATTTCAGTAGTAAAATATCAATAATTCTCGGCAAAGAAAAAAAAATTTCTATGGTACTTAAAAAAAACCAACATAAAAAAACTCTTTTTCATGTAAAAAAAAACGCGAAGAGTACATAAAGGAAAAAAAGAAAAGATATTTTCCCACTGGTAAGCAAATCGATCTTTTTTTAGAATACTTCTATTTTCAACTTGAGTTTAAACATCTAAAAGATTCATTCGTGAGTGAAATCAATGGTTGACTAGAAAAAAAAAAAATTTTTTTAATCGAACAAAAAAATATATCTAAGTTTTCAGAGACTTAATTTAAGCATAAAACATCTTTTTTCTTTTCTGCACATAACAAAAAAAATCTGTCTATGAATTTTTTTTTTCGATATATCTAATGTGATTACATTAATGTGACCTTTCACCACGTTTAGGGGACTCTCGACCTTATTTTAATGCTGATCTCCCAAATAAATATTTCTTTGATATTATAATATTAATTTCGTACCAGACTTGCAGTATTCTCAAATTTTTCGTACAACCATTTAAACGTCATATTTCGCTTTTTTAGATGGTTCATTAGTGTTTTAATGGGAATAAAATGTGATACACAAAGAAAAATTAACATTTCTATGCTGAGTTTTTTAAAAAAAAGATTGCTGTTGGAGAAGCCAATATAATAATTCTCCATACTTATTCTTTTTAAATGTTTGTTTAAACACATAAGCTCATTTAGTAGTATTATTTTTGGTTATACTTCAAATCTATAGCTAGAAATCGTTAATCTATTTATATTCTTATACATACGTTAAATGTAATACAACACATTTATCTGTATAATGCAATGCCTAAACTAAACTCTGTGGCGTGACATCCAAAGGAGGGCCAAAGCCTACTCTGATCATTCCAGTTTTCTTGACCTTGGACTCTGAAGTGCAGGAGCAGTTATTCCGTTTGGGTGGTCAGCCGAATACGGACACCCTAGTGTTTAGTCCATAAGCATGCGTGATACTTATTTTATTAACCCACTTAGTTGCCGCAAAACTGATTCAAACCTGCCGGACCCAAAAATAGTGTCCCTAACCAGTAGCGTGAAAGCATAAATTGCTACTCAGCCACTGGAGATTCTTGCAATGTCTATATGTCGTCTTTAATTGCTAAAAACATGTTAAGGTAGTAGTAGTACTTCATTTATGTTGAACTAGAGCTGCACAATGGGCTAATGGCAACGGCCTGAGGATGATCCAAAGACGTACCGTCGCAATTTTGATTCGTAATGGAAGATCAAAATTTCACTTTGGTACCCCAATGATCAACGAACGAAAAAGAGCACTTTACAATAAAACAGTTCACGCTGGCCAATACGGCACACTCTACTAAAGCTAATCAAAGTGGTCACCAACTCATTCACAGCCCGCTGTCCGTAATGGTAGATTTCGGTAATCATCTAGGAACTGTGTCTTAACGATCAGTTTACTGCAGGATATTTTTAAGTTTAGGGTCTTCAACCTTTTGCACCCAAGTGTCACATCAATACAGTTCAAAAATCAATTGGGGTACATATCTACTAGATCTTATTGACAAAGAAATTTATTTCCTTAAATGGATAACCAACTTGTGGTTCAAGAAAGATTTTATGCTTCACAAATTTAATAACTGAGTATGCTACACCAACTACTTAAAATTAATCGCAATTAAAGTATAGATTTACTATTAAAAATTTAAGTATTTACAATTTGGTGCCAAATTTTCAATAAACACATTCTTCGTACTTTTTTTTTCATTATTTTGTATTAATTTTATTCAAAATAGGGGAAGAGTATTGTCTTTAGCATTTTAGCAATTTATGGTTAAGCAATCAAACAGCAGTGACATTTATTTGTGTTTAACGTAAAATCTTCCAAACATGACTCTCTTCCAAAAATTTTTTTTTTTTAAATTTGCACTTAATTTATTTAAGTTATTTAGATCTAAGAGAAATAGTTACTCATCATTGAAATTTCTTTAATTTATGAAGTGATATATATTGATAAATTTTTTCACTATAAATGCAACAAAAAAAAAAGTTTCAAATTACGTTTTCTAGGGTTTTATATTTTAATACAAATATAATTCCGATAATGTAACAGATTATTTTAGTAACTCTTAAGACTGTTTTTCATAATAAAAAAAAACCCGAATGATTTGCTTGTAATTAAAACGTCATAAAATAAATTATATAAAAGAGACATCGGTGTCACATCTGGGGAAGTGTTATTAATAACCATGTTTGAGGTTTTAAATTATTTTACATGTAATTTTTTTTTAGTTTACACCATCAATTCTATACCTTTACGAACTATCAATATAAAAAGCTCTTTTTTTACGTAAGACAGTAAATGTTACGGTAGAATAAGCCTAACGATCTTATTTTACGACCTCTACAGTTTTGATCGTAAAGTTTACCAGAAATCTTCACATGATAAACACGATGAAGTTTTGACAAGAGCTCATAAAATATGCTTTCTTTTTTTTTTCTATTTTTTATAGCATGCAATGTTTAGTTTTAATTCCCCAGAGAATTGTAAATCGAACATTGGCACCAAGAATTTGTTTAAGAGGAAAATTCAAAACAATGTTTCATTCTCAAAAAATACTTAATAAAAAATCTCTCGTAACCTACAAAAAAAATATTACGATGCAACATACGGCTGAAATAAGATCATTACTTTAAAGTTTAGATACATTTAATGCATTTTAAATGTAAGTTTTAGAGAAATATTGTCTGTTTTTGCATCTAAATATTTATATTTAATTAATAGCTGGTCAGGTAGCCGAGTGGTTAGCGTGACTGACTGTGAAGCCAATGGCTGCCGGTTCGAATCCGGCTGAGGGCATGAATGTTTCTCACTATGTGTTGTCCTCTGTTGTGTATGATGTGGCGCATCCTTCCGGCCAGACGGTCGAGCGTTTAGCGTATCTGACTGCGAAACCAATGGCTGTGGGTTCGAATCTCGCTCAGGGCATGCATGTTTCTCTCTGTGTGTGTGATATGTGAATGCGGCCCACCCTATAAAAGGGTATCTGTGGCAGTGTCTTGTGGGTAATGTTGCTCACCTACGTGAGTTAGGTTCACAGGTGCCCACTGGATAGCGTTAAATGAGCAACACTTCTAGCATCTTCCCAGGTGAAGGACGTAAAAGTTCAGTGTCTGCCATTAGAAAAAAAAAGTGGTCCATCCTGTGAACGGGTATCTGTGGCGGTGTCTTGTGGGTAATGTTGTTCGCCTCCGTGACTTTAGTCTCAAGACGCTTACCAAGTAACACAAAATGGGAAAAAGTACCGGCACCTTCCATGGTGAAGAATGGTAAGTTCAGTGTCTGTCGTTCAAAATATTTAATTAATATTTTTGTTTTGTTTTTATAGACATGAAAATCAGAAGTTGAAGTTGAAGTTTATTTACGTCGCCCTAGAGCTGCACAATGGGCTATTGGCGACGGTCTGGGGAAACATCCCTGAGGAAGATCCGAAGACATGCCATCACAATTTTGATCCTCTGTAGAGGGGATGGCACCCCTGCTTCGGTAGCCCAACGACCTGCGCGCGAAGTCGAGCACTTTACGGTAGCACAGTTTAAGGAGGACCAATGCCGCACACCCTCGGTCCCTGCGCATAAAAAAGGATAAAAAAAACCTCCATGTTTGTCTTCTTATATTAAGTTTTAATAAAAAAAAAAACGATTAGGATATTTTCTGTAACGACATAGAAAAAAAATTATTTCCAAACAGCATACACATCTTTATGATTCACAATATACTCATCTTTTTTTATCAAACTAAAATTGATAAAATTTACTCACTCAAACTATTTTCCAGTGGTACTATATTTCAGCTGTACTATATTTCAGTGGTACTATATTTCCGTGGTACTATATTTTAGTGATACTATATTTCAGTTCAAATTTATTCACTGTATACTTTTGGTTAATGAGATATTTACAAAATGGACTTAGTGATAGTGAGTAATTTTATGATGAAAAATCAAAGTCAATTTATTACGACAACAGGAGATTAAGGAGCATGTTAAGAAATTCAAAAACAAATTTTTACTTGTAAAATATTTATTCATACAATATGACTAAAAAATTTTTAAATTGCATTAGAAAGTAAAGTTGGTAATGGGTCGTGGAGGCTCAGGGGATAGAGGACTTTGCCTCCGAATGAGGTGACCCAGGTTCGAATCCTAGAGATGACTGGTCGATGCGAATTCTGTGATGATTCTCACAGTGCGTTAAATATTCTATGTGGAAGGTGGATCAGTTCCACTGCCGTCAAGTTAACCATGGTAGGTTTTCGTGTTTTCCCTCTCAATGTAACGCAAATGCGAATTGGATCCCTCAAAACGTATCCACAAGAAGGCAAATTTCTCCCAATACTTGACTTAAAAAAATCCCTTGTCTTCTGGATTAGTTTCAAAATTAAAAGGCTACGGAATTGATTAGTGGTTGTTGTAAACTCAAAATGTGTTGGCTATTCAAGGCCAGTTATGTAATAAATAGAAATTTATTGTAGTTTTTTTTTTTTCAATACTTTTAAAGATGGGTTATTTTTCAATAGATGGCACCACTATGATAAAGTTTAAATTCAATCACAATAATGATATTTTTTAGAAATTTTGAGTTATCCTTTTAAAATGGGATTTTTGGGGTGAATTATGTGTAGTTAAGTTTATTAATATTTAATGAGGATTGTATTATCACTTTTATAGTGTATTAGGAAATTTGTGACTGTTTTTTCTCATGGATCTTTTTTTTTTTTTTTTTTTTTTTTTTTTTGTTCTGACGTCCATTGAATGCGTTCACTGGCTCTTGAGGGAGTAAACAGGTCAGTCTAGATTCTTTCGCCTTGCTGAGAGGAGAATAAAAGAGACGTGAAGAGTGGCTGAGGATCAGTACCACGGAGAGGATGGAGCTTGCCCACTGGAAGGTTGATCCGTGACATCACCGCAGAGATGATGGATCGTTATCTTGAGGAAAGCTAAACTGAAGTCTCTGGGTGGATGAACGACAGTGATAAGCTGAAGGCCGATATATTCGAGACTGTGGACCAAATCCGAGTGTACCCATGCTGAAAGTCTGGTGTTCCCCTTGTGCCTGCTGCGTCGCTAGGAGAAAGCCTAAAGAAATTGGAATAGTTGGAGAAATATAGATATCCGAGACTAGGAGTTGCTTTGTCCACGAGCTTATCTGCATTTCCGGTGGGCGTTCCAGAAGGTGACCCGTAAATTTATTGGGTACTTATAAAACTTTAATTTTGATTTGGATACCATTCTAGAACAATACTTTACCCTAAATTTTAAACTGTTTATACTGGGTTTTGATTTTAAGGAGAACCATTGGTATTTAAGCTTAATTACAGGTTATAGAAATATCATAATCTAAGTTTTAAGTGATTTTAGTCGATTTAGAATGAGAGTGCATTTTATTTCTTTATTGTTTTTTTTTTTTTTTTTTTTTTTTTTAGGTGTATGAATGGAATTTATGCTTTAGAATTTTAAAATTGCATTTTATTGAAAAGATTAATCTTGCATAGAAAAATCTAGAACTTGAAATAGTGTATAATTTGGAGATGATTATGCCCATGGGAATTGATCTGGAATGCAATTTGGAAATGATTGCAGTTATGTTTGTTGAAAATTTAGAGTTGTAATAAAATTAATTTTAATGGTTAAGTGTTTCCTGTAATTCATTAGTTATTTGTCTACTCTTGAACCTGGGTAACTGTTACCAAAATTAAATTTAGAGATCACAGCCTAACCAAACTTTGAAGGGTAACAGTACAGTTATAAAATAAATTAAAATAAAATCTTATAATTAGAAATGGTTAATCAACTCACTTCTAACTTTGATTATAGCAAACAACAAAACAAAATTTAAGTTTAAGTTGAACAGCCAAAACAGCTTCACTGGTAGCCCTTGCGAATTGCAAATTTAGAGAAGATTATTCTCATGTGTTTCATATATTATTTTTTGATTTAAAAATTTGAATATATATTTTATCTCGCATATAAATAATAGGGAACTATTTATAGGAATGATTTATATATCTTTTGATAAACATGCTCGCTTACATAATATTTTCATGAAAAAAGCTATACGGCAATACCATGAGTTTGTGCCACAAGTAATCCATGAAATTAGTAAGGACATTTGTCAAAAATAAATTCTTTTGTTAACATCTATGTCTGTTTGAAATATATCAGTGCTATAACTATAATTTAATTCATATTTATAGAAATTCTTTTTTAAAGCATAAAATTATAATTTCAAATTTCTCCTGGTGGTAGAATTGTCCTATATGAAGAATTATATTTTATTTTATAAACGGCGTTGAACAGTCGACCCAATTTTGAGTTTACGACTATCAAGTTTAAACTCCGTAACCTTTTTATTTTAAACAAAATTCGGAAGGCAAGGGAGCTCATGGATCAAGCATTGGGAAATCGTGGAAGATTTTTTGATGAAACTAATCCTCATTTGCGTGAAGAGGAAAACCGCGAAAACCTCCCATGGTTAGCCGGATGGCTAGGAGATTCTAAAACATGATCCGTCTGCAACTGAGGATAGTTTATGTCAGCAATATGATCAGCATCGTAGGGTTTCGGATCTGGGTCACCTCATTGGAGCGAGCACTCTATCCCCTGACTGTTGATTAGTAACTATTTGAAAGAAATGCACAGGGCATTTTAAACTGTATTTCCTTTAATTTAAAAAAATTCACCCAGCTAATATATTTTCTGAATTTCTCGTGTTTAAATTGTGAAATACGAAAGAAAACACCGTAAAATCCTATATTCTGCTTTTTTGTTTAGGTTAGAAAAATACTGATAGATATAATTTTATAAATGCGTGCAAAATATTAAACCTATGCTTATAGTAAAAAGGAATCAAACAAGCTCTATAAAAAAGGGAAACTGATTTTAAAAATAAATTTTTTGAAATTGATCACAAAAAATTTGGAAAAAATTACACAAAATATTTTTATAATTTTCAAGATTGTAAATTTTAATTTCATATTTTGAATCTGTTTTCTTAAATTCAAACAATTAATATTAGCTCAGATAACGCATTATTTTATTAAATTCTAATTTCTATTCTTTATCTTTTTAAATGGGCACCTTTCCCTTGACTTTATATCAAACGTATTTCTAAGAATAAGAAATTTTATACACGATTAAATATAGAGGCTTATAAGATAAGTCCACATTGCCCAGTTGTGTTGTTTGGAGTATGAAAAGGAAATCCTACGCAAACCTACTTCATCATCCTACAAGATTTCTCATCTTGTATTAATCCTTGTTCAAGGATGTGAAACATATTTCTCTGAGAAATGTTTTAAGAACAAAATCTACTTAAACAAGAATGGCGAAACAACCAGAGGAAATGTGAATGCTTTTCAAAAGATTGAAGAAGATATCTCGCGTTAAATTCATTATGATGGATACAGGTAGAATTAGAGAAATATTACGATCGTTTTTAATGTTTTCTGGGTTTATATTTAGAATGGATACAAAATAATAAAGAATGTTTTAGTTAAATACAATTTTGAAAAGAAGAAATAAAATATTTTAGAATGAAGAAACACTAATAATTAAGTAAAATTTAAAACAAAATTAAAGATTACCGTTTTTTTTTAAAAATTAAAAATGAGAAAACTTTTTATATATTATTTATTTATATATTATATATATTTTTGTACTACTAGAACGATGATCATATAACAAATGATAATAATAATTTTTTTTTCATATCGGCAGGCACTGAATTTCTCGATCTTTGCCTAAGATAAGAGATACCGGAAGATAAGGATACGCTCATTTAATGCTACCTCTTGGGCACCTGTGAACCTATGTCTTTGAAAAAATCAACAACCTCCTTGCCACAGACACATTCATAGGGTGGGTCGCATTCACACAATTGAGGACAACATACAGAAATAAGCATCCATGCCATGAGCGGGATTCGAACCCGCAAACATTGGCTTCGCAATCAGGTACGCTATCCGGTATAATGAACAAATAGGAAAATAACTGTCATTCTCTTAATAGTTCAGGAAAATTCACCCCTTTTTTATATAGAGTAGATTGGAAATAATTCTGACTAAAAAACCTGACACAAATTGCAAATAAAAATTTCCTTTTATTATATTATTTCGTTCTTTTTTAGTTTTGCGTCATTTTGTACCAGAAAATGGTCAAAGTTTTGACTAGCGAAAATTTTTCACAATTTAAGAAACAAATGTAACTTATATTATCATCAGGCAATTAGCTCCTGATGTTTGAGCACTCTTGTTAGACAGAATATTGATTGTATCATAAAATGAAATTTTAAGAAATCAACATTCTATGAGAGGTTTATATATCGGAAGTGGGCTAAAACAGAAAACCTTAGTCAACAGCTATGAACATCGCTTCTTGTAGCTTTGTAAAACCACGTCACAAAACGTAAAGATAGGTAGGATCAAAAAAATAAATAAACAAGTAATAAAGTAAAATAAAAATGCAAACATACACATTTTTTTTTTTTTTTTTTAATCTTACGTAGGGCAGCGTAAGGAATCAAACGTAATTTGGGTTATCCAAATAAACATGGATAAACAACAGATACATAAAAAAGAAGGCAACTACAAAATAAAGATACAAGATTTGTAATAATAAAATTTTAAAATGAATTGTGTAAAATTACTGCTATTATTTGATTTGATAAACAAAAAATTATTGATTTTAGCTTAAAATTATGATATTCTAATTGTAATAAGTTTGTAAGAAACTGAATAGTTTTTCGTTATTTAAAATTATCTAATATATTTCCTTATTCAATTTAGTTGTAAGAAATTTAACTTAATTGTTTTGATTTTGTGGTCGAAATTAAATTGATATTCAACCTCGTCAGCGCATTTAACTGAAGGGTGTTTGCAAAAATCTCTTATTTTCATCATCGTGCATCTGGTATTTTTTCGCGGGTGCATGCGCATTTCACCAGAATTAACGCATGCGCATTTCAAGTGTGGATGGAATTTGAATGTAATTACTAATGAGCCACAATCAGCTGTACTGTGACAAACTTAATTATCAATACTAAATATACATTATAAACTAAGTTTAACTAAAACACAATCTAAATCTGTTGTAATTTCCACCGCATGTTTATTTTTTTAAAAAAAATCGTTTTACCTGATGAGACGAGACAAGGGACAGCACGCGCTTCTAAACATAACTTTATTCCTCTTTGTTTTACACACACACTGAACGACAAAATGAATAGAAAAATGTAACATGACTAATAGCGCCCTCTAGTGATGAGGCAAACTGAATTTAAGGCCGAACTAGCCGCCCACCTTGAAATACTGTTTCAAAATTCTTAAATGTGATACAAATGCAATAAGACATTAAATGAGTTCTTTACATGAATATAGTTACATGAAGACACTTTTTAGTACAAATTTGTGCTTATTTCGGTAAGAGACACAATTTTGTTACATTTTTCTTTTAAATATGCCATCTGATGTTCTAACAGTTACAACTCGAACATGGTTGTCAATACCGGAGTGTAATTGGACCACTCTGCACATTTTCCACTTGGTAAATGGCAAATTATCATCTTTTAACAAACACTAATCATTAACTTCGATGTTTTTAGTTGGCAAAAGCCATTTTGGTCGTCCTTGCAGTCTACACAAATATTCCTTGTGCCAACGTTTCCAAAACTGCTGCACCATTTTTTGGATTATCTGCCATCTTGTAAGATAAGAAATGTTAGATTCGGTGGAATTTGATTCGGGAATGCTTCTTAATGGTCTTCCGATTATAAAATGACCTGGTGTTAAAGCCGATAGGGTCACAAGATTTGGTCGAGAAAGGGGGAGAATTGAGACAAGCTTCGATCTGGGCTAAGAGGGTCTCAAATTCTTCGTCTTTTAATTTCATATCACCCACAATCCGTTTTAAATGATATTTCGTGGATTTAATACCCGCTTCCCATAGGCCCCCAATGTGAGGAACGCCGGGCACGTTTAGATGCCAACTTATACCCATATCAGACCAAAATTTGTCAACATTTTCATTATAACCCTTTGATTTTGCTAGTCTTTCATATTCCATTAGTTTACATTTAGCTCCAATAAAATTGGACCCGCAGTCACTGTATATGTCGCTACATAACTGTATATGTCCCTACGAGAAATAAATCGCTTTAGAGCTGCAATGAAGGCATCTGCAGAAACATCAGTGACTAACTCTAAATGGATAGCTCTAGTTGTACAGCAAATAAAAAGAGCTATATATGCCTTGAATGTTTTAGAGCCCCGTCCTTTAGCTCCTTTAATTTGGAATGGGCCTGCATAATCAACTCCACATAGTAAAAATGTAGGAGCTGGTGAAATTCGACTGGATGGCAAATCACTCATCATTTGGTTAGTAACAGTTGCTCTAATTCTACAACATTTAACACATTTTCTAATTTAATGTCTGATAATATCTCTAGCACCCATGATCCATAAAGTTTCCTGACTATAAGATTGTACAAGTTGAGCACTAGCATGTAATAAATTTTGATGATAATGTCTAATAATGAGATCAGTTAAGGCATGCCTTTTTGGTAGTAAGATGGGATGTTTTTGGTCGTATCCGATATTTTCATGTCGCAAATGACCTCCCACCCTGAGAATACCTGAATGATCCGAAAAGGGGTTAAGAGATAAAATTTTGCTTTTGCAAGATAAGGGTTGATTTTTTTGAAGAGCATTGATCTCATTATTAAACTCAAGAGATTGAACTAATTTAATCAATACATTCATAGCATTATTAACTTCATCAGTTTTTACAAAACCAATTACCTTACTTTGGGAGTTTCTGCAATTGTAAATTAATCTTAAACAAAATGCTGTATACACGTTTAAGTTTAGAGAAAAGGGAAAATTTGTTTATCAATTCATTTGCTTCAGATGAATGGCTGATTGTAGCAATTGACTGCACAGTACACACTCTTTCTTCAGGCATAGGCTCTCACATTTGAGATTTGAGCATATTTGTTTGTAAAGAAATCGGTTCATACAGAAATATTGAACCACTAAACCACTGAGATGTGAATAATGTTGATGATGACACACCACGGATTGCGATATCTGCTGGATTAGTATCACCACTAATGTGATGCCACTGATTTAGGGAAGATAAGCTTTGGATTTTTGCTACTCTCTTGTCAACAAAGGTTTTCCATCGGCTGGTGATCCCAACCAAAAAAGAACAATAGTTGAATCTGTGTAGACGTGAGATTGGGATATTGGAATATTTAATGCACTGCACGTAAACTTCATCAGCTTTACTAAAAGCAAAGCTCCATATAGTTCTAGTCTTGGAAGAGATTCATTCTTTAGTGGTGCAATTCGTGTTTTGGAGACAACAAGTTGAACACTGGTTTGTTTATCATATAGCACTGAGCGACAGTATATGACAGCCGCGTAAGCCTTTTCTGAAGCGTCGCTGAAGCTAAATAATTGAAATTGCTTGTTAGGTGACAAGAGCCTTGGTATTTGGATGTCTTTTACGAGCATCATGTCTTCTGCAAGCTTTGTCCACTCTTGTGAGATATTTGGAGAGATCGTTTCATCCCACTGCAATTTATGCTTTTACAGTTCTACCATAATTAGCTTGCATTTAATTGTAATAGGTGCCAACCAACATAGAGGGTCGAATGTTCTAAAAATAGTAGAAAGAAGTGGGCGTTTTTTCAAGGTACCTTCAAAGGATGTTAAAGTATCTTTGAAAAGGAACACATCGTCTGCTGGGTTCCAAAGAACACTTAAAGTCTTTATGATATTGTCACTGTCTATGTCAAGGGATGTTTTTTTCAAGCACAAGTCTGCATCAATTGTGTTCAAAAATTCATTGCTGTTTGATGCCCATTTCTTCAGACTGAATCCTGTGCTTGATAACATTTACATTAATTGTGTTTGTAATTCATGAGCTTCACTGAGTGTCTCAGCTCCAGACATTAAATCGTCTGCATAAAAGTCTTTCACGACAGCATTGGAGGTCAAATGAAAATTATCTGCTTCTCCTGTTGCTAGTTGTTGAAGACATTTTGTAGCAAGATAAGGCGCAGAAGCTGTGCCATAGGCAATTCTAATGAGTCGATAATCTTGAATAGGCTCAAAAGGTGAGTCACGCCATGCGATTCTTTGAAAGTCAGAGTCGTTCAAAATAACCTGTCTATACATTTTCTCAATGTCTGCTGTTAGAGCAATTTAATGTGTTCTAAATCTTATGAGCAATGTTGTTAAGTCACCTTGCAACTGCGGTCCTACCATCAATTTGTCATTAAGTGAAACACCAGTTGAAGATTTTGCAGAACCATGGAAAGCAACACGGAATTTATCCCCGATTTTGTTTGGAGCTGGATGATGAGGGAGATGAAAACTAGATGTGGCTGGAATGTCAATGTCCGTTTCTGGTATTAATTCCATCTGCCCGAGATCTAAATAATCTTGCATGAATTTATGATACTGCATAGAAAGTGACTGATGTTTGACAAACCAACATTCAATTTGTTTCAAACGATGAATATCAAAATTTTGAGATGAACCAAGTTCTTCAGATGACCCACGAAAAGAAAAATTGACAGCAAATCTGCCAGTAGAGTCTCGAGAAAATGTTTCTTTAAAATGATTTTTGCAATTTCTTCTTCTGCATAGGACTTTGCTTCTGTAATTTCTTTTAGCTTCCAGAATTTATCTAGCTGATATTCAGCTTCACTGCATGATTTGTTATGATAGTACGTGTTTTGATAGGTGACTTGTTTTCTGTTCTTCCCAGAATAACCCATCCGAAAACGGATTCTAGAGCAGTTAATGAAAGTTCTGTCCGTTGAGCATTATTTCGCCAAAAACTTCTGCACCCAGTAAAATATCTATAGGTCCAGGTTGGAGCCTTTTGCATCTTCTAATTTTAATTAAAAGAATTCAAAACAGACACATTGACCTCTGTTTGAGGAAGATCACAAGTTATTTTGGGTATAATTAAGCTTCTGTCGTGATGTTAGCATTTTTGTAAAATAATGATGTGGTGTGTAGTTGAACTGAATCTGTAATCTTCCCTTCCATTTGAACTTACGCCATCAACACTGATGCTCGCATGATTTCGTTTTAATTTTAATAAATTAACACAACTCTCCTTAATGAATGTGCCTTGACTGGCTGAATCTATAAAGAGTCTGCATTTATGTAGTGAGCCATCACCGCCCTGAACATTAACAGCAGCGGTGGGTAATGAAACGCATTGTGCGACTGGAATAGTTTTGTTGTTGCTACTAATAGTAGAAATTAGTTCGTTTTCCCCCTGTGCTCTTAATTCTGTTTCATTTGAATTTTTAGAACATAATAATGTATTATGCGGCTGAGCGCAATTCTTACAAGTTCCCATACGGCATTTCGTAACTGAATGAGTTTTATTCGATTTGAGACAATTCGCACAAAGCTTATTTTTGTTTACTATGTCCCATTTTTCTTTCATCGGAAGTTCAATAAAACTATTGCATCTGAATAATCCGAAATGAGTATCACTTTTGCAAAACAAACAAAAATGTGAAACTACTTGTGATGAAAATGATGATTTATTTGTTTTTTGATTTCGATTGTCTCCGCTTTCAAAGCTTGCACTTGTTTTTTCTTTTTGGCGTAGAGCCAAAGATGCTAGCCCGTTGGCCTTATTCAAAACAAAAGTTCTGAATTCTGCGAACGAAGGGATATTTTTTGTTTGTACTAACGTCCAAATGCGAAGTGTTTCTGGATCAAGTTTTCCTTTTAAAAGAAAAATAATGATAGTGTCCCAATGCTCAACAGGCTGTTTGAGGACTTTTAATGTATCAATACATTGTGAACTAGTATCAATTAATTTTCGTAATCCTGACGCGGATTCATATTTTAAGCTATGTAGAGAAATTAGCCTGTTTAATGCTACGTTAATGATTTCTGTTTCGTTTTCATAACGTTCTTTAAGTGCATTCCACGCTCTTTCGCAATTTTCATTAGTAATTTGAATCGATTGTAATAAAGTAGTTGATTCCCCTTTAACAGAGAGTTTAAGGTACTGTAATTTTCGGCAATTACTTAAAGAACTGTTATTTCCTACGCTTGCTAAGAATAAATCACGAAATGAAATCCAATCAAGATAATTAGAAGTAAATATTGGTAGTTCTACACGGGGAAGTTTTAAACTGTTTAGATCAGCATTGGATGTATTTTGAGACGCAATATTATTTAAATTAACGTGATCTTTATTATGTTTTTTTAATTCATTCTTTAAAGTAATTTTTGAAGTATCAACTTTTGAAAGTAATTCATGCATTTCTTCTTCATATTTATCGAATTCTGTATCAGAACAAGAAAATAGAATCTCATCATTTAAATTATTTACATCAATACTTAATGAATCAGTATCGTTTTGATAAACTTCGATATTAGAAACAGAAATCTCCTGACTTTGCAAGCTATTTACTTGAGTAATTAATCTGGTTAGCTTACCTTTAATAATTTTTCCATGTTTGACTGTGATCTCCCGCTAAAAGAGGTGTGCTTCTGATTTGAATTGGGATTTGCTTTTGGGTTTTTTGAATGTTATTCCGTTGATTTAGAAGTTTCGTTGGCTGTATCACTGTTATTCATCTTAAAAAATATATGCTGGGTAATGAGACAAGCAACAACACGCGTTTCTGAACATAACTTTATTCCTCTATGGTTTACAAACACACTGAACAACAGAATTAATAGAAAAATAGAAGATGAATAATAGCGCCCTCTAGTGATGAGGCAAACTGAATTTAAGGCCGAACACTACCGCACGTTTATATTTTAAAAAAAGTCGTTCTATTGATTGCAAATATTACAAACCTTTGAAGTTACTCTTTTCAGAAAGTTATTTTTTTATTTTGCACACAAATTAATGAATTTATGGGGTAGCATAATTACCACTAAGAGTATTAAATACCAATTTACTAATATATAAGAGATGCTAACTTGATTCTATCTTGAGGTACCTTTTGATAGAGGAAGTAGAAAGCTCTCCCTTTATTGGTGACCCGGACGTGATGCGAACTTACCAACATCAATGGATGGTCCAGATATCAAAAGGTACTTCAAGATAGAATCATATTAACACAAATTATATACAAGTGAATTTGAATTTAATATTTATAGTGGGAGTTACATCATAAATAATGCACTCTGCAAATTGTTACACTCTGGTTGAATAATCTTAATAACTAACTTGATTTCGCTCTACAAATATTTAAGCAGACAATGACTATGCATAAATGCATTCAAATATTCAATTAAACGGTAAGTCTTTCACATTCACAATATTCCAATTATTTAAATTAATTTTACATTTACATTTACTTAGAGAAAATAGTGTGCTGTTTTCGGTGTTCAATGGTTCAAAAGTATCTTTGCGCTTAAAGCATACTGAACAGCATTTCACACAAGAATATTTTTAAATAGTTTAAATATACACTAATTATTTGCCACATTTACGGAGCTCTGAGAAGCTCAATTTTTTTTGATTTCTCAGATTTGTGTAACCATTAGTAAATGCAAATTAATGAAAAAATTGAGCGTCTCCAAACATACGCACGGTTATATATAAAGTTTAACATTAGAAGATAGTAAAGTAGTAGAAGTAGGTAGTACAAAATAATGAAAAAAGATGAAATAACAGTATACAAATAGTTTAATTTAAGTTAACCCAAATTAATTACAAAATATGTTTCTATAGTCTTAAATATAATAATGAAAAATAAAAAAACAGTAACAAAGATTATAATAAAAGTAATAAATACAAACTAACAAAAAATCATGTTTTTATAAACACGTATTAAACTACATATTATAATTTGTTCTTGCAACGATTATTTTTCAGCATAAAAAGAAAATAAATTCTTTTTCATTAAATCGGATCACGAATATAAACTTAATAATTACATGGAAAAAAATTCTATTACATATTTGTTACTTTTTTTTTTTAGATTTTCTTTAAGCAATATCGATGATATTTTTCTTTCATTATTTATTTCACTATTTAAGCATGCTAGTTGATTATCTTAATAATTATTTCATAATTTTTTGACTGGTGATTACTAGATTATATTTACTTATAGTGAAGTAACAACACTTGAGAGTCTTTCAAATTCACCAATTAATCATATACAACACGTTTTCTTTACCATCACGTTTTTTTTTAAAATTTCTTCTGGAGCTGTTGCCCGGACTACTGAGTTTTTAGGCATCCACACGGAATTTCTAAAGCTTTTAAAAGGTAGCAATTTAGTAAACGATTGCGTCCATCATTTGCTAGAGCATTGCTTACTTTTGACAGTTTAAAACACGTGACCTCTAGATTTCTGTTTTTAAAAAAATGTGTAGCATATTTTTCTAGTTTTTACAAATTTGTCTATATTCTATTTATATTTTTCCAGTGTTTTAAATTTTTTATTATAATAAAAATTAATTATCATTTTAAATCAATTAATATAAATCCTCAGAAAATGCGGTTCCTTAATTGAATGTAACTTAACGATTTTCAAATTTTATGTATATTGAATGAGATGTTAAATTTTAAAACTTTTTCTCCAAAGTTTGATTATAGTTTAGTATATTTTATTTTATAGCCGCCGTTAAACAGCCGATCTAATTCTGATTACACAACTATCAATTTTCAACTCCGTAGCCTAGTAATTTTGAACTCAACCTAGAAGACAACGGGAATCCTGGATCAAGCATTGGGAGAAATTTGCCTTCGTGGAGGACTTTCTGATGGAACTAGTCCGTATTTAAGTTACATGGAGAGGAAAATTGAGAAAAACTTCCAAGTTTAGCCCTATAGCAAAGGGAATCTAACCCATGATCCGTCTTCCACTGGGGATATTTTACGTCAGCACTGTGGATGGTGTGATCCGTGAGCGGAATTCGTATCGACTAGGTATCACTGTGATTCAAACCCGGTTCACCTCATTGGAAGGCGAACACTCTATACCCTGAGCCACCACGTCTTTATAGTTTTATATAATCGAGTTAAAAAGGTTCGAGGCCGGGATAGTCTGGCTGGTAGGGCATTGGGCCCATTTCCGACAGTTACGTATCCATTGGGAACCATATCCGGAGGGACCGTGTCCGTTTTGCCCATGTCGTTAGTTCAATCCCCTAAGGCTGATGACTCCCAGTGCGCAAAATGGTGACTGGTGCACGCTTAATCTGTCGGGGTCTAGATGTCCTCCAAGTTCTCATTACAAATCAATACTTATGGCGGTACTGGATCGGAGATACATAGTGCTCTGGATCAGGTCAAAATTACCATCAAAAAGGTCAAATTACGAATGGGTGGATGATGTGTGAATGTACCCTCCCTGTAAAACGGAATATGATGCATGTATGTTATCTCTAGATCATCCTCATGGAAGTTACCCAGACAATCGCTAATATCCCATTGTACAGCTCTATTACGACGTAAATAACAGCACCAGTAAAGAATTTCAACAATACAGTCCATATATAGTAACATAAATATCATTATCCTATTATTGTTTCCCTTTGATATCGTTTCCATATAAATATGACAGCCCCATATTAATGATTATAATGAATTTTACTGACACACTCTTACTCTTAAAAATAAAAGTCTCATTTTTGGCAATCTTAAGAATAATTTCGTCATGAAATCTCGCGATTGTTAACGAAACGCGAACTCTTAAATGTATGACTAAAATGTTTCAACTCGAAGCCACATCGAAGTGCATTGTGGAAGGTTGTTAACTAAAAAAGATGAAACTACAATGAAGACTAGACGATCAGACATGAAGTGTCTAAACAAGTCGATCAGCTTGTACAGTGATAAAGAAGATCTCAGATTCAAATCCCTTCTTATGTTCGGTGTCCTTCTTATGTTATGTGGGTGACATTGATTCACTTATATATAGCAGCCCACGATAAAGGGATAATTTGAAAAATTTGATGCATTAAGAGCTACAAGTTTATTTTTTCTTTTTGACAAAATTAAACAGAATAAAATAAAATATTTCTAATTTTGACGAAATTAGTTTCTTCGAAGAGGTGGAGACAGTTTGATGAAATTTTTGCTCCAACCATATATCAAGAAACGGTTTCTTCAAAAGCAAAGATATTTTCGTTAAATTTGAGGATCCATTCTGACAGTTCAACTTTATTAAGCGTCAAAAAAGTTTCGAACGAATATTAAAAATACTCCGACTTTTAATAAAAGTGTAATTCAATAATTAATTTAGTTTAGTTATATTTTAACAGATAAATATGTATACATTTTATATTTAAAATTAAATATAAAATGTTTGTAAATAAGAATAAATTTTACAGAACAATGTATTTTGAAGAATACAAAAAAAAAATATTTTGCATTTTACATTATTTAGTTTAGTTCAGTTTAGTTTAATTACATAGCTAACCCTTTATTAAGTTTTGTAAATAAGAATACATTTTTTACAACATTATAATTTTAAGAATACTACTAAAAAATAACTATTATTGTCTTCTTTTCCCGAACCATCTCAATGCTTTACGATTGCCGGAAAAACATTAAAGATAATGAGTCACTTAAATCTGCTTGTAACCTTTATTTTCTCATATTACTTTAATCTATAGTGTTGCATAGTCCATGTTTATTTTTTGTTGAGCAATAAAGTAAATCTCGTAAGAATCAGATTTGAAAGTGAAGTAAACATAAAAGTACCTTCTACAGTTGATGATAATTTCCTGTTTTTGCTGCGTCGCGTTTTTGCTAAAATAATAACTTTACTCCAGTGAACATTTTTTTTTCTTTTACTTTTGCATATTGCTGGAAAGGCTTAAGTCCCCACCATGCAAAATAAAAATTATTATTAGTTTCAGTTATAAATTTTCAGTTAAAAAAAAGATCTTATGAAGTTAAGTTTTTTAATAATACTTTAATGACAAACTATTGTTAGGTAAACAGTAAAATGTGGCATTATGTTTACCTTTTATTTTGCCATGTGGAACTTAAAAATTGAAAGATTTGATTTATTAAAGAAGGCCGGAATTTTCTTACCCTTTTCTTTATGTTTCATATACAACGCTGAAGAGGTCACCCATTTTTTTTGAGTTTGTGGTCACCAGTTCCTTAGTCTCGAAATTTTGAACCCAACCCAGAATAATAAAGAATTATCCTGGATCAAGCACTTAGACAAACTAGCTTCTGCGTTTCTAGAGGACTTTAAAACAAAACTAATCGTTTTGCGTTACGTGAAAACGAAAACATAGCAAAAACCTCTTATGGTTAGTCAGGAGATAAAGGGATTCTAATCCAAAATACATCTACTACTGAGGATATATTTTACGTTAACCGTGCGAGACAGAAATCAACCATTTTTTGCACACAGCGATTGCAGGAATTCAAACCTGAATATTCTCATTCTGAAACGAGTGCTCTATTTCTTGATCCCCCACAGATCTTCCTCTTGCTTTTTTCAGAACATTTGAACAGTCGACACAATTCTGAGTTTACGATTATCGATTTTCCGTTCCGTAATCTTGAAATTCTAAACCCAAAAGACAAGGAAACTCTTGGATCAAGCAGTAAGACAAACTAGCCTTCGTGGAAGACTTTTTTGATGAAACTTACCCACATTTGAGTTATATTGGAAAGTTGACTAGTTGATTAAAGTTCA
Organism: Parasteatoda lunata; assembly: GCA_949128135.1. Lineage (NCBI taxonomy): Eukaryota > Metazoa > Arthropoda > Arachnida > Araneae > Theridiidae > Parasteatoda > Parasteatoda lunata. The sequence goes on from OX421976.1 coordinate 19,192,375, forward strand.
TTGGCACAAGAGCCACATATGCCTATACTCCTTGCATCAGAATGAAACTGGAAAACCTCCCACGGTTTGTCCGACGACAAGGGTAATCTAACCCATGATCCGTCTACGGTTAGGAATTCAAACCTGAATAGTTTCATTCTGAAACGAGTGCTCGATTCCTTGATCCCCACAGATCATCCTCTTGCTTTTTTTCACAAGATCCAGATATGGCTATACTCGTTACATCAGAAGAAAATGTCGAAAACCTCCCACGGTTTGTCTGACGGCAAGGGTAATCTAACCCATAATCCGTCCACCACTTAGAATATATTACGTCAGCTCAGTGTTCAGACCGAGCCTTGAGCAGAATTTGTATCAACCAGGTATTCAACAAAAAAAAAATCGTTGATGCGTCCAATTTCATAAAATCATATAAAAAGCAAGCAAGTCTGAACAGATAACTAATCTAATTTATTGACTCGATATCAAAGTACCCGTTCCACCAGCGTGCACATATGTTTAAATTAATTTAAATCTGCTTATTAATTTAAATACAGAATTTGGATTAAGCACTTTAATTATATGTATAATCATTAGCTCAAAAAATACACCTGTAACATTTAATTATATCTTTAATTCTAATTCAAAGAGAGTATTCTTCAAATTAAGTCTAAAACTCCAAATAACGCACTAATTTAAGCAAAAAAATATATATATTTCTTATGACTGGACAATTTAAAAACCATTGAAAAATTTCCAACTGCGAAGTAAAATGTTCAGAAGTATTTTTCATTTGTCTTTTGCAGAAATTTGGTGAATTTCTTTCTTAAAATATAAAGCAAGTTCTGACTCTTACCCTTAAGGAATGTGAGATGTTTACTTGCCTGATTCTACTTCTTATTAAAAATGTCATTAAAATTCTTGAGATTGCTTTGGTAATAAATATTTTGCTCATCTTCTACTTTATCGCTTTTTATTTAATATTCTTTGAACTATGCATTTTTTATTTCTATTTGAATTAGAGATTAAATGGAATGCCGACTTTACTTATTTTCTTCAGGGTATGTAGTATAAATGAGAACTACTTTTTTAAAAAAAAAAAAATGCACATAAAACTTATCATTTCTGAGAAAGAGACCAAGTAACTAAACTTTTAAGAAGAAATAGATGAAATATTATTGGCTTCACAAAACATTTTTCTTTAAAAATATAATTACACTTTCAGATACTTTTTTGTTATTGAAAAAATTTAAAAATCATGTCTTTGTTTTATTCTGTTTAGTCTTTTCCATTTAAACAGTTATTAGCTATAACAGTTGAAAAGTAGAGATTCGTCTTTAGCTCACAAAAAGCGAAACAATATGTTTTGCTTTATTTTAACTTTTTCTGTTAAGCTGTTTCTGTCTGAAACAGCTAAAAAATTAGGCCTTGGTTTCGTTTTTGCCGTTCCAATTTAAGCAGTTTCTTGGTGCAGCAGTTTAAAAAGCAAATATTATATAAGTACACAAAAAATTTCATTTAATGTAAAAACATTTATTGTTATTTCAGAGTTATTCTGTAAAAAAAAACGAGACCAGTTGTATTGGTTTTAATGAAAATTACTTGACCCGACACTTCAGCATTGAAGCGTGTTCCATTAATAATGTGTTTAGTGCTCTTGTAAAATTTAAAACGTGTTCAATGCAGTTGTCTAGAAAATGAGCATTTTTTTTTTTTGTTTTACACTTTAACATAGAAATATTTCATTCACGAGTTGTTATAATCTATGATAAAATCTTTCCAAAGTGGAGATAAAAATGAGTTGGGCGTTGTTCGGCCTTGAGAATTTTTCAATAAAGGGGCAGCATCTTTTTTTTTTTCTTTCCTTTTTTTATTTACTTGTTTTTCTCCTACAAATTCCTGTTTCCATGATTTTGTCTGCACAAGATAAAAACCATTATTTTACTTTTAAAACTTAAAAACTATTTACCTTCATTAAGTTGTATTTTTTAGTTGAGCACACTTTAGCACCATCTACTATCCCTATGCATTCAATCTAAGTAACAACAGCTCGTCAGATAATGTTTAATATAGTTTGAAAACTACTTGTCTAACTTGAGAGACATCCATTTTTTTAACATAAAGATAAATTTTCTTTTGACTTTGCAATCAAATGTATTTAAGCTTTAGAGAAATATTTAAGTTTCTGTAAAATATAGAAATTTAGAAATTGGATGACTTAGTTTATAAAGAATTTGAAATATTTAAAAAAATAACTTGCAATAATAAACCAGTTGTATAAAATTAAAGCTAAAAGTGAACTCTTACATCATAAATGTCCGTTTTTGCTTAGTAAACATGATATTTATTTCTCTTCTTAGTTCAGTAAATTAGTATTATACAGTTTCTTAATTTCAGTTTTAAACTAACTCGTATTTAAAGTACGATTTAAATTTTAAGCTTACTTCAAAATGCAAAGATTATTTTCAAAAATCACAGCCAATCCATTTCAAAAGGTACGGATTAAAAATTTTAAAATATTTCTAGAGTTCAAAAAGCTAAAATACTTCCGAAAGGATCTTTTAATTCAGATTATAAAATTGTAATGGTAATGGTTTAAAATATTAAATTAATGTAAAAAAACATAGGAAGATATTTTATTACCAAAATTTTTTTAAATAATATTAGAATAATATTAGCTAAAAATTAAATTTTATTTATATTTTTAAATCATTACTTTTTCTTGTATCTATTTCATTAGCAGATATTGAAATTTCCGTTGTGTCTATATCGCATTTCTGTTTAAACAAGACTCTAATAACTCTAGCTATAAATGTTTAGCCATAAATCAAATATTATGTATGGATAAAATGTAAATACATACATTAAACTTTAAAACAAATAAAATAGTGTATAGATAATTAATCATATTTGTTACAGATAGTTAATTTATGTTATATCAATAGTTAATTTATTGAATTTTTAAAACTTAAACAAATATGCTTTCCGAAAGTTAAAACTTCTTTGACATTTCAAAAAAATACGATTATCAGAATGGATAAATATTTCCAAAACTTCGATCTGAATAAATATTTTGAAATGTCACTCAAAATAGTGGAATTAAAATCTTCATATTTTCACTCTAAACAATGTTAAAAAATATTACTTAATTGTGTGCGTTTAACAAAGAATTTTAGAAGAGTTCTTCAAAAAAAGTTACTATATGATTTTTTTCATTTTTTAAGCAATAAGAACAGTCCATAATACAATTTTATAACATGGTACTATTAACGTTAGGAATCCACAAGGTGAAAAATTCTTCTAGAAAGCAAAAATAAATAAAATGAAACCAAAACCAATTTAATTTACAAAGAGTGTACAAAACAAATTTTTTTTTATTTTTTCGTAGAACAGAGCAGAAAAAGCTTAAACTAAAAAAAAGAATAAATAGATTTTAATTTCCAATATTTTATCGATGTAAATTTATAATTTATACATATTTAAGTAAATGTCAATTTTAGTTGTTAGTCCATAAAATTTTTTTTCTAAATTAGTATCTTTAAAAAACTATTAACTATTAATCTACACATATCAACACTTTTCAGGACACATTGTTCATTTATTTTTTCTCGAAGGTAAACAAATATTTATTTACTTGCGTAGGAGCAAAACTACATTTCACAGAAATCTTCAGTGAATCAACAGACATTTTACAGATAATTGCAACAATGTAAAAAGAAACAAATAACACTAAAAACAATTACAGTGTCAGAAATTTATAAAAAAAAATTCCAATAAAAAATTGTTTTTCGCGAGAAAAACATAGACATTTCCTTTAAAAAAACAAACTGTTAAAACACAACTTTGTAATAGTATATCATATCAAATATCCACAGGGACATATCAAATGATATGAAGTTAATGGTTTTCTTTAACAGTGTATAAAACTAATATTAAATCATAAACACATCATTCAGTAATATTGTAAAATATATTGTCGAGATCTATTCATTAGAGATTAATATTATCTCTTGGAGAACAAAGAGTAAAAAATTTATAACAGGGAAAAATAATTGAAATTTGTTTCTCGTTACATAGTGCGCAAAGTATAGGTTGAACTACAATGAATAACTTTTTATCTACTGTTCTGATCTTCACGTTACAAGAATCAATCTTATGGGTTCGAGGGTGGGACATCATATATATTCATTAATTAGTGCAAACCATATTTGAAAATACAAAATCAGACACATGAGTGTATTTTCTATGAATAGACGTATCTTTTTTTGACGGATTAAGGGAAATAAAATGGGTAGACAAAATAAAGGGGTAGCCAAAATATCGGAAATATGGTCCTAATACTTTGGTTAAGAGAGTTATCCAAATTTTGGACGCCTTAATATTACTGTAAGTTTTTAATATATTTCAGTATATCACGAGAACTTTTTAAGTGAACTAAAAACTTTTTTTCACACCATTATAAAATTCGTTTATCCAAAGATAATTCCATGCAAAAAAACAACTTATACTAAATATCAAAATTATTTTGTATAATTTTATTTAATAATAACCAATAAAATTGTAAGATATAAAAATTTTTACATAATTTTAAAGAATGGAATTTTAAAAAGGCAGAAGGCAAAATTTTGGCAAAATTGATATAATAGTTTTGGATAAATCGAATTTTGAAAAAAAAAAATCGAATTTTGAAAATTCGATTTCTCAGTAACTATTCGATCGATTTTCCTCAAATTTTGTATTTTGTCATACAAAATTATATTCTTCAAAATGTTCGAAATAACTGTATACATAACAATTCAAAATTTTTTCGATTATTATTAATAAAAACAATAAAGAATATAAATATTTACAAAAAATTATATTTCGCCTGGAATCATCTTTGGATACACGAATTTTATAATCGAGGGCAAAACTTTTTCAATTCGCTTAAAATGTTCTCGAGATGTTGCTAAATATGCAGAAATTAAAAATAAAATTAACATCCAATCAATTTTGAGGTCTCGTGACCAAACTATTGGGACCCTATTTCACAGATTGTAGATACTCACTATATTTTGGGGGTCAGAAATTATAATCCGTAGGAAAAAAAAATTATGATTATACAGAGAAAGTACGTTTTTGTGTCCAGCCTTGTAACTTAAAATATCCTCTTTGCTAATTAATCAGCATATTTGAAGTCACCCCCTTTGAACTATTAAGTTTGAGTCCTATAGCGTGAAGATCCAATTAGATCAAAAGTTATTCAGGGTGGTCGGTTCATCTTTTTGAGCACTGTACACTGTAATAACTGTGGTGTAATATATCTGCGAATTTGATGTAGAACAACTCACAAAATTAACACTTTTTTTTCAAGTTAACACCAAATAAACCTTCCATATAAAATTTAAAGGGTGTAAATAAATCCAAACACATAAAATGGGTAATGATTACACTTAGCTCACAATAAATTAGTTATTTTCACTTCCAATAACACAACAATTAGCGCACATTGTATCACCAGTAATTTGCTTACATTGTGGAAGAATGAGTTTGTTGCGCAATACAATAACTACTGAAACAAATGTTCGTTATTAAAATATCTATACTTGTTTTTGAGTTTCGTAATACGGATAATTATCTTTTAATTATCCTTATTCCTAATTAATTTAATTTTGAAAAGTATATGAACTGTATTAAATTATATTATATTATTTAATTTGTAACATTTTTGAATTTTTTATGCCAAGTTAGAATTCATATTAATGTTCTCGCTGTGCTGTGCTTATATTTGATTAACAAATTTATTTTATTGTAATAAATATTGTATATGGGCGAATCTCAGGAATCATTAACATATGTCTTCAAACTTTTCTTATAAACGTCAAACCTTAACCAACGAAAATTGAAGAAAAAAAAGGTATACAATCCAATTCTGCGAGTTTTATGTTAGTGATATTCCAAAAGTTTACTTAGAACAAACTTGTTAAGTAGAACAAACTTGTATCATTAGTTTAACTTGTAACTCTCAGAATTGGATTGTATACCTTTTTTTCAATTTTCGATGGTTACGGTTTGATGTGCCAAAATTTGACGACAAACTTTAAGTGTTTTCTAACGTCAATATTCACGAAAAATATCATTCAAGAAAATATGATAGTACAGCTGAGCTACTAAATTATGTTTTTAGTGATTTTCAGTTTTTTTAAACAGAATGCATATTGAAAAAAAAAGTATGTTAAACACTCTAAGCGACACTCATGAAAAGTTGTCAAATGTAGAATTGAAGTAAGAAATGAAAGCCAAAAGCAAAGTTACTCGATCAGAACCGTACGTATCTTAAAAATAGTAATGCATAGTTATTCCTGTGATTTTATTAGAATTAATTTTCGCTTATTATGTTATATATTTATAAGAAAAGTTTGAAGACATATATAGGTTAATGATTCCTGAGATTCGCCCATATATGTATCCTAAATTTATGATTCTTTCTTTAGAGTGTATCGTAAAAATAAAATTCCTGACTTTTATGTGAATCATATCTTATTCTAATTATAATTTCTAGTATTACTGAATGAAAAAATATGCCCTTACAATAATTACAGGTATTTTTGTTGCTTATTTGTGGTTATTTTGAGGTGTCAAGGTTGATTTGCGGTTTATTCGAAGTTGATTTCAAAAACGACCTTAAAAGCCAACCAAGGTGTATAAAGTTGTTTTATTCACACTTGAGGTTGATGGAAATCCCTTTTAGAACAATCTGTTTAGGAAGTTTGCTTTTGAGATGCACGGGTAATTTTTTCTAATTTTCAGGAAATATCTATATTTGAGGTGTTAATAATTTCACCCGATCTGAACTAAAATTATTTTCGAGTAATGTATGAGGTTGATTTTGTGAACTGTAAATGTGGTTGAAATTGAGGTTGTGATGGAGTTTGAAACTGATGGTTGAATTGATTATTAATGAGGTTATTTTTGGTGCAAAACATAACCTCATTTTCTACCTATGGGGTAGTTTTTTACATCTGTCCATCTCACAAAAACTTCTAAAACACTTCATTTTTTTTGTAAGGGTAGTACCAGCTACTTTCCACCAAGAGATGTAAAAGAACATTCTAAATGTTACAACAATATGGGAACTATCATTGGTTCTTAGAGTAGAAGAATTGGTGTAAGTAGTTGCTACCATTTTTGGTGTTAAGATATACACTGTAAAAGAAATATAGTGTACCTCAGTTCACAATCTATTAAAAGAAGAGCAAGTTTAAAGTTTCACTGAAAGTTGACTATTTGTCATTAGTTAGTCCCCTAACGGAAAAAAAAAGCATGCGATTATTTTTTAGCTCTCTATGAACAGCTCTCTATGAACAGGAAATTTGCATTTTGGAACATAACAGATCTTTCACAAATTAACGTTTCAAGAATGTTACATTTCCAAGATCTCTGAAAATTTCTGAAAATACAAATATTTCAGTAGTAAATAAGACATAAAAAAATATAATGAAAAATAAAAAATATATACAGGATAGAATATAGACAGGATAACTTCTGTTGTATTGGGAATTCTTGATGTCTTAAAGAAAAATAAATTACACAATATTTTTATGAATTTTGATTGATACTCCACATTTATTTTATTATATATTTTTGTGATTAAAAAATGTAAAAGTCTAATTAATTTTATCGCTTTATTTTAAATCATAATTTTAAATCAGTCTTTTTAATTCCAGCCATATTATACAAAAAATGTATAAATCTGCTCATTAAGCTATTTCTTTAATCATTATTTTCAAATAAAGCTTAAAGATATTTTTTACTCTTTTTTTATAAAAATGGAAAATTATGCAATATTTTTCTTTTACCTTTGACATTCTCTTTAATCATTTAGAATCTACAACCTCAATCACAGCATTAAGCTACTTAAAGTACGTGATTAGAACAATTTTTTATTCTACTTTTAATGCATTTTTTACGCCCTGCAGTATAAAGCTTCTTTTAACGAGGGTGTTTTTTAACACTCAATGTTTCATTTTATGTTTTTCAATAACACTAATTAACTATTTTTTCAACATTTCTTTTGATGATAAAAGCATTATTTTTTTGTCTTCTTTCGTAAAAATAATTTTTAAATCTCGCAATAAAAAGCTTTTGGTTATGTTTTAAGTTAATTTGGATACAACGGTAAATTAAAAGCTTGCAAATGAGCAGCATTTCAAAATAACGATTACCTTCTTTATAATTAATCCGGGAGTAAAAATCAGAATTAATAAAAAGAGTTTCTTTTTCTTCAACTTTTGATTAATTTTTAAATTTTGTGATTTAACCACTTTGGAAAAAGAATGTTTAACATATTTCACTGAAAAAAAATGTAAAGGATAAAAAAAAAACAGTCATAGTAATTTTTAATCTTGCGATCAGAATCATGTTGCACAAATTAAAATCTTCCTTACAGTGTCCCTCTGAAAGTGCTAGCTATTAATTACTAAATTAGAAGAATTGTACTTCATCTTAATAAAAATAATCTTTTAGATAAGAAAAAAAGCACTAAAAAATTTATGAAATAATTTAATAAAAAAGTGTTACGCAGTTTAATTTACAGTTCAGATCTGCGATTCTTAATTTTTTGGCTACGGAACCCTGAATAATCTAGATTTTTCCGACGGAACCCTAAATAATCTAGATTTTTCCGACGGGACCCTAAATAATCAAAGGTGCTTCCAACGAATCCCTGACTTAATAACAGTAAATAAATACAATTAATGGTAAACAAAGTCTTTTAATGGTACGTATTAACCATTAAAAGACTTTTGTACTTTTCTACAGTTATAATGAAGAATGATTTTTGTTCATTGTTTTATGATTAAAAATCTAAAATTAAGTTTTATGTTCGACAGTTTAAATTGCCGTCTTTAAGATTTATCTAGTCTAGCTAAAAATTGGTTTTTATATTGCTATAAACATTGAATATTAACGTTGGTTATTAAGGAAACATATTTCTTTATTAATTTATTAATTCAGTTATTTTATTTTCACTTGAAAAGCGCAATCTCAAATACTTTTGCATTTTTTGTATCAATGCATGTCCTTTTCATAGTTTTTCCTAGCTGTTGTTAGAAAAATTTTGTGCTTTTTTAAATTTTTCATTTCTCTCCTTCGTATTTTACTATAAATATAATTTCATAAATGCTATCTAAATATTATGTAATTAATGGATTACTGATTGGTTCTAAATATAATTGTAGATTTCAAAAAATTAAAAAAATATTTTTCCCCACAGAACCCTTTAAAATTTCCCGCAAAACCCTAAGGTTACACGGAATCTCATTTGAAAAGCGCTAGGTTAGTTTATACCATTTCTACTATTTAAATTTAGTTTCTAGTTTTCAATTAATTAATACACATTTATGACACAAGTAATAAAAAAAAAGATTTAAACTTAGAATAATGCAACATTTTATATATTATCTATTAAATTTTTGTAATTATTACAATTATATTAATGATGCATTTTTTTTTTATAATTTAACCTCAAAATTCAATTTAATGCTTCAACATAAAAGAGTTTAGGGGGATTCCACACTAGTCTCGCATGCTTAGCTTTTTTTTTAAGGAATTTAATAAATCACATATCAAATTAAAGGTCATTAAATGTATTTTATGAATATTAAATTAGTTCTTTTTTAAAAAATGACGCAGATTCTTTAAATAGCATAAAATGTGAAAAAATTGAGTTCAAATATCGTGGACATGACAAAGAGAAAAAAAATATTTTCTTGCAATTGCAACATTTAATATTTGTAATTAAACATGATATTTTAAGAAATATACCGTATTTGCATAATTAATGACAGAAAAAAATGTCATTTTTACTTCTATTTTTTAAATATGGGATGTTTATAATAGAACATGTTAGCTTTATAATGATTTTTTTTTAAAGTTTTATTAAAACAAAGCAGTTAAAAGACTTATTCTCTTAAAAATTTTATTTCTTTCGATTATTTGCAGTGTTGTATAATTATAATTTTTTAAAAATTATTTATTTTATTTAATATTTTTTTAAGAATTTTTAAATTGGTTATGCCCGCAACGTTACAGATAGAACAAGTTGCAAAATACAATTTCACTAACTTTTAATAAATATTTGAGCTTGATAAAAAATCCCTTTCATTAAACCTTTATCACAAGCTATAAAACATATAAAATTTGCATGTTGCCATTAATTTTCTTAAAGAGCAATTACATTGCAAAATTACTTTGTTTAAAACATGTCTAAATTCTTGATTTATTAAAAATATATATTTTTTAAATTTAAACGAAAGCGGCATTTATGGCAACGTGTGTATATGTTCTAAATAATGTTAGGAATAATGGCAACAAAAGAGTAAATTTAGCATTTCACAAAAAAACATTCAACATTGAATCCTTGAAATAGCTCACGGGAAAGGCGCCGCCAATGGAATTGAAGACATCATCAAAAATGTAGTTTGGAGAGCTGTATTGCAAGGTAAAGTAGTTGTCGTTGATGCAAAATCTTGTTTTGAAGAGGCGGATAAAATCTCAGACAGAAATATAAAAATAATGTTCGAAAGCAAAGGCACTGTCGAACATAAGGCATCAATGTTGAATAAACTGCCTTCAAAACTTGCTGCAGCTTTAGAACAACAAGCTTTAACATCAGCTACAATTTTAGAAGAAGTCCAGTGTATAGCCGTATTGTTTGATAACTATTGGTGACCTGGCCAAAAAATGTCTACAAGCAAGACAGATTTGACACTTAAAAACCACTTCAATCCCGTAACTGTAAATAATTTCAATTGACTCATACTTATGTCACCCTTGCCACATGATCCCTCTCCTGATCATTCTGCAGGGTTTTATTCATACAATTCAGAACTTGCTTTAAAGATAAATAATATAATAAATAAATTACAATGTAATTCTTAATACATCTTTTGCCTAGAATCTAAAATAAAACTAATTTAGTATAATTATTTTTATAACAAAATCTAAGTTTAAAAATTTTAAATATTAAAAAGAAAAACGATTAAACAATCATAGTTTACTCAATATTTTATTTAATAAGAGTAATCTGTAATGTTTTAATGATATATGACCATAAGGTTATTTATGTCTGCAACGTCATGTCCACAACATACATGTTATTTTTAATTGGGTAGTTTTTAATTAAATTAATTTTATTTCTTAAAAATTCTTGTGATTTCTTTTATACAAATACACACTGAAATCATAGCTAGAAAAAGAATTTAATTTACTTCATAAAATTCAGAGATTTTGGAAAATGAAGAAAACTTCTCTAAAAACCATATTTTTCAACGTCATGTCCGCAACACTTCAAATTTTTATTTTTAAGATATTTAAATTCAGTTTAATTTTTAAATATGCATTGGGTCAAAAGAAGAAATATCTCCAGATTTTAGATTATAGTAAGGTCGTCTAACTCCATGCACCATGCACAATATTGTGAAATCGCCCTTTATATAAAGTAAGTTACTTTTTAATTCAAAATAACTAAACTACACATTAAAAGATTTTAGTAATTTCAAATGAAAAGTTATTTTACAACTCTTTGAGATTTATATTTTTGATTTTGAGAAAAGCATTTGTGTTAAAAAAAATATGCAGCTCGTTTTACTAACTTTATTTTTCCTTTTCAGTATTTTTACAGTGCATCTACGTATGATTAAGAGGTTTGGTTTAAAAATCTATCTTTAATTATAAAACTTTCTTAATGAACATTCAATATATTTCCAAAATTATTTGCTCTTAAACACTCGACCAAATACTTATTTAAGGAAAGATAATAAAATAAGTGTACCCAAAAGATTTTAAAAATTAAATTTAAAAAAAATAATTCAGAAAGAGTATCCCCCCCCCCAAAAAAAAACATCAAATTATACAAATTTAACGACAAGTGTTTGTGAGTCGGTATTGTTTGATGTTTAGCGATTCGAATTCTTTCTACAAAACAAACAGCCGTAAATCATTTTATTTGTTCAATCACTTTCAGCTTGGTTTGATATCCAACCAACCATGTTATTGGAAAAGAAATATCCGTTTTTATTTTCTTTTTGTTAAAAATTCACTTTTTCTTTTCTTTTTAAAGGAATACTTATTGATTCTACAACACTGTGTTAAGAAATATAACAAAACGAACAACCGTGTCCGTTAGAAAGCCAATTCAAACGTTAGAAACGAGTTTCGGATGTAAGATTTGCTTCCTAGATTTATTTCACATTGATAAATGCATACATGCGTTTCTCTTTATTTTCTTTTTATTTTGTCGCGAGACCATTGGAAAATGACAAATGATAGAGAAACATTTAGATCTGTCAAACAGCAGTGAAATATTTCTAAGTATTTATTAATTATGTAATAATTGCAGGAAATGATTTATTTGAATCGCTAAATAATATTAGAAGGAAGTTACAAATTGTATTTCAGAATATTCAAAACTCAGAAAACCAAAAAAAGTTAATCTCATCCCCCTATATAAGAAAAATTTGACAAGAGAAGAAAAATATAAAAAATATTTTTTTAATATCTTAAAAAAAAGATATATATATATATATATATATATATATATATATATATATATATATATATATTAATATCTAAAAAAAAAGAAAAAATTATTAAAAATCCGGAAAACAAAATAAAGAAAAGATATAATCACTTCATCAGCTCACACGATTATATCTACAAAAAGGAGGGCTTATATGCTTATATATATATATAATTTTAGAGTGACCGTAGGTTGCACGGGTTTAAATGTAAAGGTGTGCTGTTTACAGAGCTCCAAGCTGTAATTGAAGAATATTACGTAATATAAATTTACTTATGTTACATCCCTTATTGGCCAGAACAATAAAATTTGGAACATAATATATGAACATGAATTGTAAAGGAAGATGTCCAGATGCAAAGATGAAACATAATATCACATCTATATCATTAACAAAGCTATATATATATATATATATATATATATATATATATATATATATATATATATATATATATATATATATATATATATATATATATATATATATATATATATATATATATATATATATATATATATATATATATATATATATATATAGCATAATAAATAAATACAAAAAAGCACGAAGAAAATTAAGAAGAACAATAAGTTTCATTTATTGCGCATAAGCTGCAAGTAAATAGAGCTCATTAAATAAGTTCAAAAAAAAGATAAAACAAAGGAAAATTACAGACAAATGAAAAAAGGGAAAAAAAGAAAATTATTAAAAAAAAATAGAAATCTTTGTTTTTTTTTAAAAAAAAAAAGCTAAGGATAAAGGAAAGCTAAGGAAAAACAGTTAGGGGGATTTTGCCACCGATAAACCTACAAATGGATAAGTAAACATATTGCAGACCCCCCCCCCACTATCTTCGAAAATAAAAATATGATAATTACATATAGAGCAAGACAGTTTTCAGCAATTTCCAGCAGGTGTAAAGCATTTTCTTAGAGGTTGTACTAACCCACTGGAGTTCTTAACATTCTGGATGATTTTTTGTATTCAATGAATAATGTACCTAATGCATGAAATAACATCGTATATTTAAAGAGTTTCATTAGAATTATCGCAATAAAAATATTTTATTTCTATTATGAGTCTGTGTGTGAATCATGTTGTACATTTTAAAATACAATCAAAATAAATATGATGCTCTAAATGCTGATCATTTTCATCCAACTACCACGTGCTAAGTTTAAGACGTAGGTCTTGAGTTCCTGTAACATAAGGCGTAGGTTAGATATAACTAGATATATAGTTGTGATAAATTTTAAAATATTGACGGTGCATGCTTGGCTATATTAACTGAAGGGATTCTAGAAGGCTATCTTAGAAGAAATTCAGTAGAGGTCCTTCAATTACTCTGCCGTGCTTAGTCACCCATTTTGAGATATATTATTTCCCCTCATTACATAATATATTCTTTCAGCAATTAAAGAAAATATTGCAATAATATATCCGCCAAATAAAATTAAAAAAGGACCACGCACATCTTCTAATGTAACTGCGTTAAGCTCCACAGATGATTCGTGGATTTGGGAAATCCAGTTCAATACCAGTTCATCTTTAATTATTTTATTGAAAATCCCAGAACTTCGAATTCTTGATATAATAGTATTAAGGGCACTTTTACAGCAAAATCTCCTATTAATCGATATGGCAGTAAAACTTGTCTCAAAATAATCAGTTGACTTAAGTGTAGAATCTTGTTCAAGAAATCCGTAGTTTACTTCCAGCATGAATTCCAAATCCATTATTGCCGCATCCATGAATTCTTTTTCAGTTATTCTCTCCCCAATATTAAAGTACCAAGCGTTTCTTAAAATCGATTCACCTAAATTTTGAAAATAAGTGTCTTTTGCTTTCTTTAACACGTACTCGAATTTGGAACCACGTAGTATTAAACATTTATGGGTTCCTTTTTCCACAGCTTTCGATAGATCTTCAAAATTCCGTATGGCTTTCTCGCCCATTGGATAAGAAAGAAAGGACAGAACAGCAGCTGAGTATGAAAACGATATCACTAACGCATAGAACCACCAGAACCCCAAGAGCAATGCACGTGGTTTTGATGTGATTGCTATCGTCGTTGGTTGCTTTACCAAATTCCCAACAAATTGTAAGAACGTATTTCCAAAGGATTCCTTTAACAAAATTTTGAAAAGAAATAGTAGAAATAGTAATGTTACTCCAACGCCTATCCAAACGGAAACATCAAACGTTTTTAAGAATGCTACAGAAGTTGATTGAGGTTTAGGCTTACCGACTATAAATTTTACTGTTTGCTGCATGTAAGGTGTACTTGTATCAACAACAGTCTGGATATCCTCCGATATCCTTAAGAATGTCATTGCAAAGTCGGCTTCATTTCTCTGTAACATTCCAATTAAACCTGTCCAGCTTCCATTTGGCGATTTCGTTCCCCATTCTCTGTCCGCTGGTGACACAAAATTTAGATTGAATTTTAATACGTCAGCAATAATTTGTAGAAGTTTGCCTTCTACTCCGAATAGGGAAAAACCGTTAGTTTTATTTCCTTTGATTTGCATTACATGCTTTACAGGATTTATTGCAACAACAACTTCCATGTCAATTTATTTTCAGTGTCTCAACTTGTAAGTGTATTTAAGACTTTCATGACAAGATTCAGCGAGGATAAAATTTATAAACATTTAAAAAAAAAAAACATATCGGGACTTTCCTTTGGATAGTTGGGTAATTTGATATAAGCATTTTAAGCAAAGTTTTTTTTTTTTTAGAGTTTCAGACAAATATGAACATCACGAAAGCTCCTCCCTCAATGAAATTTCACATAAAGTTTCATTATGAATAAAAGCCTGGTTTATAAATGAAGCTTACAATTATGGAAAACATATTACATTAAATTACGTTGGTTCGAAAATTTATATCGTTAGTTCAACTACAAAAACGACAAATTTGTTTGTAAAAACATGAATATTTGAAAGAAAAGTCATTAAAACCAAACAGCATTTCTCATATGGTTTATTAAAATGCAGTACTTAAATCTAAAAATAATTACTTTTTTTATAAATTACATGAAATAATACACAGTTAGAAGTTGCACTATTAACTGAATAACTTTCATTACAGGCAAAATAATGATGGGTTATACAGCAAAACTTTTTAAGTTCGGAGAAAATCGCGGAATAGTTGCGTAGCGTTTGGAGCAAAATACTTATCCTATACTTTTCTTAATGACTGTTGAAAAAATACAAGAAAATACCTTTAAAATATAAAACTATGCAGTTTAACAAAAAGAATTGTTACAAAAGTGTTTAGAGAAATTGCAAATAGTCAGATATGATAATTATGTTAGAATTAAGATCAAAAATATTTTTATTTGTCTAATGAATTTAAAATAGTTATTATTTAGTTTGGAGTCAAAACTTCGCGGCCAAATCTTTGTCGATCCATAGTTTTGTGAGTATAAAAATTCGCCTATCCATAAATTTCTTGATATGAGACATCCAAGGCCCCCATAACTTCGCGCGTATAAAACTTCGCGAATTCTTAACTTCGCAGGTACAAAACTTTGCTGATATAAAACTTCACTGAGTAGCAGACAGGGCTGTAGTTAGGATTTTTTTTTAGGGAGGAGGTTAACTTTTAGCAGCAATTTCCTGGTACGGATTACACACTCTAATGAACAAACTAATGTTTAGTAATAAAGGATTTTGCCTCATTTGATTTTTTTCAGCTCACTGCCTATTTTGCAAGTTAAACAATTTTCAACTCTTCTTCCCTCTGTGAAAAGTTTTACAAAAATGTATTAAACAATTAAAAAAAAAAACTTGTTAAAACTCTTTAAGATTTTTGATATAATACACTTTTAATCATACAGTAGATAACTTGTAGTGATCAATTAATTTAATATTTTAACTTTTATTTATATATATATATTTTTATTAAAATAGTCCTTATGTAAAAATTATAAGTGGGATGAATTCAATGTATCATCCTTCAATTTAAATTAAGGAATCAATTAAATATTAGACATTAACTGCATATATTTTTATAGGTATAGGAAAAATAATGAATAATATTGTAAAACTGCTAATAGACTGGCTGACGGATGTTTATGTTATTCTGATAAAATTCGTAAAAATTTTTGTCGCTATTAAAAAATTTTAGTTTTGATAAATTACATTCAAAGAGGTAGAAAAATTAACAAATTGCATCAAATTTCAATATTTATCGAAAAAATTAAATAATTATGGAATCGAAATAAATCTAAAGTTAAAAAATAAGTTTAATGTAAATTTTAAATGTGTGTATAAAATATTATTTAAACTTCAATTGCTCATTAAAATCCAGCTCAAAATCCATGTTTCATTATTGGAACATTAGCAGGTAATTATTAAATTAAAATAATAAAATATGAGAAAATGTTATAAATAATAAATGGTATAATGTAAAACTAGTCAAATTAAATTATTTATGAGTTTAAAGCTTTAGAACGTTAAATTTACTAAATTTGCATTAAGCGTTTTTTATTCTATTCTTTAACTTAAACTAAAAAAAACTATAAAAAAATTTATTTAACATTTTTACTTTTATATAATTTAAATGAGGAAGTAAAAGCTTTAAAACATAAACTTTTTTTTTCTAAATTAACAATAATATTTTTTTTCAAAAATTAAAACGATGAAATATAAAAAAAAATCCATTTAATATTTTTATTTATATTAAAAGAAATTATGAATTTGAATTTATAAAAATTATCTATCACATATTTATTTAATATTCAAATTAATGCATATTATCAGTTAATTATTATTAATTCTAAAATTTATCTACATGAAGAATGAATCGTTCCTCAAAGATTTGATCCCTTACCCTTATTGATTTCTATCCTCTCTCGTAAACTCTCTAGCCATGACCTTCTAATTTCTAATATTTTATGACCAGACATCTTTTGTAAAAAATATGCAAGCAATATATAACTTTTAATTTAATGATCAGATTTTTAAAGGCTAAAAATCATTCTTAATGGTTTGTGAGTCTATATTTTAACGTGCTTATTTTATAATTTTATAACCGTCGTTGAACAGCCGACCTAATTTTATGGGTTTATGACTACTAATGTTCAACTCCGTAACCTTGTAATTTTAAACCCAATCCAAAAGACAAGGGATCTCCTAGATCGAGTTTTGGGAGAAATTTGCCTTCGGGGAGGACTTTTTTGATGGAGTTAACCCACATTTGCGTTACATGGAGAGCAAGACCACGAAACCCCCCAGGGTTGGCATCACGGCAAGGGGACTCTAACCCATGATCTGTCCACCACTGAGGATATTTTACGTCAGCACTGTGGTCGGTCCAAACGGGATGCGGAATTCGTACCGACTGGGAATCGAACCCTGTTCTCCTAATTGGAAGGTGAACGCTCAATCCCCTGAGCCATCGCGTTTCTTAAGGTGATTAATAGATTCATCGGGGCTCAGTTACAGCTGTGTAGGTAACCTGAATGGTCAGTTCTGTGTCTTTAAAATGTTCAATTTTAACAAATCGCCCCCCCCCCCGCACGAAAGTCGCACCCCGCCGCATGCGTTTTTATCAGCAAAAAACCTTTTTTTCTGCACACCCTCACTGGCAGATTTGTGAAGTAGCAAAATTCTCTGTCATAATGACAGGGAATTTTACCACTCTTTAACAGTGACTCTCCCCGTATCTCAGATCCCAGCTTTATGGGACTCTTCTTGTTGAGAAGTTTTGGACCACCCCTCCCTACAGTCCAGAACCTGAGCTGAGTGATTTTCATCTTTTCCGATAATTCAAACATCATTTTGGCGATAATCACTAGAAGGATGGCGAATACATGAAAACGGCCGTGACCTCTTGGTTAACGGAGCAGGTGGCAAGTTTGTATAAAGAGAACATTCTAAATCTTGTTGTAAGGTATGATAAATGTTTAAACAAACTTGAATACTATGCTGAAAAAAAGAGAAACGTATGTAGAATCTAAAAATAAATATTCTTCAGGAAAATTTTCTTTCGTTTGATTTTTTTTCATCAAACGGCCTTTACTTAAAGAACAACCTTCGTATAGGCATACCTCTGTTTCATCAGATTTGGTTTGTTTTCCTATTTAGTTTTGAAAAAGTTTTGAATTTAAAATTTGATGTTCTATAAACGGTTCGACTTATTTCATTCGAATTTTGTATTCATTCATTTGAAATTACGAAATTTAAAATGATGTAAAAATATGAATAACTCAGTTTTCAAAATTTTATAAAAATTATTTTTTATTCGTATTGAAAAATTTGCGTGTACGCAGAAAAAAAACAAATTAGCAATAAAGAATTCAAATATTCAAAACTCTCCTCCCTTAACTATTTAGAACCATATTTACAAGATTTCAGCTACCCCATACCCATATTCTAATTCTAAATCAAAAATCTAAATCAAAAATCTATTCCTCAGAAAAAAAGTATATTTATTCATATAAAGTTCGTTTTCTATAGGATTTCTTAACTTAAGTTATTTTCTGCTTTAATTAATTAAATTTGGAAGATGAGAATAGCGTTCGGAATAGTAAAATGAATTAAGTTCCCACAAGAGCGGGTCATTTTCCACAAAGACGGGAATTTAGGGCCGGGATAGCCTGGTCGGTAGGGCGCTGGGCCCATGTACAAGAGGTCGTGGGTTCGATCCTCGCCGGCCGAAGACTCCCCGTGTAGTAAATGGTGACTGATGCACGTTAAATCTGTCGAGTCTCAAAGTCTTCCATGTTCCCATAACAAATCAATACCTCTGGGGGTACTGATACAGGAGTTTCCTTGTCTTCTGGATTGGTTCAAAAATTACAAGGCTACGGAGTTGAGCATTAGTAGTCGTAAACCCATGAAATTGGGTCGGCTGTTCAACGACGGTTATAAAAAATAAAAAAAAAGACGGCAATTCATTTTTCTTAGTTTCTTTTAGGTATATTTTGAAATACTAAAAGGGAATTCTTTTTTTTTTTTAAATATTTCTTTTGATAAATCTTTTTAGTAAGAATCTTTTTTAAATTTTATAAATTGATTATTTGTGATGAAATTTTAAGTATTTTGTGTGCGCTGCATACATCTGAATTCGGGAGAGGATTGATTACAAACGACATTCAAATTACGCCACTAAGGCGTAAAGCCGTGTGATGCACTGTATCTATGCGTTTTAGATTAAATGCAGTAGCCGTGCCATAGACTGCGCAAGCGTAATACAGGCGTTAAAGTATTAATGCTTGGAACAAACGGAGTAAAACCACACGATTCTCACCGCAGAAGATATTTGAAATTACTCGCAGCATATTTAAAGTTTTCGGACATCGTTTTCTAAAAAAGAAAATATGAAGTATAAAAGCGACTTTTAAATCAAAAATGATTTTGTTTCTGACACAACTGACGCAAGAATTGAAAATGATAGTATGTTTGTTTAATGTAAATCTTATTTAAAGCCTTTTCTTCTTTTTGAAATAACGAAAAGAAATAAATTAAAATTTTAGAAGCATAATTAGTCATTTAATGACTGCTTTAAGCAGTGATATATATAATATATTTCTGGAAATGTTTTTTTTTTCAATATGTTATAATTTAATAAATAACATTATTAGAAAATATTATCGCAAGAACATATAAATGTATTGAAAATTATATTTCGAAGTTAATGTGAAAAAAGAAAGTTAATTTTGAAGCTTTTCTTTGAAAGAAAATTGGACAAAATTACACAACAGGGAATAGCCAATATGGTTATCTATTACTTGCCGTCGATTGGGCTTCAATTGTATTGTTAGTCAAAAATGCATTCGCCAATTAGATTAAAAGAAAACAAATGCTCGCAAGTATAGTTTAGGCAGAAATAGAATAAACAGTGAAAAAATATTACCTTTAAAATACATTATAAACCCTTTCAGCAATTAGCGTCAAAATAGATTTCATAAAGTATTTTTGAAAACTCTTTTTTTTAAATTTTTAAATATAAAAGTTAATTTATTCATTTCACACAATTTTCACTCGATGAATTTTTGAAACAAATTTTTTTTTAATTTAGGTTGAGAATCGGGTTTATTTTTAAATTAAACCAGAATGTCGCTGTTAAAAAGGATAATGTTAAAAAAAATTTATAAAAATAATTGCTCTGAAAACATATATTCAATTTCTGTAAAATTGCTATAATTTTAATTCTTTGAAAAAAATTTCTTAACACGAATCGGAATTAAAAAATTTCTAAATTGGTAAGATTATTAGTTCTAAATATAATAAAAGCATTAATTTTATTTATTGTGTGAAATACATAACATATTTGATTAAAAAACCTAATTATAGTTTTCCTGCAAAAAAACTTTTTCCATCAATACCCTTTCTCACGGAGGAAAAAAGTGTTTCTTTTCTTTCAAAATTTATTGCTTTCCCGATGTTTGTTCAAAAAAAATAGATTTACATACATTGGAAATAGAGTTTCAAGTTAAACGTCTACTGCGTAATTGTTAGTAGTATTGAAAAAACTAATAGACAAAAAAAAAATTTCTAATTCTCTTGATATTTAAAAATTTCACCTCATTGTTATCAGGCCTCTTTTGAAACAATTTTTCCGTTGAGAAGGAAAAAATTAACTGGAAATATATTTATATAATTAATTACAAAATAAACAAATTTTATGTATAATTTTTACTTTTATTCTTTTACAATTTTTACTTTTATGCTTTTTTACTTTTATTACCCTCGAAAAAAACTCGATCGCAAATAACGTATTAATGAATATCTATACATTCCAGTAAGTAAAATATTTCTGTAAGTTTTTTACTCCCTTTTGTAAATTTTTTCATTCTTATTTTATTTTTTTATTCCCATTGTATATTTTGCATATTTACTTTACTCTATTGATAAATGTATTCCAAAATAGGTGCATTTAATAATCACGCAATGCTCACTCAAAAAATTTTATAAGAATTTAAAGATAATAATTATAAAAATATTTTTTATATAAATATTTTTACAATAATAAAAATATATGAGTAATTATAAAAATATATCTAATATAATAATTGTAAAAATATAATTAACTTATTCAAAAATAAACTATTTATAGTAACATATAAATAAATTAAAATGGAAAAGATTTTTCATTTGAGATATGAAATTAAATGAAATCGTTAACAATAAAGTTTTAGTTCTTTGTTAATTTTGATATGTTTAGCTTTTACCTATAAATCACTTAAAAAAATTACTGTATCACATAAACTATTAAATATTTTTTAACGTTTGTTACACAGAATCTAAATTAAAATGTAGCCAATAATAGTTAAAATCATTCACACTAATGAATTTTATTGCGGATTTTATTGCGCAATGTTTTTGGCGTTCCCTTACAAAGAATCTGTTTTCTTCTAATTTGTATTTTAAATTCTTAAATTATCTGAATTGTTTTTTCTTTGTTTAAGTGCCATTTCACTCTACTAGTGGCAATTAAAAAAAACATAAAACAATTTCGGATTTTTTTTTTTACAGTAACGATAAAATATTTGCTTTAAAATGTATATTCAGGTATATACCTTTGAAATGAGTGCGAAGTTTAAACATATGCATAATTTATATGAGCTTTCTGAAAAGAAAAACTTATTGGAAATTGTCTACTCTCCTTCTGTAACTTATTTTATTCTATATTAAAAATAATTAGTGATTGCAGTTTTCAAATATAATTTTATATTAAGCAAAAAACTAATTAATATTTTTTTTTTCAAGGTCCGGTAGTCACTTTTAGTTATCCTTTTTTTCTTCAAAAACAATGATATTTTTTTGAATTTATTCTTTTTATATTTAAATAAATAAATTTACGTAATAGAAGCTTAAAATAAATAATAGTAATAAAAATAAAAATAATTTAGGCAAAATTTCGGACATTAAATACTAATAGATTCAGAAATGTTTTTCATGAAGGAAAAGCATTCATTGTAATTTTTAAACTCTTATTCTGTTCTCTCTCTCTCTCTCTATTCTTTTATAATTCTTATATTATTCTATTATATTCTCTATTAAAATTTTAAGCTCTTTTTCTATTCTATTTAACACGTAACTTTATCAAAACATAAAAAACACATTTTTTAATCCGTAATATTTGAAAAAGCAATTTGAAGACAATGATCTTTAGTGATTTTTTTAAAAATAAAAACGCTCACACAATATTTTTCTTTTTTTTGTAATAGCATGTCCTACCAAGATTTTGAACCAATTCATTTTACACACAAATTAGATACATTTGTATTTTCATCAAGGAGTAATCTTAACAAGAGATAAAATACAAAATTACACTAAACAAAAGGGTGTTAGTTTTATTTTGTTTTTAAATTTTTAGCTACTTAACACGCATGCATAATATTCTACATTCAATCTTACTTGTTTATACATTATCCGTTACCTGCGTGTTTCTTATTAGAAACGTTTATCTTTAGCTATTGCTAAGATTTTTATTACAGGTATCTTATACTTTTGTATCATTTAACCTTACACACAATTTAGATAAGTTATTATTTTTATTCAGGAGTTTTCTTAACACCAAATAAAAAAAAAATTTAAAAATATAATGGACAAATGGGTGTTATGTTTTTTAATAATTAGTTTTTATGACTGAATTTATAATATTATGCATGTTTGTTATTTGTGTATATATTTTTTGTTACAAGCGCGTTACTTATTAAAAAATGTTTGTTTATATTTAGCTATTTTAATAAAAATACACTGCATTATAAAAGTTGGAGCAGTATAAAAATAAACTACATTTTTCTAAAAAGGAAATTTGTACATCAAACTATTCCTTTGTCATATTTGTAGATAGATACTTGATTAATTATGTGAAATTCTACGAAATAATAGCAAAATGTATCAAAGCATACTCTTGTCTGCATGAAATTTTGGGATTTTTTCTGATCAACAATACGAATTCATGATTTATAGCCCCTTTCATAACACATTAAATTAATCAATTTAATGAAAATATTTTGTAGATATGTATCGGTACCTAAAATATCTTAATACCAAATGAGATTACCGAAAATTATATCCAGATTTCTGCCGACCGGTCTGTGTAGGGGTTAGGGAACTGCCCTTGCATCAGAAAGGTTCTGGGTTCAAATCCCAGACAAGGCATGGATGTTCATCCCTTCTATGTACTATCTGTCCTTACTGTAGGAGCAACGTTGGCCCACCTAATATGGTACCCCTGAAAGAGTGGCCAACAAATCTGCCCTTCAGATACCTGTATGACCTAGTCATTCTCCAGGTGGGCATTGGAAAAAAAAAATTATCCAGATTTCTTAAAAACCCTGCGTAAAAGCATAATTATTATATATTCCCTTGACATAGAATCCTTTTCTTAAGAAAAACGCTCGCTCATAAGAAAAATTGAAAGTATGAATTTCTTTATTTCACTAATCCCGATTAGAAAAAAAGAAATTGTTTTCAGTCATAAAACTTAGCATGTTCCATACGAAATGAATTATATTTTCAGCTATAACATCATAAAAAAATGATAAAAATGAAATAAACGAGTTTTTCAAACACTTTTATTAGATGTTCACGCTAAATAAAAAGCACATGTAATTTTCCTGATCTTTAAATTATAATCATTTTCAAGCAATATAGCAAAAATTCTGTACTCCTATTGATTGCTAAATGTTTTCGAATAATAGAATACTAGAGATAAATTCGAATAGAAACAATAACACTCTGATTTGCTTTCACCTGAGTGCTTGAAGGTGTGATAAGTTGTTTATTAGCAATTTCATTCCATCCAAGAATCTAATAAACTTGCTCTACTAGGGAGCTAATAAGTATGTTGTCGACCAGTCGTGAAACAATGAATAGTACTCCTAACACTAGTGTCTTTTATTTCATGCCAAGACTGTACTGTGGAAAGAAGTATAACCATTTATTAGATGCCCGGGAGCAATAAATTAAGTTGTGTCTCAATGACATTCTATTTGGGCTAATATACTGAACTCAATATATTATTCAGTATTATGTATAACGTACTGAATAATATAACCGGGGTTCCGACGTGGAAAAAAAATAAATCTGAGATCGCTTAGATTTTCCAAGACTACTGGAAAATGCTTAAATTTCGATTTCATTTGAGATAATTTGAGCAGCTAGATACTTTTTTGCACCTATGCATTTCTCGTTTAAAATAAAAACTTGCTGGTAGCTTAAAACATTTAGATTTATTTCACTTTTGCTAACACTTGAGATACTTTTCCAGACCGTGGGAACTCCGTATAGCACATTTTTTTTTCTTCATTTTCCTCTCGCCACTTTTGCTACCACTTGAAAAACTTTTCTAGATCGTGGGAACTCAGCATATACTTTTATTTTCTTAATTTTCATCTTGCCATCTTGCTTTTGAGTTAGAAAGCAGAACGTTATTTTTTCCAAATTGTTACAACATTACTGAAGACAGAAATACACAGTATTTTTGTTTTAAAAAAAATGAGGGAGATTGCCAGCAGTCAGTTTTTAAAGCAGCAAAAGACAATGTCTTTAACACTTTTAATGCAAATGGGACACCAGTGTCTCTTTTATATACTTTTTTCTGACACTCTAATTACAACTAAAAATATATTTTATTATGTTTTTCATTATAAGAAATACCGTTATATTTATCAAAAAAAAAACTCAAACTATAAGAAATATAACTGTATTTTGATATAGCAAGCTACTTTAATGATGCTTAACACAAAATGTTTTATACATTGTTTATATTTATTTTCATGATGTATGGGTTAGGGGCCGTTGCGCGGCCTAGGCACCCAATTTTAGATAAATAAAGTAAGTAAAGTATTTTGATATAAAATCCAAAAAAAGTAATTTAAAAAATTTAATGAATAATTGATTTCGTAAATTAAGGAATTTCAATGGTGAATAACTTGCAAATAAGTGCAAATTTGGGAAATTGTTTGGAAGTTTGCCATGTTTGAAAGGTTTTACCTTTTAACGCAGAAAAATACATCGGTGCTTCATGCTTTATTTTATAATTATAAAAATTATTAACTTTCTAATTATAATTTATTTAATTTTTGAAATTAAATTAATAAAAAATAATGAAAAAATAATAAAAAATTTGTTAAGTAAAAATTTCAAATGTTGGCTAAAATCATTTTATTAGAATTTGTATTGTATTTATATTTGCAAATCACTTAATTTTAATTAACTATTGAAAATAATATAATTAGTGATTATAATTAATCATTATAATTTTGCCTGATGGGAAGCAACCTTTACGTATTTCCCGGGCTATATTAATACTAACATTACTTTTACATACTAACATTACATGTAACATTACATATTAATTAATTTATCTACATATTAATCGACGTATCCACTTCAAATCAATAATTGCTCTTTTTACATATTTATAAAATTCATTGAGCCTAGCTCAACCCTAAATAAATGGACGAAAGGATTACAGGAATTAAATTTATTTTTCTCTTGGTGCAACAGTAAACTTATTGTAAAAGTTGATATTTTTGTCTCATATTAGACCTGATTGACCTTTCATTCTAAAAGCTAAGAAAAAGAATCTACATTATCTCACATTTCAAAATGTTCGATATAGTTTTCTTTACAGTTGTCTTTTAATTACAGTATCAGTTAAATAAATATTGCTTGAGAAAATTATAAACAATTTGCCTTCAAACTTTTTAACACAAGGGTCGGCCTTGCAGCCTTAGGGTGGAGACCTAGACAATAAATGTGTTTTTAAAGAGTTCTCTCTCATACTGCTATTTTTTACGACTTTGAGAGAGTTTTCAGCATACAGCTGTTTTGAACTGGATAATTTCGTTTCAGAATTTTCCAAAGAGTTTGTTTCAGAACATCTAAAGCTCGAAAGTGCATCATTTACTGCAAGTTTTAAGGACAAATTCGATAAAAGTTAACTGCATAAAAATTTTTGAGTATCATGTAGGGTGTTTATTCCCTTTCTTTTATAAAATTTCGCCATTTTGAAAATTTTAATTAAAAAAAATTAAAATAAATTATGGTGGTCCATAGACCTAGAATTTCAAGCTTGCAGCACCGGCATAGGTAGGTAGATATATGTGTTTGCCACAAAAGCCATGTTTAGGCTGTACCACACAAGAGACACCTGGTTTAAATAGTTCAACAATCGTAATAAATTCTAAAATATTGCCGTTGATAACCAGGATACGCCTTACTGAATGAAGATCTTCAATATCGATCGTTCGATGACGTTTTTAGAGTCTTCTACAAAGCAATAACAAATGTTTACAACTACAAAGTGGTAATATATTCCTTCTGCAATTAAAAAAATTACTGTAATATTGAAAAACAACTCTGTTTGTAAAAATAAGTAGATAAATAAACAATAGTAGGAATTGTCGAATAATAAAGAGATTTTAGCTTACTTATGCTTACATTGTTACTCTAACTTTAACGCTATTTACAATTTACAGCTCATGCGCGAAATTGTTTCGACCAATCACCATGCTCCTAAGGGGTAAAAATAAAATAAGCTTTACGGGTAACGTAGGACAAACGCTATGCATAATCTCTATAATGTGAGCAGTGGTGGCGTAGGGGATGAAGCGCTAGATTTGCAATGAGATGCTTCGAGTTCAAATCCCAGGGATGGTTTGTTGATACTTGCACCGACCACAGCGACGACGTAAAATTGTGGTGCTGGTAAGTGCTGACGTCTCCTTGCAGTCAGGCTAACCGTGAGAGGAATTTTTGGTTTTTCCTCTACATGTAATGCAAATGCGGGTTACATCCATCAAAAAAGTCCTCCAGGAAATCAAATTTCTCCCAATACTTCATCCAATAGTTCCCTTCTCTTCCAGATCGGGTTCAGAATTTCAAGGCTACAGTGTTGAACATTGTTCCTCGCAAACTCAAAATTGGGCCGGCTGTTCAACGAGGGTGATAAAATAAAATAAAATCCCTATAATGTGCATACCGACTCAAATACTTTAGAATATAAAGTTGTGTTGATATCAGCAGGAAACATAAGTAAACATTGGATAATACTTTCTAAAGTGTTTTGAGTTTCATACTAGAAGATGTTCAATTTAAGGAGTCAGATACCGGTATTGTTTACAGAGCGTTCAAGTAAAAGGGAGACAGTTTTAACAACATAACGCATGAGTAATGTAATGTAATCTTTCCGCAAATAAACAAAATATTGCAATAGTATATTCGCCGAATAAAATCAGAAACGGACCACGCACATCATCCAGTGTAAGAGCGCCTGCTTCAGGCTTCACGTATGTTCCGCTACCTTTTCAAAATCCAGTTTGTAACCAACTCATCTCTAATTATTTTATTAAAAATACCTGAACATTGAACTCTTGACAAAACAGTATTTATAGCATTTTTGCAACAAAACCTCTTATTGATAGACATTGCAGTAAAACCAGACTCCAGACCATCCGCAGACATTGAAGTAAAATCTCGCTCAAGATACCCGTAGTTAACTTCTAGCATGAATTTCAAATCCGTTATTGCCGTATCACTAAATTCTTTTTCGATTATTCTCTCGCCAATATTAAAATACCATCCATTCTGCTCTATCGCCTTACCCAATGTTTGTAAGTGAACATTTCTCTCTGACTTCAATACGCCATCAAGGTTTGAACCTCGTAACGTTAAACATCTATGTGTCCCCTTTTCCACGGCCTTCGATAGATCTTCAAAATTCCGTATGGCTTTCTCGCCCATTGGATAAGAAAGAAAAGATAGCACAGCAGCAGAATATGAGAACGATATCACTAATGCATAGAACCACCAAAACCCCAAAAGCAATGCACGTGGTTTTGATGTGATTGGTATCGTCGTTGGTTGCTTCACCAAATTTCCAACAAATTGTAAAAGTGTATTTCCAAAAGATTCGTCGAATAAAATTTTGAAAATAAATAGTAAAAATAGCAGTGATATTCCAACTCCTATCCAAACGGCAACATCAAAGGTTTTTAGGAATGCTACTGAAGTTGATTGTGGTTTAGGTTTACCAACTATAAATTTTACTGGTTGGTGCATATAAGGGGTGCTGGCATCAGCAACTGTCAGATAGTCCTCCGATATCTTTAAGAATGCCATTGCAATGTCAGCTTCGTTTCTCTCTAGCATTGCAATTAAACCTGTCCAGCTTCCATTCGATGTTTGTATGCCCCATTCTCCGTCCATGGGGGACACAAAACTGAGATTAAATTTTAACACATCTGAGATAATTTTTAAAAGTTTACCATCAACTCCAGGTAGAGAAAATCCATTGGTTTCATTCCCTTTAATTTCTATTACATGGTGTAGAGGATTTATTGCAGCAATAACTTTCATCTCAAAATTAATTTTATTTTCAATGTTTCAATTTTTAAATCCGTTTAAATTCACTGTTTCAATTTTATTTATTTAATGTAATTTTATTAAAAAATATTTATTTTAAAGAATTTAGATTTTTTTGGTAGCTTCCTGAACAATGGGTGGTATATTTTGATTTATTCAAGTCAAACAATGCTTGTTTTATAGTTTCCGACAAATTGCGAATAATCGATCAAATATTAAGACATTATATATTTAATAATAAATAGTCTTGTTTATACATACAGGTTTAAATTGTGGAGAATTCTCTTCATAATCTCCAAGTTACAAAGTTTTCAAAAAGCATAATATTCTTACGAATTTTGTAACAAAAGTGGTTTGTTTCTAAAAACATAAATATTTAAATGTTTAATGCAGAAATAGTCATTAAAAGCAAGCAACTTTTCGCATATAATTCATTAAAATGCAGTACATATGTCTAAAAATGGTCACATTTTTGTAAATTGCATGAAATAATGCACGAACAAGAAAAAGATGCACTATTAACCAAATAGCCTTCATTACTTGCAACATAATGATATGTTGTATAGCATTTTTTTTCCAGTTTGATGACAATCGCTGTAAAATTGCATAGTGTTTTGAAGTAAATACTTCTCCCTATTCTTTTCTCAATGGTTGCTGAAAAAATTCAAAAGCAATTTCCAAAACGATATACATCATATTTAGCAAAAAGAATTAGACTCGCAAATTGTGCTAAAATGAAAATAAATTCTGTATTTTTTCTTTTTTTAAATCTAGAACATTGTATTTTTGTCAAATCATTTTTAAAAATAGTATTTAATATTTTAAACACTCAATCATGACCTCTATTTTCATGGACTAGGACTCAATCTTAATGGTTTAAACGACTAACTTTCAACATGTTACAATATTTGGGATGGTATTTCATGCACAAAAATGATTTTTCTCAGGATGAACTTTTTTTACTGATAGATTTGGATTCTTAACTCTTAAGTAATAGGGGGTAGTAAGTATTAGGGGGTAGCGGCAGCCTAAAAATATATGGTCCTAATAATTTAGTCAAGAGAACGGATGAAAGTTTGAATCCCTTTATATTAATTTCACTTTTTTACACTTAATAACATTTTATTATCATAAACTCTGGGCTAAATCCATTAAAGTTTCAAATTTTGTCATCCTACAATACATAGTTTTAAGTGATATAAAAATTTGTGACTGTACAATTCAAAAACAATTTTTACACATTATTAAAATGAAAAATATTTGCAAAAATGTATTTTTTCGTAGCGTTATTTTTTGATAATCTAGTTATATAGCTATATTCTAAAATTATTTGATTACCTTAAACTGTATCTCTGATTTGAAGAAATACACAAAGTGAAAACGACAATATGGTGCTCAAACGTTCAATCGCATTCATAAATAAAGTATACGGACTGCAGATTCCCAATTGCGGTGTCATAAACAAGATATGATTGTTTTGAAAATGTAGTATATGTTCCTTTTTGTGTTTTTATTTAAACTTAAATCACGTTGTTTTGCTTTATTTAGAGTTTAATTATTTGTTATTATAATTAAAAAAATTAAGCCTTTTTATTTTTCAATAGTTTTTTGAATTTGCATAAATATTTCAGTATATTTATAATTTTATAAGCTTTTTTCGTTTTTAATTTAGAAGCTGTTTGCGCATTTTATCAAGTTTAACTATTTTATGTTGTAATCAAAATATTATAATGCTTTAGCATAAAATTTTTTTAGCATGGATAAGATTCATACTTCCAAAAGGGTCCTTCTGCATTAAAATCAACTTTTAATTCAATCACAAGAATATCATAAATCATTTTCTATAGCCAAATGCATTTCTCAAATAATGTTTAATACGTTAATATTTAAATTATTTCCCTCTGTCCAATGTCTTTAAATGTCTCAATAATAACTCGAATGCTTTTGTAAACAACGCAAAACTCTTTTAGGATAAATAATAAGTCATTGTTACTACCACATAAAGTGTTTTGAGTCCCTGATACATAGATGTTTTATAGGTTGCCAAATGTAATCTTGTGTAATCTTCAGAAGTAATAGTTTTTAAATAGTTATAAAGAAGTAACAGTTTCAACGTGTTTCATGAGTAATATAATATAATCTTTCGACAAATAAACAAAATATCGCGATAATATATCCCCCAAATAAAATTAAAAAAGGACCACGCATGTCATCCAGTGTAACAGCGCCCGTTTGGGCTTCCACATAGATGTTCTTATTTTTCAAAATCCAGTTTGATACTAATTCATCTTTAATTACTTTATTGAAGATGCCAGAACACTGAAGTCTTGATAAAATAGTATTTATGGCACTTTTGCAACAAAACCTCTTATTGATGGATATGGCAGTGAAACTAGACTCCAGACCATCGATAGACATTAAGGTAAAGTCTTGTTCAAGATACCCGTAGTTTACATCCAGCATGAATTTCAAATCCATTATCGCCGTATCGCTGAATTCTTTTTCGGAAATTCTCTCGCCTATATTAAAAAACCACCCCTTTTGCTTTATCGTCTCACCCAGATCTTGTAAGTGAACGCTTTTCTCCAATCTCAGCACGCCGTCAAGGTTCGAACCTCGCAATGTCAAACACTTGTGTGTGCCTTTTTTCACAGCTTTCGACAGGTCTTCGAAAGTACGTATCGCCTTCTCGTCCAACGGATAAGAGAGAAATGACAAAACAGCAGCCGAGTACGAGAACGATACCACCAAAGCATAAAACCACCAAAACCCCAACAGCAAGGCACGTGGTTTTGACGTGATTGGAATCGTTGTGGGCTGCTTCACCAAATTTCCGACGAATTGCAGAAATGTATTTCCAAAAGATTCCTTCAAAAGAAGTTTGAATATAAGTGGTAGGAATAGCAGTATAAGACCAACGCCAATCCAGACAGCAACGTCGAATGTTTTTAGTAGGGCTATTGAAGTAGATAAGGCCTTAGGCTTACCTACCATGAATTTTACCGGTTCATGAAGAAGTGGCTTACTAGCATCAAGAACTAAAAGGCTTTTGTCTGTCACTCCTAAAAAACTCAGAGCAAGATCGGCCTCATTTCTCTCCAGCATTCCAACTAAACCACTCCAACTTCCATTGGGGGTCTCCGTGCCCCATTCACCATCAGCAGGTGAAACAAAAGTTAGGTTGAATTTTAATGCGTCAGCGATTATTTGTAATAGTTCACCTTCGACTCCAAGTAGAGAAAATCCATAAGTTTCATTCCCTTTGATTTCCATCACATGTTGCAATGAATTAAATGCAACCAAAACATTATTATGAATATTCATCATTTCAGTTTTTTTTTTTTTTTTTTTTAATCAGTTTCTAAGTTTTCTTTGCTAATGTATCAAAGCAATTCTTGCTTTCCGTTCAATGTCTAACAAATCTTATATCGAGAATACTAGGTTTCCAGATTACTTAAGTTGTTAGTTGCCACAGTACAAAGCACAAGAGTCTGGTTTAAGTTAAATTCTTGTTTCGATCCAGGATTTTACCTTAGTCAACAAAATTGCGACAGTACTGTGCAAATTGTTATAGATTTGAAATAAATAATGCAAACTTTATCGATGCATAAAGATCATTGTTTGTTATTTACTTAATAACAAATTCCCAAACATAATATTTTACATTAATCAATAATTTTTTAGACGTAGAGTTTCATACCGCAACAACGCTTAACTCCTAATTATAAGTTTTTCTTTCGAAACACGATTACTTTAAAAAAGCATTGAGGTGTATTTTGCTTTAACAAAGAATAATATTTATAAGAGATATTATCAGAGATATCTCTACAATAACAGATACCACCGATATTATTTCAGCTATTATTTATTCAAACGATTAGCAGCTACTTATTTCTAAGCAAAATCACCTAAATCTTGATAGTTTATGAAGAATAATTTACAATATTTGAAACACAAAACTTATTTTTAACAATATTACTGACAACGTAATTACTTGTTGCTACGTAATCTATATTTTTTCGGGGGGATTCATACATTGAAAATTGCATTGTGTCTGGTGATAAAGATTAATCTTATATACATTTTAACAGAAAACCAATTATGCAAATTTACCTAACAACTTAAACATACGCAGGTGATAAAAAGCAATTTTTTTACCTTAAATATGAACAAAAGATAGTCGATATATATTTCCAGCACATTCCTTAAAAAAAAATATCTATTTTTAATAAAATAAAGTTATTTATTTTTATCATTTATTTTGTAACACACGAAATGCATGAAATTAAAATATTTGTTTAAAAAAATATGTTTTGTAAAAGTGCATCTGTGCCTGAAATATATTTCAATTATAGGAAATACAATACAATTAAACTATTATTCTTTTTTATTTTGCTTATGGAAAGTGTTTATCATTTATACTTAGAAATCACTTACAAATGTTATACTTAGAAATGTTGCATTATTATGGAAAAAATGTTGCATAATAATGCAAAATTTTTTAATAAAAATATTTTGTTACGGTTTTTACAAATATTAAACAGTGAATATGTGACAGTTAATTTTCAATACAATAAAGTTAGTTTTATGTAATAAGTTGTTTCAGTTTTATGTGTTTACATAACGTTTATGTAAGGCTGTTAAAACTCTGTGGTACTAGTAATTTTTAAACTAGTACAATTTAACTTATACTACAAAACTAGAACTAATTAACTTGAAAAGTAATTTAATCTTTGTCTTTCCGAACAACAGTTTGAAAGGTTTGGTATTCTTTATCCTTCAAAGAAATTTTTTTGGTGCAAAATATTAAACGAGTTTTTAAAATTTAAAATAGTTACATATGGAATAAGAATTTAAAAATAAATGCTTGTGACTGGAGTTTCAATAGGAACAAACTGAAACTTATCTATTTCAACCCAATAGAATCGAAAAATATATTTGCGAAAAATATATTTGCTGGTAACTGTTGTTATAAAAATAAAGGATATTTGTGATCTTGAATAATTTTTAAATTTTGTAAATAAACAATTTTTCTTATCGAAACAAATATAATTGCGCATCAGTCATTGATGTTAATAAGCAACGAGAGTGTCACCCAATTTTTAAAAAAAAAAATTTCATTTATCAAAAAATTTATATTTACGCATTACTTTTAAATTGAAAGTGAATTTTGGAGCAGAAAATGCAATCAATTCGTTTTACTTTCATGTGTGAATTTACCAGTCTCGGATCTCTTTGGTCAAGACTACTTTCGGGTATCTATTTTGTAAGTTATTTTTAGAAATGGAACATAAACAACTATAGAATGTTTAGAAAAAACTTCTTACACTGTATTCTAGAGAGTGAGTTGCTTCTAAAGTCAAATTTTGAGATTTTTGAAAGAAAAGTTAGTTTCATTGATTTGAAACAATACAGTGCATTCGTAATAAATTTATTCTCATACAATGTCTATTAACTAATTTTTTTTTAAAAAAACTAACTATTTTTTAAAATTTAGATTGATAGTTCCCTTAAGTTATTTCATAAACCGAATAATATAGTCATTTGTGATCCTTGTGACAAATAAAAAAGTTAATTCAAATAACAAAGAAACCGAAAACGAAATTTAAAAAAAACTAATTTTTTTAATAAAAAAAGATTTTGTTTTCAAAACACGTTATTTTTTCGGTGGAAATTTGTAATTTTTTAATAAATTTAATTAAACCACTAAATAAACAGATACTGTTTCTATTTTTTTTTACTTACTAAAAGCAACATATTGATGATGACGTATTAGACCCATTAAAAAACTGCGAGTCTATTTTTTTTATATAAAAACTAATTAAAGATTAGCAGAAACTTTTATTTAATAAAACACATTGACATATAATGAAGCATTTTAATGATATTATATTAAAAATTTATATAAAATATCTTAAGGGGACGAAGAACGTTCGAAACAAAAAAGTGCAGTTTTTATTCGATAATTTTTTAAACTTTAACAGAATGTTGATAGCAATAATAGAAGTTTGTGTACAAAAATTTAAAAAAAACAATTATTAGTTTTAAAGTTGTAGCTATAAGTATGTTTTTTAATTGCTGGTAATTAAAAAGTTATTTGAGAATGAATATTAATTTTTTTAAATAAATTTTTCCCCAATAAGTTATTTATAGGCATTTAAATAAATTAAAGTGTTTATGGTAAATGTATAAAAATATAACGTAACTAGACATTAAATCTTCACTTTCAAGCCAAAAATTTCTTCAAAAACTATTATTCCACATTATATTTATTAATTGTATATAACCTTAGAAATTTTTCATCTTTTGAACTCAGCTTGTACTTTAATTTAGTATTCAATTTAAAATAAGCAACCTTTGAATAAGTTGAGTTTGTGTTTAGATATAGCCAATTTTGGAATTACTACCTAATTATGCAATAATATTTCACGGTTGTTTCATTACATTTGCATAAAAATTTTGAATAATAAATTACATCAAGTAAGACTAAACTCGATTGAGAAACAGCTGCATAAGAAAATATTAAAAATTGGATCATTAATTACATCGTTCTGCACTCTTTAGTCAGTTAATAGATCTTAAATGCTAAAAAAACATAATTAGAAAAACTAGTTAGTTCATTTGGGAATATGGTTAAAATAAACACCGTGATATTATTCAAATGAGATTCTCCAAGATGCGCGATATTTAGAATATTTGCATACTTATTAATGTGTTTCCTCTCGACTGCAAGATGTTTTAGAAGAAAAATTTATCTTTTCAAAAGAAATAAATAGCACATCACGTAGTTTTTAATATGGAAAGAAACATGAGACTCATAAAAACTTAATCGCATACTTGTGTCCTGGTAAGTGTTTGGGGAAATTAAAATTGTGGGAATATGTTACTGTTAAATTTTGAACTTTCAGTTAGGAACAGAAATGCATAAAACAGAATTAACAGAATGTAAATTAGGGATTTTTTAACCTTGCTACAATTTGAAAGCTCCAAAATAATTTTAAAAAGTTAATATTTTTTTAATAGCGAGAATGGCATAGTGGTTAAAATTTTGAACTTTCATTCATACACCTAATTGAGGGATGTGATCGAAAGTGATGGAATTGATATAATACTCCTAGTTCTTATGTTCCTATTGTATAAGAATGATATTGATATCATCGGTGAGTGTCGAAATGAATTTTTAAGAAAATGGCCACAGCAAAAATGCGCCTTAAAGTTCAATAAAAATTTTACAACTCAACGAGGAATTTCGTTCTTACTTTCATTTTTTTAAACACACATTAAGGAAAAATTCATTCATCAAATTTTAGAACTGAAAGAGGAATTTTTTTTTAAAATTTTCCTTTCTTTTTTAAACACACAACATTAAGGAAAAATTCATTTATTAAATTTTGCAACTCAACGAGGAATTTTGTTTAAACTTTTCTTTTCCTTTTAAACACACATAACGGAAAAATTCATTCATCAAATTTCAGAACTGAAAGAGGAATTTTTTTTAAATTTTTCCTTTCTTTTTCAAACACACATTTAGTAAAAATTCATTCATCAAATTTTAGAACTGAAAGAGGAATTTTTTTTTAACTTTTCCATTCTTCTTTAAACACACAACATTAAGGAAAAATTCATTTATCAAATTTTGAAACTGAAAGAGGAATTTTTTTAAAATTTTTCCTTTCTTTTTTAAACACACAACATTAAGGAAAAATTCATTTATCAAATTTTAGAACTCAACGAGAAATTTTGTTTAAACTTTTCCTTTCTTTTTTAAACACATATTAAGGAAAAATTCATTCATCAAATTTTACATCTCAACGAAGAATTTTGTTTAAACTTTTCCTTTCTTTTTTAAACACACATTAAAGAAAATTTCATTTATCAAATTTTACAACTCAACGAGAAATTTTGTTCATACTTTTCCTTTCTATTTTAAACACGCATTAGAGGAAAATTCATTCATCAACTGTGCTTTTCTTTTTAGACAAACATTAAGGGTAAATTCATTCATCAAATTTTACAACTCAACGAAGAATTTGGATCATATTTTTTCCTTTCTATTTCAAATACACATTAAGGGAAAATTCTCGTGCAAGGAACAGTAAGAAAATCTCACCAATTCACACACGAGTCATCAAAATTTTAAATAACATGGTAAAAGAAGCTTTCAATAGAATAAGTTTCCACTTATAAATTTAAAGTGCTTAAAATTTTTAAATCAGTTCAGTTAAACATGAACTAAGTACATTTTTTCCAATAGCATTTTTTAAGTACAAACAGATTCCGTGACCCCGATTTATATCAGTGAGCGTTTTCTTTAGTTGTTTATTAGTCAAATGTAATTTTTAAAACCTTGTGTGTTTGTTACCTTATGCATACTATTGTAAAAGGAATGTAATCTATACATGTATCTTTCATGTGCATACATGGCAATACTTTCACTTTCATTACTTGTAACGAAAGTAAACAGTAGAAAGTTTGTACATTTACCTGTACTTCGTTACTTCTTAAATTTAGTACTTTTACTTGTTTTTTCGTCCCTCTTTGGGAGGGAAAGTACAAGTATTTTTTAAGAGAATGTCGAAAGAAACCGTTACTTTTTTCTGAAATTTTTTAAACATTAAACATTTAATGTTTAAAAAATTTCATAATTCATTTCATTTATAATCTTTTAAGCATTTTCAAAAAGAAAATTTAGAAATTTATTTTTTTAATTAATAAATTTAATGTTTTACATATTCCTTAACAGCTAACTTCTTTTTCCCAAAATCTTTAAGAATTGCAATTTTCCTAAAGTAAGAGGTCGGCTGGTGGGAGGGAAGAGTGAACCCTTACTTTAATGGATTTTACCTGTCTATGAATGCATTTTTTTTACTTGTTTCCTTACACAAAAATTATAATAATATCGAATTTGTTCTATAAATTAATTTGCTTAAAAATTCTGAAAGTAAAAACAAAATTTTGGCATATTTGATAGTTTTAAAATGAGCATAATTTAAAATTCCTTTTTATATTAACGTTCACTATTTCGATAGAGTTTTGTAACATTTTCCTGCATTTTAAAGTTCTATACCTTTAAATTAAAATTTAATGCATTTTAAATAAATTCTTCTTAAATTTTTTATGAGGTTTACAATTACCTTTAATTTTTGATTTTCTTTGAATTTTTGAAGGGACATATTATTTTTTTCAGTTCCATTAAACTATTATCCTAAAAAAAATCAAACGGAAGTTTTGCAGTTCTCCTCTGACATTATAGCATTTCAGATTCGTAAAAATCTATTCTTTCGTATAATTCAAAGGAAGTTATAAATACCTCTAATTGTATTGTCATCGGCTAACAATGCAGTCATACCACAGTTAAAATAAGGTGAACAAACCAGAACCTTCCTCCATGTTAGAACAAAATATTGCAGAAGAAAGCAAGAAATTCGCTAGAGCTTAATTTAGCTGGTAAAATCATCTGTCAAATTCATTGCAAATGGGAATGTTAACAATGTATCAGTGACTGTAAAAATTAGTCCATACAATGATCCATATTACCAGTAAATAGGCATAATAATATGATACACTGCAAGTTTTAATTCAAAATAATAATTTCCAGCGTACTCCTTACATCCATTCATTCAAATTCAAGTTTTCTATTTCACAAAAAGAGAATCTGTTTTAGAAATCCTTGTTGTCCTCTTCTAAAGATTAAGCAATCACGTTTCATTTCGTATAAAATAATCCACCTTCCCTTTAGGGAAAATACATTTTAAACATTAGAACAAAGCTAAGTTCATTAAGATAGATGGATGTTTTGTTTTCAAAGAAGAATTGGATAAATCCATAATAATTCTACGATACTTATAAATTTTAAAGTATACGAGAAATCTTGATAAAATCCTTACTTTATTAAACTATTTTATTGTAAAAATGCATTTCGTGATCAAATAACATCACAACAAAACTTTGACCTGCTTTCTATTGGAGCCTTGTACTAGAAGACAATGGAATTTTGAATGTACATGACCACTACAAGCAAAAATTATCACTGTATAATCGCTAAAGGGTAAACACCCCTATCACTTTTCGACTAGCTTGAGTTCTAAAATTTTTACCGAAGATTTTTTGATTAAGAGCATCACAAATTTAAATCGTTTTCTGATCGCTACCAACAGAAGTTAACATCAAAGCAAATTTAAAGTTAATCAAAATTTCAATTGCTCGACATCTCCAATTTTAATTAGAACTTTGTGCTAGATGATGATACAAGTTTTAACCGTTTCCTAATTGTTATTAGAAAAATTAACTACAAAAGACAATTTATCGTCAAATGAAACTTTTTATCACTTTCCAGCTTAGTAGAAAAGCAGAATTATCTTGCAGTCAAAACTTTGACCTATTTTCAACAGAAACTTCCTGTTAAAAGACAATGAAATTATAATTGTTCCTTACCTCTACATATCAAAATTATCAAGCTATTATCACTAAAGGACTATTAATAAACATCGCAATCGCTTTTCGACTAGCTTAAGAGCTCAAATTTTAAACGGAGCTTTGAAATTAAGAGCATCACAAATTAAATAACTTTTCCGATTGAAACAAATGAATTGTCACCAAAGCAAATTTATAGTCAATTAAAGTTTTGATTGCTCGGCATCTAGTTAGACAGCTCGAATTTTGATTGGAGATCTATGCTGGATGCTAATCGTTTAAATCGTTCCTTGACTGCTATTAGTAAAGTTATTTGTTGTTGTTGTCGTCGGCCATTAAAGCAGAGGGGATGCAGTTATTCTTGTTTTCCAGTGGAGCCATCTACGGTCAAGAATTATAATTCTGTCACACCCATACGTTACACCAGTTTTATAGTGCAAACTCATTCACATATCCATTCATTCATCCAGAGATCGTAATTTTGACCTGAACCAAGGAACAATCAATCTCCAATTCAGCACCCCCAGAGTTATAATTTGTTATGAGTAAAGTTAATTACAAATTAAAACATAATTTATCGTCAAATAAAACCTTTCACTTCCCGACTTACTGGAGGCTCTCTAAACTCTGTTTGACATGTCTCTCTGTCTCCTACATCCGTCTCTGTGTTACTAAGAGCTCTGTATTGTAAATAAATACAGCTACGAGGGCTATTTTTTTTCAAGGTTCGATTGGTCGCTAAGAGAAAATCTCAGTCAGAATCAATAAAATTTTATATGGAATAATGGGATACAACATTAAGCTACTTTTTGGCGTAATCGCCGTTCCGATTCATTCATTTGTCGTAGCGTGGCATCAATTTTTCAATGCATTCATCATAGAATGCAGCCGCCTGTGTTTTCAGCCAAATCTTTACGCTGGTTTGCAGCTCGCTGTCTGTGACAAAAGTTTGTCCTCCTAGCCAATGTTTCTTCAGTTTCGTAATGGACCCATGGCTCATCTCCTGTGACAATTTTGTTCGAAACTCATCTCCGTTGTGATGGTAGCGATGAAGGAAGGTTAATGCGGCGCCCATTCGTTGAGTTTTGCGATGGTCAGACAGCATCATGGGAACCCATCTCGCGCAGAGTTTCCGGTATTCGAGTCTTTCACTCACAATGGTATAGAGAGCTGACCGTGAAATTTTCGGAATCGATTCACTCAATTTAGAAATTTGGAACCGACGATTTCAGCGAATCACCTGATCCACGCGCTGAACAAGATCATCGGTTGACACTGACTTCCTTCCCTGGCCGCCTGCATCATGAACATCTGTGCGTCCAGCATTTCCGCACATTGCTATCACTCATGAACGCTTTTCCGTACGCTTTACTCATTTGTCTATGAGTTTCAGCTGCATTGTTTCCTTCAGCATGCAGAAATCGAATGACTGAACG
This sequence comes from Parasteatoda lunata, assembly GCA_949128135.1. Classification (NCBI taxonomy): domain Eukaryota; kingdom Metazoa; phylum Arthropoda; class Arachnida; order Araneae; family Theridiidae; genus Parasteatoda; species Parasteatoda lunata. Next base: position 19,233,100 of record OX421976.1, read on the forward strand.
CAATTCACATTGGGCGGGAGACTCCATTTTTTGAAGCATGTTTATATGCTCCATACGTGCTCAAAAATGACAACCGCAAATCCACGCTTTACCCTGGCCAACTAAAGACACAGCGCAAGACTTCTGCGCACTGACCTAGCGAATTTTCCCCGAAGTTTTCCTTTAGCGACCAATCAGACCTTGAGAAAAAATAACCCTCGTATAAATAAGAATGTTTAAACTTAGATGCATTAATTCTTTCATATATTCTCAACATCATAGTAACAAAAACCTCGGTGTTAACAAGAAATGATCGAGTCTGTCCCAACACTGCATCAAGAATATGCTTGCAGGTTTTTTTTCTTTTAACTAAGTGTATAACGACTAAAACAAATGTTATTTTTTAAAATTGAAATCCTCACTTTTTATTTTTATTCTAATTGATAAATTACAATGAATTTATAATATCATATTTGTAATTAACATTTTTAAATAAATATAAATCAGTATAGCGTATCCAAAGTACGTATATCTGAAATAAAATTATCATCTAAAAGTCTATTTAGAACAAACACAGATTATTCAACCAAGTCGAATAAAACTACTACAGATGTATTTATTTCATATATTTCTAGAAATATTAATTTTATTTCTCATTTTTACTTCGAAAATAATTATTTTCTCATTTACTGCATTCACATTATTTTATGGATGAAAGGGGAAGAAAACAGAAAAGAAGAAATATTGATCAACATATTTAGACAGATTTTATCTTTGATACTTCCCCATTGTTCTCGGAAACATTTTCCGATATCTTTCTTCAAATTACTTCATTGAAATCATTTTCGGTGAGATAAATATTCAGAAGAAGAGAATGAAATGAACTGATTTAAATAACTATGTTTGCTTTGAGAACATTCCATTGGAACTTCCAATGCTTTGATTAAAACGATAAAATAAGTTGATGCTTGCAAACGTGAATGGTTTATTTCAACGCAAATAATAAATCAATTATATGTTAAAACTGAGTACTTTTCTCTACATATAGAATTGAATAAAATAACAGAAATGCACAAAATTTAACCTTTAAGTAACAGTTTAAAATAATAATTTTATACTGGATTTCACGTGAATAAAATTATTTTTTTGTTTTCACCTTTGATAATAAAATATTATAACATATACATACGCAGTTGCAATATATGCCTTCGATCGAAGCAAACTTGTGAAATCAGCTTTAATGATGTGCTTTATTTTCTTTAAAATACAAGGTGAGTTGAAATTTAAGGTCATTAAAGTATCATGACCTGGAGTATAGTATAATGGAAGTTTTTATGTTTTAAAAGCAAATTAAACAATTATCTGCTAAAAGCATATTTTATGCTTTAGCAGACTTATATTTTGATGTCATTCTGTTCTTTCTCAGAGCCTTTCTTTTTCGCGAATTCTAAAACCTCTTCCTATCACCGAATTTTATTTTATAACCGGCGTTGAACAGCTCCCCCATTTTTGAGTGTTTGAATTTTAATGTTCATCTCCGTAGATTTGTAATTTTGAGCCCTACCCAATAAACAAGGGCACTCCTGAATCAAGTATTGGGACAAACTAACCTTCGTGGTGGACTTTTTGATGGAACTAATTCACAAATGGATTGCAAACATAAAAACCTCCCATGGTTATCCCGACGGCAAGGTAATTCTAACCCATGTTCCGTCTACCACTGGTGATATTTTACATCAGCCCTGTGGTCAGTGCGAGCCGGGATCAAAATTCGTATCAACCATCCAACACTGGGATTCGAAACTCAGTCACCTAATTGGGAGGCGATAACTTTATCCCCTAATTCACCACGACTCCTTATTACCGTATTTTATTTTACTCTTTAACCGGCGTTGAACAGCCAACACAATTTTGAGCTTACATCTACCAATGTTCAACGCCGTAGCCATGTAATTTTGAAACCAATCCAGAAGACAAGGGAACTCCGGGATCAAGTATTGGAAGAAATTTTGCCTTTGTGGAGAACTTTTTGATGGAACTAACCCGCATTTGCTTTATATGGAAAGATAAATCACGAAATTCACACACGGTTAGCCTGATGGCAAAGGGACTCTAACTCATCATCCGTCAACCACTGAGGATATTTTAAGGTCAGCACTGTGGTCGATGCGAGATGGGTGTGGAATTCGTATCGGCCAGCCATCGCTGGCATTCGAACCCAGTTCACCTCATTGGGAGGGGAACGTTCTATCCCGTGAGCTACCACGGTTATTAATAACAACAAATTTTCTTTGTTCAGCTGAGTTGAGCTGAATGCAGGATTTACTAACACAAAACCCAGAGGAAGGTGCTGCGCCAAATAATATACTAAAGCAGATCAGAAGATAAGATACATTATATATTATTTGAATTTGTTAGGCCATAAATGTTACGTTTCCCACACTCTTTATTTTATTTTATTTTGATACTGTCGTTGGACAGCCGGGTTTACGACTACTAATCTTCAACTTCTAACCTTGTAATTTTGAAACCAATCCAGAAGACAAGGGAACTCCGGGATCAAGTATTGGAAAAAAAATTTGCCTTTGTGGAGAACTGTTTGATGGCACTATCCCTCATTTGCTTTATATGAAATGGGAAATCACGAAAACAACTCCCTGTTAGCCTGATTGTAAAGGGACTCAAAACCATCCTCCGTCAACCACTGAGGTTATTTTACGTCAGCACTATTGTCGATTCCAAGCTGGATTCAGAATTCGTATCGACCAGGCATCACTGGAATTCGAACCCAGTTCACCTCATTGGAAGGCAGACGCTCTATCCGCTGAGCAATTACGATTCTCCCACACTCTATAAACACTTTTGAGCTTCTTGCTGAACCCAGAAATTTTTTTTCACCTTTTCTAAGTATTTCCTAATCTAAAATAGAGGGGTGCCAACAACATTTTTTTGTTCTAAAACACTTAGCAAATCATGCTTCCATTGAGTTATTGAGATCAGCAGCATCAGGAAATTTCTTTCAAAACTCTACATTGTGCCCATTAAATAAAAAAAATCTTTTTTTTTTTAAATCTATTACTCTTTTTCTATCATTATGATTATTAGAAAAATACTCCGATAAAGTTGGAGTTTTTAAGTAGGAAAATATTTTTTCCAATGCCCACCCGATTGACACTTGTCATTCAAGTATCAGTAGAACCCTATTATGCAAGCCGTCGTTGCTCCCACAGTAAGGACAGATAGTACAGAGATTGAAAGTGCATCCGTGCCTTGTCTGGGATCCGAACTCAGGAAACTTTCTGGTGTGAAGTCAGTTGTTATGAGATCAGCTTCCTGACCATTACACAACCCGATCAACGTACTAATATAAAAACTATTTTACAACAACAATAGGACACATTGGCAATAATATAAATGTCAGGCGTCTACTATGGTATTATTAAGTATTACCATCATCAGTTTTGAAGCAGAGAATAAAGATCTTTTTTTTTTATTATGTGTCTCTGTACTGGTAATAGTTTTTCTTTGTAGTACGTAAGAGGCCATCTGTTTTTAATTTTTTATTCATTTTATTTTAATCTTTTTTTATTTGTACCGTATACCAAAGCTCCATGTTTTAATCCACTTAATTTTTATCTCCAGCACGAAACGCAATCTCATTTAAGAGAAAATTGCATTGTAAAATATGTATACATATATAGATAAATTAACTGTAGGCACACAGGGGATGGGCAAAATAATGGAAAAACTTCTACGCTAATCAATTTTTTCATGTTTCTCAAGAAATATTTAGAATCATTTCATTCTTTCAGAAGTGTTCAGATCATGCGTCTTCTCATACTAATCAATGAAGTTTAAAGCTTTTAAAAGTTTCAGAGGCCGACAATGCATTACAAACGGAAAATAGTGTTTTTTAAAACTCTATGACAAAAAAAATGGAACAATGAAGTTGTAACTTGTAGCAATCATTTTGATTATTATATGTAGTAATTGCACTAAGTTTTGAAAGCCTAGCTGAAATGTTTATAAAGATATGGACACTTTTATAAAAACAAATTTTTTTGCCTTACATTTTTTTTTTTTTTTTGCCATAACTTCAAAAATATTTAATAAAATTTTAAAAAAAATTTAGTGCAATTTAAAATTAGTTAAAAATTATTACTTAAAAAATTCGAGAAATTTACGCAAGATATGAGTAATTAAACTAGTTCTTTTAAACTGCGCATGCGTGGGAAATATGATTTTTTTTTTCTAATTTCATAGAGAATCGTAATTGCCAACTAATAAAAAAAAATTTCCGATTTGAATATTTTAAAGATTAAAAAGATTTAATTACCTTTTTTAAGTAGTTTTTGAGTTCTTTAGAAGAAATTCAAAAGTATAAGAGGTTTCCTACAAATATTATTTTGTATAATATTTGTAAACAAAATTAAATTACAAATGATAATGCCTTACAATAAGCGGTCCTACACCGAAATATGATTGTATAAGGAAAGAGAAGATACTTTTTTTTATGGGGATGATCCCCAAACAATGCCGGTATCATTTTCAGTAAATCTTTAATAATATTTAATAAATATTAATAAATAAAATTTGTTTAAAATCCCTTATCATTTTGAGTTTCTTTTTGAAGGTACAAAAATAAATTGGAAAATTGCTTGAAACTTTTTAAGTTTTAAAGATAAGAATAATGCATTAGTATAGAACTATTTCCATTATTTTGTCGAACCCCTGTATATATATATATATTTAAATAACGGTTACAGTCCTCATATAAAATAGAAAGCGAAATCATCCACTGAAACTAGATATTTACCATATTTATTTACGTTTAAAGTTTATTAGCTATATTTAGAGAATTAGAATTGGTTTTTATTTGACCCTTGATATGATAATAACAAAAGTAAATATTTTCACGATAAGAATTTCTATAACACATTCTCAATTAGAAATCTACTACATCACCACAGAGTAAAACTTATTTTTTAAATTTTCGCTTCAACATAATTATGAATAAATACATTTTTTCGACTTCATTTAAGAGACGAAGATAGTTTTAAAGAGCATAAATTGTGTCATCGCTCAACTTATTTAAAAAAATAACGGAGCAATTTAAAAATAACTACCTAATATTTTCATAAAGATAATTACGTTGTTAAAAAATAAATTGAGAATTAAAAAAAAAACTCCATGCATTATATCCCTTACATCATTTCTTTTTTTTTCCATCAATTTTTCATTTGCGTGTAATTAAAGAAAGCTTCCTATTAATTCTTTCTAATTATTGCAATAAGAAGCAGAGCTTTTTTAAAGAGGTTTTTTACATGTCTAAATTTGAGGAAATAAAGACTATTTTTTGTTACAATTACTATGATTTATTTGAATAACTTATAAGTCACATAAATTAAAATAGCATATTTTATTCATTACAAACATTTTTTCACAAAGGAAGCGGTGAACAATTTGCAACGTTTTTTTTAAACTTAATTAGATCATTACTTAAATTTTTTATTTATTTCATTTAAAATAGTAGAATTTTTCTTTGTTCTTTGAACTCATTATTTTTCATTTAATTCTAGTAACTGGGAAAAAAACATTACTTTTTTGATTCATATACGTTAATTATTATTGTAAATTCGTCTGTGTTTTATAAAAAGAGATATAAAAATAGTCATTGTTACGTATATCATTTTCAAAACAAAATATTAAATGCTCTCAAAAACTAATTGGTTTTAACTTATACCAAAAACATTAAGTTTATCTTTATAACAAATTGTGATTTAATTTTTGATTAAATTGCATCTTAATCAATATTTTAAGTGCACTAGGGAAAACAAAAATTTTGAAATTCTAAAAGTGCTTTCTTGTGATAAATTATTTAGAAAGGAGTGCTAATTATTTTCCTTTAAAATTAGCAAAATGCACATCTAAATTTAATTGAAGTTTTTCAATTTAAATTTCATGGTGTTTCAGAAAATTCAGCTATATATATATATATATATATATATATATATATATATATATATATATATATATATATATATATATATATATATATATATATATATATATATAAAAGCTTATAGCTTATATATATATAATTTCGTTGTTCTGTTGTATATTAAAACTGTTTTTTTAAAAAGAATACGAATAATTTGGCAAAAAATAACTGCTTAATAGATTTGTTGATATATAACTCGATGTCCGAAACTTTTTCAACAAAAAAAAAACTTTCTGCAATAAAAAATATCGAGTTCCAGAACTACAGTGATTGACAATTGCTAAGGAAGAGTCATATTTTTCGGAATAATTAACGGTAGACGCTGATTGACGAAATGATGCTAAGTACATATTTAGTAGAAACAATATGTATTTATTATTATGCAAAATAGTTCAGATATTGAAATATCGAAAAATAATCAAATTAAAAATAAAAAAGATGCTCATTGAACTATTTCCAAACAGCCATGAAATATTCCTCTTGCCAGAATGAAAGAGAAATGAGTACCTCAAGTTATTACTTCGGACACTAAAAGCAATTGTTGCATCTGTTATTTATACTGTCCACAAAAATATCTAAGAGTCTTTGAGGGATATTATCTCACTAGTCCTTCAAGGCAGTTTTCAGCTCTTGCTTGGTTTGGAAAAGGTGTGTTCTTTGTGAAGTTCAACCTAGGAATACTCTATAGGAAGAATATACATCCGAGAAGTATACAGAGGCTAATGCATACGGTCAATATCTTTACTTTCTAGTGTGAATACAATTCCCTAAAAAAGAAAAACATGATCTAGAATAATATCTCTGCAATACCGAAGCAATGCAACGTGACCTTGCTCAAAGATGTAAAGCGGTGATCGGCCATTGAACTTGATGCCTGCCTATGCCGATACGTCTAGGGCCAGTCCGATCACGTTTATGGACCTATTGTTACGCGCAACGTTTTTCCCTCTCTCTCCACACTAACTTGTAGCTAGAATCACTAGTGACTCGGGATTCATCTGGGAACATCACAATGTATTTTTACTGGTAACCCCAACCTATACGTTCCTTACACCAGAATAATCTTTCTTGACGATGGCGTGGTTAGAGTGGGATGCATCCAACAGGTTTCTATGCATGCAAACCAACTTGATTATTTCGCCGTGAGATGGTTCTGGCAGAAATACGTGTACCCGTACTGGTTGCAAGAGCTTGAACTAACTGTCTAGGAGTGACATTTTTTTCCCCTTTTCACTACTGGGGATACATACTCTTGAGGTGTGATGCTCCAACCACGAACACCCGCATGCTCTCGCATAGCATCCTCACCTTCAGTGGACTTTTTTGATCGCTGGATGACACTTTTTTATACTCCTTTTTTCACTGTGGCCTCAGTGGTGACATTTTGACTGCTTCCAGTTGCCTTACTGCTCGTCCACAAATTATATCTTGATAACATCTTGCACTTAATTATTGCACGCACTGAATTTAACAGAAAAAGTTCATCTACATATGTTGCTATTTTGGTCAAATACCTAGCATGATGAATTTTAAAATAAATGTAGAGATTGTGTGCACTGCCTTTTATACAGACAACGTGTACTACTCTACTACTCTCTCGACAATTGATTTTACTGTTATTGGTCGGCTGTCAAGAATGCTTCTTTGCATATATCAGTTGTTTCTTACTAATTGTCAAGCAGTGTATGCCAAGTATACTTTTTCAATTTTTACAAAATTTGAGCACCCGAATTGCTCCAAATATATTTTCTACAATTTTAAAAAATCTGTAGCTCCAAAATTATTTCAAGCACATGCTTTATAATTTTAAAGTAAATTGAAATTTCAATATTATTTCAGAGATGTTTTCTAAACTTTTTAAATAGCTCGAGCTCCAGAACTATTCCAAGCAAAATTTTAAATTAAATTAAAAATTTTAAATTAAATAGAACTTTTTAAAAAAAAAAGTTGACAAAAAATTGAAATAGTTTTTCTTCTGCATCATCGCAGCAAATAATATCAATTTTAACAATTCTTTTTAAAACACGAAAGAAGGAGGGAATTTTTACTACCCACATACAATATGCTCCCACCCACATGTATACTATAACTAAATGTATTTTGTTCTTTATTATTTTACATTTTATACTCGTTTTACTTCTCTTATTGAACTCCTTTTCAGAACATTATTACCTTTCACTACCATATGTGTGCAACATCAAAATAACAGTAAATTCTTTTCTCAAAATAACTACGATAAAATATTGAAATACAGTGGAACAGCTGAAAATGAGAGTAGAAGAATAGAAAAGTAACATGCTTGTATAAATTTTAAAGAAGACAGTTGTTGAACTAATTTTTTTCAGTAAAAAAATTAGAGCCTTCCAAAATTATACTCACTGTATTTGAAATTAATAGTTAATAATAAAATCTATCAGTAGAAAAACTTTTTTTCAGATTTAAATACTCTTAAAGAAATGCTCAAATAAAATAAATAAGAAGCCAAATTTAGATCTTAAAATCAATAAACTATAATTAGATAGATTTCAAATTTTATTTATGATCACAACATTAAATTTTTATTGTCACGTCCTCCTAAAAATAAATTAAAGCTAAAGTTAAAGTTTAATATTAATATTTTTAATATGTATTTATTAACGCATTATTTTAAACAAACAACCACTGCAACTTTCAGTAAGAAAATATTTATTTTTAGTTCTTGAGAGTAGAAGCGATTCACGCTCTCGTGCCACAGATTCTTGGTTTGAGCCATTCATCTCTTCAGTGGTTCCATAAAATTAGTACCAAGCATGCTTTGGAACTGAGAACTGGGGGTTCCACGTTTTGATGATAACCGAATCGGAACATCTACTCCTCTTGCACCCCCAGAGCCCGAAGTCAAGAAAGCTGAGAATGGCACGGTAGGGTTTGGCTCTCTATGGGCTGTTGTGCCACTGAGTTTAGTTTAGTTTAGTTCTTGAGGATTTTCAAATATGATATGAGTATGTTCTGGGTGTAAATTACGATACATTTTTTTCAAACCATAAATCAGGAAGCATGACATAACGAAGAAGCTTTATCACCAACTGTTATAAAAATTTATATTGTAAACAAACCTTGAGTAAGGTTACCAAATGAAATATATTTATTCTTGTAATCAGTAATTACTGTAGTGCAGTTTATATGAATTGTTAGAAGACGTAATAATTATATACATTAAACATAATAGCAAATTAAAGTTAGTGGAAAGTATATTTTGATACGTATATAAGAAATAAATGCTTGTACGTTCATTTCATATACGTTCCTATACCAGTCTTTCAATTGATGCGTATAGTGTAAAGCACGTTTTAAATCTGTTTGATTTGTAAGTCTGTTTGCTAACTGTTTAAGTGGAATATGTAAAAAAGCAAATTTTTTATAAGATTAGCATGATCCCTTGATTTTTACTAAAAACGTTTTATTCTTGGTTTCAGTATTTAAAAGATATCATTGACTTCAGCTATCTCACATATTTATTTAATTAAAAATAAGATTCAATGAGGGTTTATTGAACTCTTTCAGTAATTATACAGCTGGAGATGTTAGATGAGCACAAGTTAAATAAAGTGGATGGCTTTTATCACCGAAAATGATGTGTGTCCAGTAATTTTTTGGAGCTGATGATGTTTACAATTTCTTGTCAATTTGGTTTCTAGTGCAATAACATTACTTCGGGCAAAACTTTTTGCAATTGAGTTTATTATAAATTTATAATTCCTGCACTTTTAGCGTTCTAAAAATACTCTACTTTTGTTTGTACTCTAATTATAATTGTAAGTTATAGCAGTTTTGTGAAAGGTGATAACAGTAGATAATGTTTTTTAAGTCATTAAATGCGTTTATCTCAAAATCGGATTTTTTTCCCATTTTACATCACCTTAAACACAATAGCTCATGTTGTTGTTAAAATAATTGTCCACAATTTGTCATGAATATTTATGATTATAGCACACATGTTTTGAACTACAAATTAAGAGAAAAAAGTAGAATTTCATTTTTATACATGATTTTTCGCAAAGGTATGGGAGGAAATTTTAAAAAAGTGGCTTTTTAACTACATTAATCCCAACTCAGTAGTATATGCACTTGCTTTAAAGACAATAATTAAAAACATAGTTTATAGCCTTCTAAATAAAATTCTCAATGGTGTTTTTTGTTTTATGTGATAGAAAGTTTTTTACTGTGTTTAGAATATATGCAAAAAGATGCCTTATGTTTACAAAACATTGGTTATATAAAAAAAAAATATTAATGATACTTTTTTGTTAGTTTTAAAAGTCTTTATACATAATATAACAAGTGAACTAGTTTTTTAAAAAAAATATTTTAGATTTATATTTAAAAGAAAAGCTGCCGAAACTAGTCGGATACCTTAATTGATTGTATTTGTTCCATTCTTGTTCTCATTTTCTAGTAAAATAAATGATATTGTTATTTACTATCAGAAGAATTTTTTTAACTCCATGATTAACTTACTTATTTCCAAATCAGTTAGTTATAGTTATTTTTGAATGTGTGTGTGTGCAAGAGCCAAATAAAGACTATATCACGCTTAACACCTGATCGAAATTAAAGATCTGGTTTAAAAGTTTTTAAAGTATCCAGTGTTTTTAAGATATTCAATACGGTTTCTATACTGATTGTTTCCAATTAAAGTCGATAATTCAGGATATTTTCATTTAAAATTTTGCTTTTTTTATTTTTAAATTTCGAACACTGGGTTAAGATGTTCTTTATTGTCAATAGCTTTCTGCATCTGGAATAAAGAGGCTCTGGTTCATTGAGAAAAAGGTGTTTATGTGTTTATATTTTTATATGTAATCTATATGTAACTATACGCAATCTGTTTATTAGTACTTCAATCTTTCTGGACATTCAATCAATCTGGAGACATTCAAGATCTTAAAAGGGGAAATTAACTGCTTTATTTCATGCAGTTTATTATTTATTTATGTGATTCATTCTGTCTACCAATTAATTTTTAAAGTATTTGATATTTTGGTTTGAACATCATGTCTCAAAACCGGCTTATTAAAAAACATTGTTCGAGAATTTTGCTGTAGAATCGGCTATTACATTTCTTGGGACTCCTACATATAATAAATTTTGCATGGTATAATATATTTGCTAAAAACCATTTCCTTAAATTTGACGTATATTGTTCAGCAAATACATTATTATTTTTAACTGTATATAGATTTGTACTGAAAATGAATGAATAGTAAAGATATTAAAAATATGTTAATTGAAATATTGCAATCCATCACACATAAAATTGGCATAATAATAAATTTCTGAGTCTGATTTCGACTTTAATATTTAACTCGATCCTTTTGTATTATAGTGTACTACATTAGTAAGTATTATGTACAACAATGCATTATTCATTTTTATTTTCTAACTGATACATTAAACCTTTTTGATTGGGATCACAAACAAAACTATAAACCTCTATGCCTATTTTTATGTTGCACAAAGGAAATATAATAGTTAATTCATATTTTCAGGAAATATTTCTTTAGAAACTAAACAATACACGTCTCCAATATGAGAACTTAAATTACGTACTAGATAGATTTACCGCATTCTATTCAGACCAAAGGAAGAAAACAAAAATTTATAGATATTATAGTTTCAAGATTATCTAAATTTCTCGTGTTGATTAAAGATATCTTTTGACTACAAATGTTTTTAAAATGGTTAAACTACAGAATAATGTTTGGTTGAGAGATATTGATGACTAAAAGATAACAATTATTTCAAAGTCAGTTGTACTTTATATTCAATTTTTTTAACTCAATTTTAAACCTGTATTGATGGATTTTTAAAAACCAAAATTTAGATCTTTTTTCGTCTATTTAGACAATTTTTAGTCTAGTTTAGCTTCAAGATCGCATGCACGACGGCGGATTTATTGAGACATTGCCACCGCGGTTTTACCATCGATCGAAATTTCGTTCAATTTCCGATTAGCTAAAGCACTCCGATTCTAACTGTAGCTTTGTACTTAGCGATAACGTCAATACGTTATCGCTCTTGATATATATATATATATATATATATATATATATATATATATATATATATATATATATATATATATATATATATATATATATATATATATATATATATATATATATATATATATATATATATATATATATATATATATATATATTAGAGGAATTTGTTCCCCCCAAGAAACCATTATAAAAAGAATTTATTACCATTTTATCGCCGAAGGGAATTAATTTATAATCAAATTTGTGGTCATATATTTAAATACCGTGATGGATCATATTTCGAACCTCAGTATTTATTGACAATACAAATGTAATTTTTTTCCTAACCACAACTAGAAAGTTTATAACAATATGATCCCTCAAATGGATTTATGAACAATCAAAATTGCACCTTAATAAACACAAAACTTAAAAAGATTAGTTAAATAAAATTAAAATTTTAAAAAAGCTGTGAACAAAAATTTATTTTTTGCCATAACAAATAATGTGCATATTTTTCGAAAAATAAATACCAATCTAAAATTTTAGAAACAATGCGCCATGCGTTGCTCATTTTAATTGGCTTGAAAAACTTCTGCTTTAACCATCCACCAGTTCTGAACGAGTTAAATAGTCGAAACTTTTCTTACATATTCTTTAAGTTTTTAATCTTGGCATCATTCTTTGGCAAACAAATGATGAAAAATAATTTTCATTCTTCGTAAAATATTGTTTTTCAACAGAAAAATTTAAAAAATTTTAGTGCATCTTTCAATTTGAATCTTGGAGGTGATTTTTGGCCTATAAGCAATGCAAATAGATTTGTTTTCTTAAAACATTGTTTTACAACAACGTAAATTTTAAAAAAGTTCAATGTCTTTGATTAAACAGTAATCACTTTAATTATTCATTCTTTTAGATTTGCATCTCGTCATCATTTTTTGGGAAACAAATAATGCGAAATAACTTGTCTTCTGGATTTATTGATCAAACCCTTTTCTTAAAGAACTTTTAAAAGCTTTTACAAACTTTTTATTAAATCTGCTTTTATTTATCCACTATTTTAAAAACAATAATAAAAAAAAGTTTTTTTTATTACTTCTACAAAGTTTGAGAGATAAAATATCTTTGAAAAAGAATTTGATATCTTACAAGAAACTTTTCAAAAGAAAACCTTTTACTCCATAAAATAGTTAAACATTTAAACTATTTAAAAGTAAGTTTAATCTATTTTCCTTTAAATTTTTTCATAACTTTCATTCATATTTTAAAAGCAAACACATTTTTCACTTACATTTTGAATGACAAAACATTTTGTTTGCTGTCAAAAATGTCAAAAAATTTGACTTCAATAGAAATATTTACTGAAGAATTTTTCACACGCGTGGAATTAAAAGAAGCGAAGTAGTATGAAAGTTTTTTTTTCTCCATCAAATGCTAAGGTCAACCTTTCTTAAAGAATAAAAACTGAAACTTTATTTTATAAATGGTTTCATACATTAGATTTTCATCAAATATTTTACCTCTATAATTAAAATATTTAGTTATATTTTTATTATTTTTCTATTTTGTAGCATTTACTAGTTTGATCCTTTAAGTCATTAAACTTTTTTTTATAAATTTATATCCCATTAATTGTAAATCTAAAATAATAAAAAACACTTTTTGTGGTTAAAAATAATTTTTCATCACAGGTTTTTTTAAATAAAAGGAAATTGTAACGTGTTTCAATATTTGTCATATTTACGTGACAAAAGAAAACTAAAGTTTTCTTAGCCGTTCAATATCATATATTGTTTTATTAAGAGAAAAATATTTTACATTCTAAATGTTCTTGGGTTTTGCTTTTGTGTTTAAACTTAGAACCAATAGCAGGTTCGTATCTTTTTCTACGATTTTGTACCATATATATAAAAATACAAGAGTGATTCTACAATTGAGGGGCAATATAATAATTTCAAACAGGTTTTGTTTTAAATGTAAATAAAAGTATTCATATAAATTTACATTTGGTACTAAGGCCTAGGGCTAGTCTGAACGATTAATCAAGTTTCATCGTAATGTTTATTTACAAGTATATAATGTATAAAGACACGTGATGCATGGAAAGATACGTGCACTTAACTAGCTAGTGGAACATCTTATAAATGTTCATTGTGTGCACCTTTGGTCATACACGTTATTTATCCTAATATTAAGCCAGTTTGGTCCTTACGTTCTGAAGCGATTGCATTCAGTTCGGCCCTTACGTTCAGTAGTAATTTACATTCTAATTAGCCCTTACGTTCAGTAGCAATTACATTCAATTCGGAGTTTTACTTTCAGTATTGATGTGAACCTCCAGTATTGTTATTAACGGGAGCACATAAACTAGTGAAAAACAAAGTTAATGCATTCCTAAAGTTTAGGACACTGCCGAATCGCATCCCTGCTGCCGTTAAAGATTATAATCAAAAAAGGCTATTCAACGAATTGCTAGGGTTGGTTAACTTTTGGAATGCGTGCAGAGTAACCGATTGAACATTTGTAGAATGCACCAGGAACTTTTAATTTATATATCTTTCTTTGTAGCGTGCATTTGGTACATTGTATACCTGCAAATAGACAATATTTTCAAACTAAATGAATCCCTAAGGCTAAGTTTGCATATTAGGCCTAGATTCACGTGACAAATTCGTGGAATATCTGGGATCATGACTTCAAGTGTTTTCTTTAAAAGATAAGCAATTTCGTGTGAGACTAGACGGTAGGGAATCTAAACGTCAGATGGCTCTTTGAGCTTTATTCCGAAAATGCATAATGAAATTGAGATCTGGAGGGATGGGCAGTCAACGCAACATTGTTCATTCTATTGGATCCAAAAATCAACTCTCTACAATGGCGGTAAGCATGCAAAGTTTAAAATAGCCTTAGCATTAAGAATAAAGTATCCGAATAACATGATATACTTAATCAGACAAAGTATTTAAGTTATATTGTGTTATTCAGACTATCACATATATAGGCCTTAAAGCATGCCAACACTGAACTGATACTCTGATAGCAAAACTGTGGCACAATAACAAAAAAAAACTAGAGATGGTCATTTTGTATATTAATTAACATTTTGATTTGCTTTAAAACTAGCTGTTCACAGCTTGTCCTTCTTTGAACTTAGGGACATAAAACACCCACCTTGTATTAAATTCAGTTTCCATGACAAAGAAATGCCCCAATGATCAGACAAAAGTTATAATTATGTCTGATCATCGGGCTTATAATCCCAGACATAGTTTATAAAGTCAAGCCGACTCAACGGCTAACTTCAAATTTTTTTTTATTTCCTATGAGCTGCACAATCAGTCTTCCCGATGTTTTTTTATTTCCTATGAGCTGCACAATCAGTCTTCCCGATGAGCAGACCTAGTACGTTCTCCAGAAGTGGTATCCACTCTTTCTGGAACACCACAATGGGTGAGATACCGTTGGCCATTTTAATTTGGACGTCTAGTTTCTGTCACACTAGATGGCAGCACCGAGACTCTATTTGGATGCTAAAGTGCACTAGGAATTTAATTTTGCCGGAATTGCCAAGAGCTAATAAGGCACTCCAGGGATCTTTTACACGCCGCATAATCATCCGAAATGGCCGCTGAGGATTTTCTGCATCCCGAAAATCCGGTGTCTGGGCCGGGAATCGAACCCGCAGACTTGGGCTCAGAAGGCCGACGACAAACCAACTGCGCCACCCAGCCACCAGCTAACTTCAAATTTGTAATACAATTTATATTGTGCGTAGCCAATTTCAAATCTTTGCTATCAAACTCTACAGTTCGTTTCACTTTCGCTATAATTTTATATTAATTTTATTTTTATAAGAATTTCATCATATGCATGTGGTTTCGAGCATGTTTTCAGTTTCAGGAAAACATGATAAAATAACTGATTTAATATAAATACTTTTTTGTCTTTCTCTTTATTATTAAACGAATTGAACAAATAAGTTGACAGAAATTTAAAAAATATAAATATGTATAAGGAGATACTATGTTAAGGAATTTGTTTAGGAGAAAAAGAAGTAAAATAAAACATGAAACCATTTTTAAAGGCAACTTGATTCAAAATTTACAAAAATCCAAAAGCATCGAAATCATTTTAATTTTTCATAAAAAGCAGGTTAATTTTTTCTGTAGATAATGTTACATATATATTCTCACGCCAAATGAAATATTCACACTAAAATCAAACAAAATTAAAAACTCGATATATATGTGCAGATCTCTAAAACCTTTCACTTTTGACAATAAAAAAAATAATAGGCACACTATTTTTACACCTCCAGAATTGTTTGAAAATGTATAAAATATCAGAAAATAATCATGAACATCGAAAATTTTGATGCCCTTATTATGTTAGATTCAATTAATTAATCCTGAGATTACGGTTTGATAGGGTTACGGTCAGGACAACCTAGAGAATAGAGTGAATTCGATTAATGATTCCTGAGATTCGCCCATATATCTCGAAATGCAGCAAAATATACATAAGGTCGCACATTCATAGAAAGGATTTTCGAAAGAAAACAATGATAAGCTTGATCTAGTAGATTACAAGACAACATAAATTGATTAAATTGATTTCACGCGAAAAAAATATTAAGATTTTAGTAGCGAGTAAACAAGATTTATTGAAAGAGAAAAAACCCAGAAGAAACAAAATAAACTATTTTAAGAAGTTTTTCCTTAATAATATTTGAAAGTTTGTGTTTGTTTAGAGCAAACAGAAGAAGAAAAGTCAACATAAGTTCTGCAAAGATAAGGAGAAGGGAGAATTATGAGACGTGTGGTAGCGTAGTTACATTAAATTTGTACTTTATAAAACCCTACAGTATTTTAACTATACATATTTTTTTAAATTTATAATAATTCAACAGAATTATGTTTAATATTTTTATTAATTATAAGCCTAACCACGTGTGTTATTTTATTAATTAAGGAACTACAACAGTTTTTAAACATTTGAAACTAGTAAGAACTACGTATTTAAATTAATAACATCAAGTTAATAGTGCGTGTTAAATATATTTTAAGGTAAAGTTAAATACCTTTTGTAACAGAGGGTTTGAAAACGTGCTCCGAGAAGTTCATGCTGTTCAGCAAAGTGATTCCCAGTGCTCGGCGAAAGAAATAGAAGATTATTAACATCTGTTAAAGTTTAAAATTAAAAAAAAAAATCATTTTTCACCCATCAGGAGAAGTTTAGTCTACATAAAGCAATAGTTGGAACTCACTGTGTCAAGTGTCAGATTTTTGTGTGCAAGTCTATAATTCAAATCTACTTAAAGAAATAATATACCGAGATTTCTTTTTTAAAAAAAGAAAAAACACTGGACAACATGGAGCCAGACAGGAACCTGTCTCCACTTTTTTGCAGGAAATATTCAAAGCTTTGATACCTTACCACGATTACCGGAATATTTTTCATGAATACAAAACTTAACTGATGTGCAGAAAATAAGCATAATTTCAAACTGTACAAAAATGTTCCTTAACTTTTGAACGCAAGGCTTCTTTACAAACATCTTAAATCAGTTGTTTAGTCACAAGTCCAGCAATGAACTGATCGTACAGACATGGTTCCTAGATGAACACTGAAGTCAGGCATCACTGGCTGCGGAGAGCTAGCGGGTGGGTGACCACAATGATCAATGATAGATTTTAATTATATTTAAGGAATTATACTCTAATAATTTAGTTTTGTTTTCTTGTTAGATTTTGTTAGATAAATTTCTATATTATGTTGCCTCATGCTAAATTCTTTTTAGTTATAAATTAATTTTCCAACCCATCGGCAAGATAAATTATATATTCTTCTAAAAAAAAAACTATCAGAATAAAATATCTTTTATATAGAAATAAAATATCTTTTAAAAATATTTTGTTTCTACTCTGATGATAGCTCTCTGCTTTTGTTTCCTCATAGATCTTCAGAATAGTATAATAGATATAACAGTAAAATAGATCTTCCAAATAGCTTCAATCAAAACAAGGCATGGGTGAATCTTTTAAGTACATAAAGTAAAGTAAGGAGAGATTGCACTTAACAATATTTCGTCGAAAGAGTACAGTCTGTGATTAAAGATTTTTGTACAACAGCTCTACTGCAATTTTGATTATTTTATAATTTTTATAACCGTCGTTAAACAGCCGACCCAATTTTGGGTTTATCATAATGTTCAACTTCCTAACCTTGTAATTTTGAACCCAGTTCAGAAGAAAATTGAACTACTGGATCAAATATAAGGGCAAACTAGTTCTCGTGGAGCACTTTTTGATGAAACTAACATGCGTTTACGTTACAAAAAAAGGAAAATCTCGATAAGATTCTAACCTATGAGCTCTCTACCACTGAGGATATTTTATGTCAGCGCTGTGGTCGCTGTGAGCCGGGTGCGGAATTCGTATAGAACAGCCATCGCTGGGATTCGTAACCGGTTCGCCTCATCCCCTGAGCAACCACTGCTCAGTTTTGGTTGCTGCTAGGATCAAAGATAAATACATATCGTTTTTAAGTTAGTTAAAGATTATTGGCTCAGAAACCAAAGAAGGCTAAAATGTGTCAAACACTTGGTTGGAATTAAAAGTCTGGTTTAAATTTCTGAGATGTACCCAATGTGTTTAAGACAATTAATAATATTTCGGTGTGGGGTGTCACCAAATAAAGCAGATAAATAATGAGTCCCAGTTAAAGTAATAACATCTCTATTTTTTTTTAATTTAAAACACTGGGACAAGACATGCTTTATGGTTAACGGCTTATTGCAGCTGGGACAAACAGGCGCTGGCTCGTTCATTATATATGTGTATGGGTTATTCTAGTGTCTAAATTGCCATGACTCTTTTTTTTCCTATCAGACGCAAGTTGTATTAAATGTTGATTCTGTCGATGGCAGTGCAAAATATTTCCAAACGTTTTCCAAACCAAATTTGACAATGAGTTTTGAGTTCCAAACTAAATATGGAGAATGAGATTATTTCCAAACGCTACTAAATTTGGAGAATGAGTATTGCGAGTTCTGGCACTTAGAGACTGTATAGGATGCCATCTGGTGTTTGTTTTATTTTAGTTGTTGTTTAAGAATAATGAAAATGTATTTAAAAAAAATAAATTGATCCCAAATTATTCAATGGTTAGTTTAATTGATTTTGTCAAATCTTAGCTTTATCTTAACAAGTAAGTCAGTACAAACTTTTATGGACATTTAGCTCCTTTAAAGACGTTTTTTATGTGAAAATTTTTAAAAATTCACGCTTATTTCAGTAAAATAATTCAGAAAATAAGACATATTCTTACTTAGTTTTTTTTCTCCTCTATTCTTCTATTCGTATTTATTCTTTATACACATTTAATTCCACGCTAACGTCTAAATGCTTAAGATTAAGATTTCATATCGCTTTATTCTGTGTTAGCTACCATTTACCAAAGCTCAGTAAACCAACTATTAATTATTTCTACTTTTTCATGATTACATTTCTTTTTTTTTTAAATCATTGTTCTGTTATTTTTTATACCTTTAGTTTTCAGGGAAAAGATTAACTGGTGTAAGAACAGATTAAGTTTTTTTTTTTTTTTTTTTTTTTTTTGTCTGATATACACTTTACTTAAAACATTGTTCTGGTGGCTTTAATTGTTTTTGACGCTTATTGGCTTTTAAGAGTGCTTGCTTAAAATGAAAAATTCTTACACTTCATTGCATATGTATCACATTGATTAGGTTATAACATACATCGTTTCACTTTCTTGGTAGCAATATTTTACGCCTTCTGAATTTATTTGATAAAACTTATCAGCCCTAAATATCTGCCTTTTTGTTTTCATATTATAAATCGTGTAAAATATTTCAATGACATTTATTTGATTTTTATTGTTTTTTATTATTGTCTGCGTACCTTCTTCTCTTTTAACTATTTTACAATGCTACCTATATAATTTTCAAATATTCAATATCTGATGTACAGTGCACAAAAATAAAAATCCCTAAATAACTTTTGATCTAAACAACGGATCTTTTCGTTCCAAGTTTACATCTTAATAGTTCAATGGGGTGACCTTAAATTACCTTAATTAGTTAGTCCAGGCTATATCTTAAATTAGGACACAAAAACTTAACTTGAAATAGCGTAATAACTTTTTAACTTAAAATAGCATTTGTACTAATTAATTAGCGTATTTGAAGTCACTACCATGAACCATTAAGATTGAGCCTTAGAACGTAAAGATTCGTTAATTAGATCAAAAGTTAATCAAGTTGGTCCATTAATTTTTTTTTCGCACTGTACATAACAAATCCTAAATTATAGCGCAGGATGTTCTATTTCGACCTCGTGTTATTAAACACCTCACTCAACTCATTTTCTTACTGGTTTCATTAGCAACTGATTTTTAAAGGATCATTTGCTTCGTGATTTCATCTTCTTCCTAAGATCTCTGACTTAACCATTGCTTTAAAAGATCTCTTAATTTACATGATCATTTTGTAAGATCAAAAATAATAATTTAGAATCAATCTTAAATTTTTAATAGAATGTTCGATTTTCTTGAGTAAGAATTTTTCCAGCAATAGAAATAGAAAGAACTTGAATCAGTATAAAATCGTTTACCTAAATAAAAATACACAAATGGGATAAATTTTTTTGCTAAAACAAAAAATAATCAAATACATCTAGGTTCCTCTTTATTTCGAACAAGTAGGAAATGTTTTGTTCGTTGAGAATCATTTCATTTAACTG
This sequence comes from Parasteatoda lunata, assembly GCA_949128135.1. Classification (NCBI taxonomy): domain Eukaryota; kingdom Metazoa; phylum Arthropoda; class Arachnida; order Araneae; family Theridiidae; genus Parasteatoda; species Parasteatoda lunata. The sequence continues at coordinate 19,253,874 of OX421976.1, forward strand.
ATGTTTGAAAAAGATTTTCGTCCAGAATCCATTTATTAAAATTTCGCTGACGCTCCATTTCTGCCTTTTGTTTTGGAAATTTAATTAAAAAAAAGTAAACAAAAATTTCCAGATATAAAAAGAGAGTTAGGAGAGATAATAAGTACGAAACAACACCTTAAATTGATCAGAGAAGAGAAGAATCCGGCAAAGTTTTAGAAGAAAGGAATTTCCGAACACTTTGTTCTTGATTGAAAATTAAGAAGTGTCTCAATAAAAAGATTTACTATTACGAGGAGTTTGAAACACTTTTTAACATCGACAGGGTTGAAAAAGTTAAGAGAAAGAAATCTGGCCAATAAAGGGTATTTAAAGAATTATTTTTTCTTTATTTTTTTTTTTTCAAATGTTTATTAAAACATCTTTACTTCTCCGGCCATTTTGCAACTCAACAAAAACTGCACTGAAAATATTTCAACGTATTTCAACACCAATAATGGTGACAAATAATTTACACCAAAGTGGTATGGTGTTACACCAAACGTAACTCTTGAATCTTGTTGTTTTACTACACCAAGAATGTTTTTTTACACTAACGGGACAATGTTCTTTTCACACAGCCATTCTTTAATTTCCAATTGAACATATTGTTCCTTTGGCTACTAGTACATGCGTTTTATTTTGAAAGTTTGTGACTGAAGCGTTGTGAACAAGGATTATTTCTGGAATTATTTTTATTTGAATGGAAATTTTAGATTTTCAGTATTTTTTGGTGTCTCAAATCAAATCCAGAAATGCAATGTGGAAAAGTCATTTAAATGTTGCTGCAACATTGTCCCATATTAAGTAGTAAGAGTGGGCTTAGGTGATTATTGCAAAACATACTTTGTAGGCTCCTTTAGCTGACTTATATTATTTTGAAATATAACTATTTCGTAAAACAATACAGTTCAGTTCATTGACTGCTATAGTTTCTTTGATAATGTTACAACTCTAGCAATACCACGAAAATGAAAATGTAAAAAAAAAGTAGCAACGGGATCAAAAAGTCAAGGATCAAGAAAAGAATCTACTTGAATCGGGAAGAAAAACTTTTTATCGCAATACTAGGGTCCTTGATGCATTTAGTAACCAACTTGACCCTACACGGTTGGAAATTTCTAGGAAAGAATGGTTACGTTTCTATCTAATTTTTATTTTACAATATTCAAAACAAACAGTCAAATAACCATTAATAAGCTGATAATCAAAGGCGTGAGAAAAAAACGTTTATTAACTGATTTCACATAATACGGTTAAACAACCAGAATTTTATCGCACCAACTAAGTTTACTTAATGAAACCACCAAGTTCATTGAAACTGAATGCATATTATAGACGAGGACTAATTTGTCAGTCTCTAGGCAGACAGAACTGGGATTCGAATCCCAGAGTTTGAAGCCACAATATTTTCTCCGTTCTTTTAAAAGCGTGAAAAGTTTCCAGTGTCCTGCACTCGCCAATTTGCGTCTTGTATTCTTCAGATGCCCATTACCTAACGAAAACATAGCTCTTATGTCTAGTTTATTTTTATTTTATGGTTTTGAAACTATACTAGCCCTAAACGGTTTCAGAACTGTAAAGGTGAAAAAATGTTCTCTATCGTAAACTTTACGGTTAATCGAATGGACAGACTGCTGTCAGTTATTTTACCACAATTTTAGAAAGAAAATTCTAACAGTGTGAACTGAATTAAATTAGTATTTAATCATGCAGCAGAATTCGACCAGTTAAACTCAAATAATTTTTCCATAAAAACTAAATTTAGTTTCATGAAAATTTACGATATTTTCTGGTATTCTGGAAAATTTCGATATTTCATGGGTGTTTTTTTTTTTAAAAAAAGTTTATTCTAGTACTTTTAAACACTTTTTCATGACATTCACATTTGAAATAATATCAATTTATATTCTTTTTTTGATTTTTACTTTCTAGAAGCTGCCAGAATAAACTAAAAGAACAACAAATCTAACTAAATTGGCGACCCGTCTCTAAAATGATCTCCAGCTTTAATAAATATCCGTATATATTGCTGAGAATTTTTGATAGGGTCGCAATTCACGAACATAATAGATGATAAAATATTGCCTTTTCATCGAGTGGAAAAGTTAAGGGCAGGGAAATGGAAAATCGTAAATGTCCGTTAGAAATGCCTCATACTGTCACGACCATTGAAATGAGAATAGACACTTAAGAGGCAAACTACTACCCAAGTCCTGCTGAAGCGATGGAATTTATATACTGTCGATAGTTTCGCCACTGAATATAAAATGGTTCTTTTGGGAAGAAAGATTTTAGTGACAAGAATTGTGCACTGAATTTTATTCCTATTTATCCCCGCGCAGATGTCTATCGGTTTAATAGAAATTTTATTCTTCTTTTATTGTAGGTTTAGTTCTCATGAGGGAATAGCGGTTGACAGCAAGTAAATATGCACTTTTAAGTAAAGATGTTTTTGAAAGACCTTAGGGATGAGTAGGAAAGACTATACATATTCAGATTATATATATAAAAAAATGTCTATGAAATATTGACTAAAGATCAGTTTGCACAGCACTTTGTTATATTTCAAGTTATTAATAATTTTCAAAGCTTCAAATAACTGTCTTGAAACTTCAAAACTAAGCATACATCAGCATGAATAATACTATATATCAGGATACGGTAAATAATGATATTGATTTTTCTTGACTACATCCACAAAACTTTAAGATAAGAACACGAGAACTTTTTTCTAAATTGTTAGAAGAAATTTTTAACTATAATATTGCTTTTTCTTACTGTATATGTGACAGTGATATGGATAATAGTTTTAGTATTAGAAAACAAACTTTTAAAAGCAAAACAAAACGTATACAGGTGCAATAACTGCTTGCTTTTTTATGCTTGTAAATTTCTAAATTGCAATGTAAAAATTAGTTGGAATGAAGTTAATTCTTGGCGCAAGACTTTTGGCGTAACACCACAAAGATTATTAAATAACAATGCCCTAGTATATAGGACATATCAATCTAGCGGGACTTTTTAATTGATAAAAATTGAAATAGTCGATAATACGTTCCTCACATAGGTGACTGCTGCACGTGATATGAACTCGCCACAATCGATGGAATTGAATTTAATTTAATTTAATTTAATTTAAAATATGATTTAATGGCACAAGGTCCAAAACGGACATGTTGCACCAAACACATGGTTTTGACTAAGTTAAGAAAGTGCATCATTTGCATTTATGTTCATAAAAAACATAAATGTATGATAACATGGCGATTACTAGTAAAACTGTATAGGTAAAAACAATAAAACAGTTATATACAATTTAAAATACCAATAGCACGTAAAAATGCAAATATGTTAGGATGGTGAGTTTCATCTAACGAGTCTTTTATACATAAAATGGAACTATCAAAATAGGTGATACACAGGTATGTGGCTAGGTGGTGCAGTTGGTTTGTCGTCGGCGTAAGAGATCAAACAGGTTTGTAACAGGCGTGTAAAAGATCCCTGGAGTACCTTATTGGCTCTTGGCATTTCCGGCAAAATTAAATTCCTAGTGCACTTTAGCATCCAAATAGAGTCTCGGTGCTGTCATCTAGTGTGGCAGAAACTAGACGTCCAAATTTACATGGCCAACGGTATCTCACCCACTGTGGTGGTCCTGAAAGAGTGGATACCACTTCTGGAGAACACACTAGGTTTGCTGATCGGGAAGACTGATTGTGTAGCTCATAGGAAATTAAATGTTGGTTGAAATAAGGGCAAATGATTAAAATATGATTCATGGAAAGTAAAACCTTGCAAGTATTGCATTGAGGAGGTAGATCTCCGAACAGTAAATGAAGGTGGGTGAGACGGGTATGACCTATGCGTAAGCAGGTCAGTTTGATATCTGTCTTTCGCGTTCGCAACACAGGTCAAGGACCAAATTCAGATTTCATAGTGTGTTATTTGTTTTCACTTTGGAGGTCCCAGTGTTGTTGCCACAAAGTCATAATAAATTGTCGTATGAAATTTTTCTTATCTGGAAATGGCACAGGCAGTGATAAGGGACTAGTGGCAGTTCGCACTGCAGAATCAGAAAAGTCGCTTCCTGCGATACCAACATGGCTTGGTCCACTGCCGATGGATGGTCCACATTGAACAGTTGATTTGCTTAAAAAATAGCGATTTAAGATCCTGTGAAGTAAGCATAATTCCTCCGGATAATAACAAAAAACAAGGAAATATATGTAGGAAGGAAAAGATAAAAGAAAATTAAGTAAGAAAATAGAGCGAAAAAAATAAATCAACTAAGGTAAGAGCTCATCGAATTCTATGACAGATAAAATTCGGGAAGGGAAGTTATGTGGCGTAACTACCACTAAGATTATTAAATACCAGTTATTAAATACCAGTAGCACATGTTAACTTAATTTATTCTAGACTCTTCTGATAGATGAATGCTGACACCCAAAATTCAGCTATACTGTGCCTAAAACTAGGTTCAATTTTGAACACCTTGGTGAAACTAGAAAACTGACTCAATTTGATAAAAAGTTGATATAACTAGGTTAAAATTAAACCAGAAGATAAAATCTGCTGTATTTGTAGTACAGCATTAAGTTTGGAGGAAGTACATCGCCATGTAAAAATCATTAAGTCAGATAGTCGCAGTCAAAATTATTGAAGTCATTTCACTTTAAATTTCAAACGATGCGTCAAAAAATTTTTACTGTAAGTGGCTCTCGGGAGGAAAGCTCCTTCATTTATAATGAAATATTTGTACTTTGAGCGGATGTAGCCCAGTGCGCAATCTGTTTACACTAACTTACGATTTTCTATTGTAGTTAAATGATGTAAGCAATTTGATCTCTGGTTTAATCTCGTGCAATTTTCTAAAGTTCTGCATTGCAACTGGTTTGCCAAAGTTGGAGAAGAAACTTTATCCGAGCATCAATTGAGCATAGAGACTTGCCTGAGAGATTTTGCGTTGATTTTACAAATTAATCAACTGTTTTGCTTTCAGAAATGCCCATATGTAAAATTTGCTGGGAAATGTTGTACACAGTTCTTTTTTGGGGGGTCAAGCATAGTTTGAAACACTTTATTTCGCAACATTTTGAAAATGCCTTATTCTTTTGACTCAGCCCTAGTATATACACTTACAGCTCTTATGCCCGCACTAGATTCCGATTTAAACTCAAGCTAGTGTAGAGTTCGCAATACATTTATGTTTGACACAGATTATTTGATTCAGACTCTTGCGTTGTTCACTTTCACATTCAACCAATCGGCTCTCAGCTGTCTTAGTAAATGAAGTGGTTTTGTTTTAGATAACTTAGTTGTTAAATGATGGTGCTCTAGTGAAACAGATACTAAAGAACTTAAAATATTAATTATAATTTGCAAAACTTAACAGTAGTAGTAGTTTATTTAGGCCAAACTAGATCAGCACTATGATATATCGGGAACGGTCTGGGAATCATCCCAGAGGATGATCCAGAGACATGCCATCACAATTTTGATCCTCTGTGGAAAGGATGACACCCCCACTTTTGTAGCCCGGTGACTTACACACGAAGTTGTTCATCTTAGGATAGAAGAGTTTAACAAATCTCTATACCGTACACCCTCTGTCCCTTCGCTGGCTAACGAAAGCCGTCACTAACCCGCACACTGATTGCAGCCAATGATGCTTGAATTCGGTGATCTACTGGGAACCAAATTCAGTTTACTGCGGGATTAAAACGTATTCCAAAAGGTTAACAATTAAAAACCATAGTACCATTTATGAATGTTAAAAATCAACTAAAGATACTGTAATACTTATATCTGAAATATTTTAAACAAATGTTAAGAAAAATTAAAAGTTATTTCGCTTTCGAATCGATCTCCGCGTCACACCAAGAATAAATTAGAATTTTTATACATGCTTCTTTCAAAAAGGGTTATATTTCATTTTAGATTGCCTTTTTTCAGTTTAGAATATTATTATAATAAAAAATGCATGAATCAGAAAAACCATCTGTTTAGAAGTTAAGAAAATATACTCAGGAAAACTAATTGTCACTTTACCAAGATATCGTCCAATACCTAATCGAGAGCTCCAATCAACACCTGTCTGGACATGCCGCCAATAAATAAAAAAGGAAAAAAAACTATCTCAGTCATCAGAGTGCAATTGAATCCTAGGCAGTCCCTTGGGATCATCCTGAAGTTTGAGGACAAAAAGAAAAGGGACAATAAAGAGGACTTAAGAAAGGGAAAAAACAGAGGCCTCAAGGGAGCCTTCCATCCTCCAATACTTTTCCTTCTATTGGAAATAAGAATAAAATATTTTTTCTATACCTTTGGCGTGATTGCTCTTTGGTTAATTTATAAATGATTGAAAATAACATTTTTAAATTAGTTAGAACAACTTTGCTTTCATTACTTAGTTTTTAAGTTAATTGTTAAGTAAAGCAAAGTAAGAAGGATTTGCTTTTAAATCTTAAATTCATTTTAATTCTTTATTTTTAATCCAATTTTCCAATCCATTTGATAATACGAATTAAAGCAACGCTATTTGCTCTTTGCACTCTGCTGTTCTTTTAGGACATCAAGAGACATATCCATCTAAATTTTAAACTTTTTAGATTCGAATATTTATTAATCAAATTATATTATAATTGTTAATTATTATATAAAAATATTGCGTTATGTATTTCAAGTATTCCTGTACTCAAACTAGTTTATATAATTTAAAAGTATGTGGGCATTTTTAACATTTTTAAATTAGTTAGAACAGCTTTGCTTTCATTATTTAGTTTTTAATTTAATTGTTAGGTAAAGCAAAGTAAGAAGGATTTGCTTTAAAATCTTAAATTCTTTTTAATTCTTTATTTTTTAATCCAATTTTCCAATCCATTTGATAATACGAATTAAAGCAACGCTATGTGCTCTTTGCACTCTGCTGTCTTTTGGGACATCAAGAAACATCCGTCTAAAATTTAAACGTTTTAGATTCGTATATTTATTAATCAAATTATATTATAATTGATAATTATTATATAAAAATATTGTGTTACGTATTTTAAGTATTCCTCTACTCAAACTAGTTTATATAATTTTAAAGCATGTGGGCAATGTAGATTTAGACTATGTCAACATTCATCCATCCAAAGGTACCCAAATATAGAATCGAGTTAACATGTCTTATATACTAGTGAATTGGAATTATATTTTTGTTGTTGTAGATATACTACGGTACTCCCCCAGCAGAATTTTATCTGTGAGAGAGTTCGATGAACGGGATACCACTAGTTGATTCATTGCTGCTTTGTGAGAAACCGGACTAGCTGTATGAAGATCACCATACTTTTGAGTGCTGATAGTGAGAGCTGCATTAAGTTCACGGTTGTAGTCGCTCCTGTGTTGCTATTAGCAGTCGAATGTATACAGACTGACGTTGCGTGTGACAGAGACTGAGTAGCAACAGCGAGAGGAGGTGGATAATGCCGCAGTCACAAGTACCATGTCAACTGTTCAATGTGGTAGTATCAGACGCCATCTTAGTAGGCGTCTTCAAATCGAAGGGAGAGTTTCTGCTAAGGTAGGCATGTTCACATCACGTCCGAAGGTTATAAATGTAGGAAGAGCCATATAGACAATGTCAACATTCATCTATCTAAAGGTACCCCAAGAATCGAGTTATCACGTCTTATTTATTAGTGAATTGGAATTATATTTGTGTAGTGGTAGATACACTTCAAGCACTTGGAATACAATTGTTTGTGACTGATCTGAATTGTGTAAAATAGTGTTTTCTTTGGAGTGGTATTGCAGAATCTGATTTAAAGTAGAGTTTAGATGCACTGTACTTCGTTGCAAGTTAAGAAAAGACCATTGCGATATAGGATTTAAGTAATCATCTGCGACTGCATATAGTTCCGTATTATTTAGCTATCAAGTTATATAATTATGCTTTCAAAACAATATAAAAGCTTTTGAAAGTTAAACTCGTCGAAAAGAAATTTAATTCGTGCTATTTTTCATAATCAAAACGAAGGCCGTGCTACATCGTTTCAAGTATTATCCAACGCTTTTTTCATCTAATCATATTTTATGATGATCTTATTTGATAGTTGTTAATTGGTTACGTTTAAAGGGGGGAAAGTAGAAGTGACTGTATAATCTAGGCTAAACACACAATTGAAAGAACACTTCATAGAAATGCAAATAATGATAAAATGGTGATAAAAAATGTATGTGCCCCCCCCCCCCAAAAAAAAACGAGGTACTGACTCTTAAGTAAAGTAATTTTTCTTTTTTGAAGAAGATAAAATTCCAAAAAGATCTAGTGTTAAAAAATAAGAGCAACTTCATAATAAGAGCAGCTCCAAAATAAGAGTTGCTCTTATTTTTTAACATTGAAATTAAGATTAAATGGTTACAAATTGTTAGGTAACTTTGAAGTGCCCCATGTGCAGAGATTCCACAAGCTATTCAGTGTCCGATAAGGGTAATGAAATTAGTTCAGAGTATTTTTTTAAACTTTTCAATGGCATTTATTTATTTATTTATTACTAACCTTAAATCTATTGAAGTGAATTAAAAAAAAAATCATGAAATTCTTTCAAATTTTGATAAGCATTTTGTAGTTAATTAAAACCTAGATAACTTTTCATTTTGATATTAAATATCTTATTTTTAAAAACTCAACAACGGCAAATAGAGGATGTACTTCATAAATAAAACTCAACGAGAAGGTTTACGAGCAACTAAAATAACTAAAAACACATTTTTTTGGGCACAAATAAAGCTGAAATTAAAATAAACGTAAGGTTGAGTCAACAAAATATACAATTCATAAATATAAACTTTTTATCTCCTAATTAATTTTCTCACTGTAAATGCAAGACTAATATGATACTGCAATATTTTCCTCATAAAATTTAATTTTCTAATTAACTTTTCTTAATTCTTTTTTATTTAAATGATGATAATATCAGCTTACGTAAATACAAGTAAAATTAGCATGTTATTTCTTTATTTGATTATCTGCAAATAAGATCGCTCAAATAAAAAAAAAATTACATTATTAAATTAAATGTTTTCTCAAGATAAAAAAAAATAGGAAATGAAGCAAATGTAATTATGCGTATCAACTTGAACCTTTTACTGAAATTTTTTGTAGTGTCAATTCTATCAATAACTATTTTTTTAAAAAAAATTCTATTATCTCTTTCTTTTAAACCCTTATTAGCATTCGTGAGATTATGATTAATTAAATACCAAATAACTTATTTACTCGTGTTAAAGAATTTTGGGAAAAAAATTTCTTGACCAGAAATAATGTTTGTCAAATTATATCCTAATTAAATAGTTTTATCACAATCCAAATACGTGCATTAATCAGTTTTTTTCAAACTGAATTTTACAAATTAAAAATATTTGCACCTTTTTATTTTCAATTTACCTTTGCAATTTTTTTTAGCTTATATATTTTAAGCCTTTATTTTAATTAAAAAAATCTACCATTATCAACAAAAAAAATATTAATTGCATTTTAACTGCTTTAAAAACTGTTTCTTTAAAGCAATTAATTTTATATGAATGTAATTTTAATTTTCACTAAAAGGACAAATACGTTTCAAATTTTAAAAACGTGACTACTTGCTTACAAATATTCCGAAGAAGAATTATAGTGTGTTTTTTTCGTGTGCTATTAAGTTAAAGAGGCTACGTTTTTTCTTAGTTTACAATGGCGCCATCTATAGTCAAGAATTCGACTTCTGCGACACACATACTTCACAGCTCGTTTAAGGGATGGACTCATTCATTCATCCACAAATCGTTATTTTGACCTGAACCAGATAACGATTAATTTCCTATTCAGTACCCCCAGAGAGATGATTTGTTATGGGAACATAAAGGAGTTTGCGACCCGACATATTTTACTTGTACCAGTTACCATTTACAACACGAGAAGTCTTTGACCGGCTTGCATTTGAACTTACGACTTCTTAGACATGGGCCCTAACAACCTACCAACCAGACTGTCCCGGTCCAAGAATTATAATAGTAACTCACACAGCTGTTTTCCTGTTGATACAACTGTTGCTGTGTCGTAACAAAAAAAAAAACTATCTTCAGACTAAACTCGTGGTTTCAGTTAACGAAAGCTAGTTATGAGTTTTTGGCATAAGAACCAATTATGGCTATATCGCTTTTAGATTAAGTTTATAAACGTTAGTTCTGCTGTGAGCTAAAAGCTAAATTGATAAAAATATACCAGTGTCTTTAAGCTATAATAAAATGTAGCAGCGTATCTCCAAACATGTGGTGGAATCAACAACATACTAAGTTCAAGTACAGAAGTTTGATTGCACAGTGTGGGAAGAAAAAAGAAACCAGACTTATTAATTTTTGATCTAATGATCAGATCTTTTCTATCTAGGACCTCAATCTTAATGGCTCGGGGGAGGGGGATGAGCTCAAATATCCTAAGTTATAAGTGCAGACGATATTTTAAGTTACGAAATCATACACAGCAACGTACTTTCTCTGAATAAACATACCTTTTTTTTAAAACGGCTTGGAGTTTCTGACCCCAAAAATATAGGGGTAGCAGCAATCTGGGAAATATGGTCTCCATACTTTGGTCAGGAGAGCGATTCAAAGTTGGGATCTCTTAATGTTAACTTTACTCTTTACCTATTTCACCATATTTCGAGAACTTTTTAAGCGAATTGAAACTTTTTTTACACACAATTATAAAATTCGTTTATCCTAAGATAATTCCATGCAAAAAAAAAAAAAAAAAAAAAAAAAAATTAAATATTTATAATTAATAATTATTTTAATTGATAATGGATGAAAAATTTTTAAATTGTAAGATATAAAAATTTTTGTGTAATTTAATAGAATACAATTTTACATGGAAAAATATAAAATAACAAAATCGCTCGAATAGTTCCTGAGAAATTTAATTGCAAAAAAATAAGATATTTAAAATTATTAAATGAAATAATAATTACCATTATTAAAAAATTCATTTTAAATCGGGGCTTGAATTCCAGTCTTAGAGGATCAAAAATTTTTAAAAAAATTATTTTACTTTGAAAACAAATATATAGCTCTCTTTAGAATATCTTTGTATAGTTGAAATATTTATTAGTTATATATCACTTTTATACAAAATAACAGTGTAATGTTTTATATCATTTTATTTCATCTCATATCATAATAAGTCGTATACGTAATATATTATTTCTGTGCAAAATCTTATAAATAATTACAGATTAGAATTAAAATATATTTTATTTATTTTCAGATTATAATACCTTACGATTTTTGCTAATTATATCTTACATTACGCATAAATAATTGTGTATTAGAGCTACCACAATGTTATTGTCCCTAAAATTTAAACTTATAGAACTCGGTCAAAACTTCTTTTACAGTAAGTGGTGGCTGACAATTCACAACGCGAATGATGTGGCGTCTCTTAACTGTTTGGGTTTGAATGTTCATGTTTGAGTGAAGAAGAAAGAAAGGTGATTTCCGAAGGAAAGAACCGGCCGATTCTATGACGTAAAATACTCTGCATTGTGTCCGTTTGAAAAAATAAAAACCTTTTTGCATGCTTCGGAACCGGTTCATGTTTATGGGTGGTTGACCATGTGAAGCTAAGCCCAGCTCAATTTTAGCTCAAATTTGAGTGATTTATTTATTATTTAATTGTGAGCGAGCAATCAAGCTGTAATTTCTATCGTTTTATTTTAAAAAGCAAACGATAATAAATCTAAATGAAATTGTTATGTTCTGTGACCAATAGACTATGTCTTCGCTTTTATTTTACGTTCGTGGCGTAACTACCACTACGATAAAATAAACATCAATTCACTGGTATATATGACATGCTAACTTGATTCAATCATGAGGTACTTTTTGATAGATGAAGGTTGGCATTGTCGATAACTTCTCCCCCCCCCCACATTGGTGACCTCCGGACGTGATTTGAACACGCAGTAACGCCTACTTCAATGGATGGCCCACATTGAACAGTATGATTAAAATATATTCACTTAAATGAGGCGAATTATGAATCAAAATGATTGAAATTCACACAAATTCAAGTTAAAAAGATCCAAACAAGTGATACATATAATCACTTATACTCGAGTGAAAATCCCTCAAGTTTGAGTAAAAACGATCCACTCAAGTAATGCTGAAAATCGCTCAAACATGAGTTAAAATCACTCAAGTTTGAGTGAAAACGATCCACTCTAGTCATACTGAAAATCGCTCAATCACGAGTTAAAATCACTCAAGTTTGAGTGAAAACGATCCACTCAAGTAATACTAAAAATCACTCAAACACGAGTGAAAATAACTCAAGTTTGAGTGAAATTTTTTTCACTCAAACTTGAGCTTTTTTCTATATAACATTTTCACTTGAGTGATATTTTAACTCAAGAAGGGAAAGCCGCTTTTTACTAGATGAAAGAGTTAAAAAGCACTCAAGTTGAGTTATTTTCTCTCGTGCATTTTAAGTGAGTAACATAAGCGGAGGGATACATCGGAAGTTTTTTAAATATCTTCCGGTTTTATGAAGTTTCTTATTTTTTTACACTTAGCCAACTATCCATTGTCAGAGCGATGATAAAGCTGCATTATGAGGAAAATATTTACGTTTTAGATTTAGACTCCTTTAACAGTTAGCTACATCACAAAATGAAAATTTGAAAAGCGCCCATAGGAGCCCTTAGTAGCAGGTTCCGGTTCTTAGTTATATACGCTTATGAGCTATGAGAGTGTGACCAATACGCATACAGTCACACTCATATAACTCACAGTAATTATTCTCTGGATCAGGTCAAAATTACGATGTCAATAATATCAGATGAAGGTGTAAATTGATTAAAACTATAAAAAACACGCTAAAATGTATGTATGTAATATAATGCAAAGTGAATAAAATTAATTTAAAACGGTTATGTATAATATAAAATACCAATAGCAAGAAGAAAGGGGAAGATGTTAAGATGATGAACTTATCCCACAAATCTTTTATACATAAAATAGAGCTGCCCACAAATGTAAGACGATACTGAGTGAAAAAAGGTCAAACAATTGAAATATGATGAAATTCTAAGTTGAAATTTCCATGTATTGCATAGAAGAGAAGATTTCCAAGAACAGCAAATGAAGTTAAGTCAACCTGGTAGGACCAATTCTAAGACGAGTTACAACGTCAGGACTACGCAAGTATAATTCAGGTGAGCAATCCTATAGTAAAAAAGGTATCTGACGCGGTATATAGGATATAAGAGAGTGGTATATAAGATAGGGTTTTAAATTTCTCCTTGAATCATTTTTTTTTCTTTTCAAATATCAGGAACCTAACAGGGATGGATCTGTAGTTTGAAGTATGACAGTCACTTAAAACTTTTAGTAGGCACAAGTTTCTTAGATAATACAATAATAACACAAACATGAAAAAGCATTAGCCTATTTCTTTGGCATCCTATCATATTTTAAATTCAAAAGAAGAGAAATTGCATCAATGATAAATTAAATTTAAATTTTTATTTGAATAGATTGTCAAAAATAAATTTCATCACCATACTGAAGGACAGGTTCATTAACGAATTTAATGAGTTTCTGTTTAATGATATTCTTTTTTCGCATCATTTCGTATTCCGATCTTATGATCTTTATTACCTAATAAAAAGTAATAAGAAATAAAGATAGGAAAGGAAAAAGGAATAAGAAAATAAGGAGAAATGGGTGAATAGAATTTTTCCGATTTATCGACATTAGTGAAGAAGAAAGAGGGGAGGGAAATAATTCCTCATAAATAAAAGTTTCTTGTTTAAGCCTTGATTGTCAAAATGTAAAGAATTGAAAAAGATTATTTTCAACATTCCAAAAGAAATTTTGATAAATTCCAGTTCAAGAGTTTTCAAGTCAAATTATTTTAAATCTCATTAAAAAGTTTCTTTCATAAGCAAAGAGTCAAACAATTTAAATTAAAATAATTTTTACTTAAATAGATAATATCAATACAAGAAAATTCTTTTTTTAAACTTATTTCTTCGATTAGAAGATTTTTGGATATCAAATAATGAGGCACGCTTAATGCACGTATACAAAATCAACGATTTTACTAACTATAGTTTAATTTGAATCAAAATTTAAGTCAGATGACAGCATTTAATTTTTAAAAAAACGCCCTTATCTTTTTCAACTTTATTGTGCAAAATTACGATGCAAATGTAGTTTTACAATTCAAAAAAAATTTACATTTCATATGTATATATATATATATATATATATATATATATATATATATATATATATATATATATATATATATATGCTATATATATATATATAGCATATATATAGCATAATAAATAAATACAAAAAAACACAAAGAAAATTAAGAAAAACAATAAGTTTTATTTATTGCGCATAAGCTGCAAATAAATAGAACTCATTAAATAAGTTCAAAAAAGAAGATAAAACAAAGGAAAATTACAGACAAATGAAAAAAGGGGAAAAAAGAAAATTATTAAAAAATATATATATATTAAAAGGATAGAATTCTTTTTAAAATAATCCAGAAAAAACTTATATATTTTGCTTTGGCTATATTAATACAATATTAGAAAGCACTGTTTTTTGCAGATATAATCGTGTGGGCTGATGAAAAGATTATATCTTTTTTTTTCCTGGATTTTTTTAAAAATAATTCTATCCTTTTTTCATTTGTCTGTAATTTTCCTTTGTTTTATCTTTCCTATAGCACTACCACACACACATATATATATATATATATATATATATATATATATATATATATATATATATATATAATCAAAATACACAATCAGAAATATTACAAATACAACAAATCTTAAAAAACTTTATGGGATATAAGTAAAGGATGTATTTCTTTACCATAAGCATTTCAAAATAAAGAATAATTATCCTAATATCATGTTGAATATTTAATAATTTGCAACCTCTAATATGTAAATTTTGTCTTCATTTTTTAAAGAGATTTTAAGAAATAGTCTGATTTTAACGGAACACCATTACACAAAAAAACTGGAATTGTATGACTTAAATAATTAGTTATTAAGGCAAGTTATAACACCTACAATTAAATTGACGTAGATGGATCTGGTTAGTTCTGTTTACAGTAGAGTCTAATGGTGCTAGAAACAAAATCAGAAACTAATATATTATAGTTACCAAATTGGACTTATATAAAAAATAGCGACACAAGGTTATAAACTTATTGTGGAGATGATTTAATATGAATTTTGAATAGGATGGTGATTTATTTTATCGAAAAAAGTTTTATCAAATTTAAGAAACTAAATTAAATTTATCAATCTTTTTCGTTCGTAAAACCAAATTCACGTAAATAAAGAGTAGGATTAGGAGAATTCAGGAGTATATATGAGAGATTAAATTTTTTTTATCAAAATAAAAACATTTTTAATTGTAACATGTGAAACTAAAACATCACGCTTTTTTTTTAAAATTAAACTATGTGGTCACTATTTTCATGTCAAAAATACTTTGTTCCCGAATTCTCATAGGCCTTATTTTCACTTCAATTTAGGAGCTAAGTTAGTCACATTCAACCAAAATATCCCACAAATACTTTCAAAAGCAAACAATTTCGAAAAAGAAGATAGTCGTGATTGTTTTAAAACCAACGCTTCATGTTGAATCGAATTTAAATAATAATACCATCATCTCAAGATGACAAAGCTTACAACATCTTCTACTCAAGGTAACAACAGTGCAAGAATCCATGGGTGACAGTATGAAATTTTAAAAAAAACGAGAGAAAAAAATATTCGGAGTCAATTAACTTATATTTATCTAAAAGTACTAGGGGGCTAAGCCTCCTGTTCACTGCCGTTCACCAACCTCGATTATTGCTTTGCAATAATTGTCTTTTCTTGGCAGAAAACAGTTTTTCTAGATAAGTTAAAATTATTCACTTAACATATATGTACTAAAAAGAATTCTGTTTGCTTACTCTTGTGCCTCTACTTCCCACGTCCAAATATGACTATCTATTAGTATTATAAACATTTAGATCTGTTGGTGAACGCAAGTGATTTTTCGAAGTAATCATTTTTTTAAATAACATTTATATTCTTATAACATTATATTGTTCAAACAAATTTGATGAGTTCACAATCATAATTTGATATTCACGCTAATAATGGCAGTACTAGAAAATAAGTTTAAATTAGGGATACAAAAATATTTAAAGGAAAACAATACCTTTACTACTATTGTTAATTTTATGCTGATGACAACCAAAACAATATGGAAATGAATGAGGGAAAACTGGATCCTACCACGTGATTTTCCAGCCAATAAAAATGCGCAGACAACAATGGAAAATGGTGTCAGACCATTATGATTTTATGTTATATAGAGATACCCGTCTCTGAGAATAAATGCATCCAGCGCCAATTTGGCGTCTTATGTGCACTTACTTAAACCTGTAACTCCAACATGCTGTACTTGTAATAAGCCTTTAACATTGCTTAATTCATTTTATAAAGATATGTAATACTAAAATAGGCAATTTTGATTCCATTTCAAATCTACCGACCATATTAAAAATATAATAGACAAAGCCAATGCAGCAGTTAATATCATCCAACCTCTCATCTATAACCAAATTGTCTCACTAAAAATCAGAAAATTACTATACACCTCTACGATCCGACCTATACTTACATATGCTTCACCTGCCTGGACTACTATACCCGAACACCTAATGAAAAAGCTCAACCAATGTCAAAATTAAATACTCAGAAAAATCATCCGTGCCAGATGGTTCATAGGTAATTCAAATATCCATAAAGATCTCAAAATTCCGTTTCTATTCGAATATATATATATAAATTAAATGCAGACTTCTACGATAAAGCCATAAAATGCAGCACAGCCAACTTCAATCAGATTTTTAACTTCGAGAACTATAAAAAAGACGAAAAACTAAGACCAATAGCCGCTCATTTCACCTCCGACGCCTCATACCACAACTATCAGCATAAATAATAGTCTTCAATTCCAGCATCTATAGTCTACATCAATAATCCAAAGCATAAATAGCCTACAGCATCAAACACTTTACCAATACTGAAATCCAGAATGTTACTTCACGTTGACAATCAAACTACAGCCATCCACAGTTTATAGCAAGTTCCTCTTATTATTTTCATTTTCTTTCAGTTACACAAGCAAGGTGCTTGTCTCCCAGTAACAGCCATCCCATAGAATACTGAACTCAAACTGTCTTTTATTTTAACTTTTTACTTTACTTCATGATGTATGGGATAGGAGCCTTCTGCGCGGCCCAGGTGCCCAATTTTTATAAATAAAGAAAGAAAAGAAAGATTTCAAATCTACATGAAGCTTTAATTTTGGTTTTGATTACCCAATGTTAAACTTATTTCGTAGAAAACTGCATAAAAGTATATTCTTATCTTCAGAACAAAGCATTTTATTCTAAGATTCAAGGTACTTTTTAAATGCAATTTCTTTAGCTTTTAATCAAGTTCAAAGACAGTTTTTGAAATTTGGTTTTGATTTTACAGAGTTCAAATCTATTTTATTTTATTTTATAAGCGTCGTTGAACAGCCGACCCAGTTTAGAGTTAACGACTACCAATGTTCAACTCCATAGCCTTGTAATTTGGATCCCAATCTAGAAGACAAGGGAACTCCTGGATCAAGTAATGCGAGAAATTTTATTTTGTTTTATGACTGTAATTGAACAGCTGACCCTTTTTTAGGTTTACGTCTACTAACACTCAACTCCGTAACCTAATCCAGAAGACTAGGGAACTCCTGGATCAAGTATTAGGGCCAACTTGCCATCGTGGAGGAAGGACTGTTTGATGGAACTGACCCGCATTTACGCTACATAGAGAGGAAACCCATACTGAGAAATTTGCCTTTAACCTAGTTATTTTATTTTCAACCGAAATTCGGTACAGTATAGCCAAAACTTGCTAAGAATTTCGTCATTGGATCACTCAAACTATAACTTGTTGGTACGAGAACTGAGAAGTTTATTAAAATATATGAAGCAACAGTGGCGAAACGAAACTTAAGTGCAATTGATATTTTTAGCACTAAAGAAACTTTCAACCGAAGTACTTTATTTTTGAAAGAATTGAAAAAAACAGATAAATATTTCTAAACATTTTATCTGAAATCTTATAAGAAAAGTAACTGAGAAACTTTTAATTACTTACATAAATTATTGTAGTCATTCAATAGAACGTAAGTTCTTAACAAAATTCTATTTTCTCAGTCACTTCAAACAGAATTTTTAAGTTAAAAGGTAAAACAATGAATGTTTTTTCAATGTAAAAAAGGTGAAAATTAACATATTAACTTTAACTGTATTTATGTATCTCTACATGGGTACAAAACAGATTTGACTATACTATGAGTATTAATATCGTTATCGCTACCTATTAATACTCTCGAAGTACAAAGCATAATTGGGACTTTTTCACTGTAATTTTGCTCGTTAGTTAAAGACATTTTAACAAGCTTTTTCTAAACTAATTTCCTAAAAATGATCCTAAGAAAATCATTTTACCGCCTACAAGAACTCTTATTTTCCTTTTATAACAGATTATTAAAAAATAAATTTATTCTGTCTAAAAAAATAATCTATTTAAGAATGGTTTTTTAGATTGTGCTTCTTTGGCAGTAGAATAAAATGGTTTCGTAATATTATTTTTAAGCTATAGTGGGCGTAATTTTTTGCTGTAGTAGCTAGATAAATTTATTTTTATAACTTATTAACACTTGTTTATTCTCGCCCTTCACAAAGTTTTCTTTTATTACAGTGATTTTACACAAATCGCATACACATTTTATTTTATAACCATCGTTGAACAGCCGACCAAATTTTTGGGTTTACGACTACTAATCTTCAACTCCGTAGTCTTGTAATTTTGAGCCCAGTCCAGAAAACAAGGGAACTCCTGGATCAAGTTTTGGGAGAAATTTGCCTTCGTGGAGTGACTTTTTCATGGAACTAACCTGCATATGCGAACATGGCAGGAGAAACCACGAAAACCTCCCACGGTTAGCCTGATGGCAAGGGGACTTTTACCCACGATGCGTCTACCACTGAGGACATTTTACGTCAGCACTGAGGTAAGTGCGAGTAAGGAATTTGAATCGACCAGCCATCGCTGGAATTCGAACCAGGTTCACCTCATCGGAATGCAAACGCTCTATCCCCTGTTCCATCACAGCTCTAAGCATACACATTTTACACATATCACACTATTGAAAACTTACGAACTCAAAAGCAATTTAAATTTTCAATAAAATATCACATGCTCTAGTTTTTTCTTTAGCTCAGTACATATCGCTCTATTTTCTTCTTCTCTTTTTCATATTAACTTAAATATTAACTCAAAGTACGTATAAAATTTTTTACACATTATCTTTACATCGATTTTATTTATACTGCATAGCCAGAACACTTTTATATCTCACATGGGTGTTTCAGCTAGAAAAAATGGTAAGCTCAGTAACAAAAAACTTTAAACTTCAACTTTTGTAGCTTTCTGGTGTGTCAATAAGCTGATGCAGTTTAAAGTTCGTAATATGGAACAAGACGTACTTTATTTTGCCGGTAAGTTTAATAAAAGCGAAATATAAAGAATGACTGAAACTAATCTAAACTAAACTTAGTGGCACGACAGCCTATGGAGGGCCAAGGCCTACTGTGCCCATCTCAGATTGTTTGACTTTGGCCAAACGCGGAACCCATACTGTTTAGTTCCCAAGCATGTTTGGTACTCATTTATCGACCCACTGAAGGGATGAAAGGCTGAGTCAACCTTGCCCAGCCCAAAGATTGAACCCAGGACTTGTGCCGCGAGAGCGCGAAGCGCTAAGTCACCGGGTGTCAATGACTAAAACTAACTAGTGCAAATTGATATCTTTAGCAATCAATTGAAATCATTCAGATTGAACCTAGCAGCAATCAGTCAGATTCAATTTAAAGTCTTTAATTAATTGTATATAAAACAATGTTTAAAAATGCTTCGTTCATCATCTTGATAGATAAGTGAAAATAGAAAAACGTAGAAAAATACCGAATTACTTAAAAAAAATACTTTGATCACTCAAAAGTTATTAGAAAGCACTTAATTGTCGAACAATTATTTAATTAGAGCAATCTAATTATTTTATTTTTGCTAATTAATCATGCATTTATTAATGTTATTTAATTGACTTTATTGTGTAAAAAGAGCAAGTCAGACTTCGGTGAGTTCGAACTAAATTTCTAAATTAATTACTTCCTTAGGTAAATTCTTACCAAAAATTCTATTATTTTTTTCCAGCCAATTTGAATTTTCAAACAAGGAAAAGGTAAAACAATGTAGGTACTAAATAGGTTGTAAAAAAGGTAGGTTGTAAAAAACTAAAAATGAAGTAATTAAGTTTAGCCCTATTTATGCATCCCTAGAGGGGGCAAAAAAAGGATATTTGACTATCCTTTGCGTATTACTATCGTTATCGCTATCAATTAAGACTCTTCAAGTAGGAAGTATAATTGGGATTCAGTTCTTTTTTTAAGCAGTTTTCTTCTTCATTAAAGACATTTCAGCAAGCTTTTTCTTGTATAATTTCCCGGGTGACGAAAAAAATACAATTATTTTACCTCTTACAAAATGTCTCGTTTTCCTTCTAAAACAGTAGATTATCAAAAAATCAATTTGCTTTGTCTAGGAAAAAAAGCATTTAATTTTTTTTAAT
Organism: Parasteatoda lunata; assembly: GCA_949128135.1. NCBI lineage: Eukaryota > Metazoa > Arthropoda > Arachnida > Araneae > Theridiidae > Parasteatoda > Parasteatoda lunata. Next base: position 19,274,697 of record OX421976.1, read on the forward strand.
TAGTATTTTCTTTTTCCTTGATTGGTTTTGAAAAAGTGTTATAATTTTATTTTCAAGATGTAGTGGGTGTAGTTTTTATTTTAGCTATTTTAATCTATATTTTAATAAATGTAGACAATTGTTTCAGTCCGAGGTTTACAATGTTAATGCTTCACCTCTTAAAGAGGTTCTTCACGCATCGCTTTAGCGAAACGCTTTCTCAAAACTGCGTTAAGATTTAATAAATGTAAACAACCGCTGTTTAGAAGGTTGATGCTTCACCCCTTCTTCACCCCAAGTTATTCTACACATGCCGCTTTCGCGAGACGCCTTCTCAAAACTTTTTTTAACTATATTTGCTGTTAAAAAACTTCATAATTGAAAAAATAATTTTTTTACAGATTTTTTGCGGTGTTTCCCCATAGCACGAACGTAAGAAACTTCATGTAGTTTCATGTAGAAACTTCATTTACTTTTTTAAAAAGAATCGACTCTTTTTTTTTTTACTTATATCCATCGTTTTCGCTATCAGTTTAGGTTGTCAAAGTACAAAAGTATAGGAGATTACACGAAAAATTATTGAAATTACGCTAAAGTAATTAAAATTACTCGAAAAAAAGTACTTTTTTGTTAAAGTCATTTCAGCAAGCTTGTTCAAGAGTACTTTTCTTAATAGAAAAAATTCACTTATTTTTTGCCTCCTGCAGCTATTGTTTTTCCATATAATACAGTTAACTAAAATATCAATTTTTAATAAATATTTCTAGAAAAAGAGTAGAATTCTTAAATACAATATAAAAAGTAATATAAAGAGTAGAATATAAAGAGTAGAATTTTAAATAAAATTTTCTTTGTTAGAGAGGGTAATAGATATGCTTCATTTTTCGTTGTATCTTGTTAAACCTCTATTTTTTCTTAAATTTTATTAGCCTTTTTTCGCCATATACACTGACGAGCTATTACATTTTGACCACCCTGCTAATAACATGTAGGACCACTTTTAGCACTCAAAACTGTTAGCACCCGTCGTGGCATTGATTTCACAAGGTGCTGATAGGTAGTCTGCGGTATCTGGTACCAAGCGCTCACCAACTAGTCCTGCAATTCCCTCACATTGCGAGGGAGTAGCGTGGCAGCACGAATTTGGTTTTCCAAGTAGGACCACAAATGCTCTATTGGATTAAGGTCAGGTGTATTTGGGAGCCAAACATGACTTGAAAGTCATTGGAATGTTCCTTGAACCAATCCATGACGATCGACCCTTATGACATGGTGCATTATCCTGTTGGTAAACACCATCCCCGGCAGGAAAAACTGGTTGAACCTGGTCTGCAACTATTTTCAAGTAGCTTACAGACGTCAAGGATTGTTCTATGAGGATTATGGGTCCTAATGTGCCCCATGAAAACATTGCCCACACCATACTACCCCCGCCATCGGGTTATAGCCCATTGTTATAGATGGAGGGTGGTCATAATGCAATGGCTCTTCGGTGTACAGTGAATAACGAGTGGGATTTAATGGCACATATACCGCTCAAGCGAAGCGATGAGTAAAATCTTCACCAACTGCAACTAAGGCCGAGATCCGATTTCCCGTGTTAAAGGTACTGCGGATCGGAGTTCACTTTCCCCAAACGCGTATATGGGTTTTGAATCGACTCTAATCCAAAGTCCTAGAGCAGCGATGGCTCAGGGGATAGAGAGTTCGCTTTCCTCTGAGGTGAACCAGGGTTCGATCCCGGCGATGGCTGGTCGATACGAATTCCACATCCAGATTGCACAGACCACAGTGCTGACGTGAAATATCCTCAGTGGTAGACAGATCATGGGTTAGAGTCCCCTTGCCATCAGGCTAACCGTGGGAGGCTCTTGTAGTCTTCCTCTCCATGTAACGCAAATGTGGGTTACTTCCATCAAAAAGTCCTCCGCGAAGGTAAATTTCTCCCAATACTTGATCCAGGAGTTCCCTTAACTTCTGGATTGGGTTCTAAATTACATGGCTACGGAGTTGAACATTAGTAGTCGTAAACCCAAAAATCGGGTTGACTGTTCAACGACGGTTATAAAATAAAATAAAATCCAAAGTCTAGTAGATTTCAGGGCTGGTGAAGCTCACCTACAGTTGAGTGCCTGGGCAGCGTGGTGCGGAGAGTGATGATTACCAACACTATATGACCTCTGATCTTGCCGATGGCACATGATCTGTAAAAAAACATGCTACGCCAAACAAATGGTTTCAAAATCAAATAATATAAGAGACTAGTAGAACTCCCTAAAGACTGGCAAATCAGAACACTATTGCAATCACAAGCAGGCTAATAATCTCTCTGCACGGCTCACTTCGATTCGATTGGCTTGGCAAGGATACCCCGAAGCTTTCGACATGATTCAAGACAATTCTCGTATAATTCCTTAAATATTAGTCCTACCGCTTTGAAACTCGCATTTTCCAGAAGTGACATTTTGTTAGTAAAAGGATCAACAAGTATTGTCAAGTCGCCAAGATTATCGCCAAGTCAGAAAAATTTGGCCAATCTAGTCTTTCGGAAGAAATTCATTTGGCGTTATTTTCTCTATAAATTTCGTTAGAATTACGCAGATTCCAAGCAATTTAATTAAGCCACTTTTTTTTAAATTTTTTTTTAGGCTTTATCAGAGATATTTAGCCTCGTAACGAATTATTCACAAAATTATACACATATTTACAAATTCGCAATAGTATTATAACATATATTATCAAATAAAAAAAGAAATATCTTAATTGCCGTTTAAAATATTTCCTAAACAATAAATATTAGTAAAATATACGCATTAAAATGAAACAGACCGAGATTCCCTTGCTAATAATCATCATGTATCTGTATATACCTTTGTTACGATTTGGTCGACAAAAGCATACATTTCAGTTTTTTATTATCTTCAGCAGAAGACAGAATTTTTCTGTTGTGAATATTTGAATAATAATTGCTGCTCATGACTCCTCACATTTACAAAAGCAAAGATATCCAATGAAAAGCAGTTGATTTGCATACACGGAAAGATCAAACGCATCTATGCCATCCGAAATAAATATTTTTCCCAAGCGAGTAAAATTTCGGTAACCAAAAATGGAATATCTAACCTAAACAAGGGCAAAGTAATTTATAATAAACAAAATTGATTACGTTCTACTTTACCAATTTCTTGAATTAATATAGAAAAAAAGAATAGCAACGGATTCGTTAATAAATCACGTGAATGTTAAAAATTAATTTATTGAATTTCAGCTCTGCTTCAATCATTAATGAGTTCAAACTTTGGAAGTTGTGTCCGTTTTATCCTGAAAACATTGGTCAGAAAGCTGTTAGACTTATGTCAGTTCAGTTCTTCGAATTTAGAAAATTTTTGAACGAATCTAAATCAAACTATTATTTTTTTAATTACACAAATAAATAATTCCTCAAAAAAAAAAATAATTCACAAAATAATTCACAAAAAAGTTAATAGTTAAACGAATCTAAATCAAACTATTATTTTTCCGGATAATTCCACAAAAAATCATGTATGGCTGAAACACGGGATCTTTCCGTTATAGGATTAATTAAATGACCATTATCAGACCAATAACCGCTAGTCTGCAAAAACATAAACCAACTTAATTTTTCCTGCTGTTACTTACTTCTCAGGCTTTAATCTTTTTATTCGATGTATTTTTATAGTCATTATGAAAGTTATTTTTTTTACTCCTAAATATCATACAAGCTCTATTGTCTTGAATTGAATATCATCCTTCATTCGTGTTTAAAGATAAATCATCTTCCGTTCAACATTGAGAACAACATTTCAACATAACCAACAAGTAGTAGTAGTCACAGGGGCAAGTCTCGGACTATAGTGTCTGTGTGGGATAACAGTCCATTCAGGTTGTCACCTGTTAAACAGTGACAAACAGGTGGTGACCATGAAATGTTTTCGTGGTTTTCCTCTCCGTGTAACAGAAATACGGTTTAGTTCCACCAATAAGTTCTACACAAAGGTAAAGTTCTCCCATTACTTGATCCAAGAGTTCCCTTGTCTTCTGGATAAGGTTCAAAATTACAAGGCTACAGAGCTCAATATGGGTAGTCGTAAACCCTCAATTGGTTCGACTCTTCAATGGTGGTTATAAAATAAAATTAAGCTCGTCGAGCCATGGTGGCTCAGGGGATAGAGCGTTCGCTTTCCAATGAGGTGAACCGGGTTCGAAGCCCCGCGATGGTGGCTCAGGGGATAGAACTTTCGCTTTCCAATGAGGTGAACCAGGTTCGAATCCCCGCGATGGCTAGTAGATACGAATTTCAGCATCCATCTCGCAAACACCACAGTGCTGACGTAAAATATCTTTAATGGTAGGTGGATCAAGCGTTAGAGACCCCTTGCTGTCAGGCGAACCGTGTGAGGTTTTCCTGGTTTTCCTCTCCGTCTATCGCAAATGTCGGTAAATTCAATCAAAAAGAGTCCTCCATGGAGGCAAATTTCGAAGAATGCTTGATCCTAGAGTTCCTTTGTCTTCTGAATTGGGTTCAAAATTACAAGTCTACGGAATTGAACATCGGTCGTTGTAAACCCAAACTCGGGTCGGCTGTTCAATGATGGTAATAAAATATAAAATAACTTAAACTTCGTTGAACTATGGTTGCTCAGGGGATAGAACGCTTGCCTTCCAACCGCGGTCAACCGCGTTCGATTCCCAGCGAGGGCTTGTCGATACGAATTCTGCAACTGGCTTTCACCGACCACTGTGCTGACTTAAAAATATCCTCAATTGTAGACGGATCATGGGTTGGAGTCCCCTTGCCATCAGGCTAACCGTGAAAGGTTTATGTGGTTTTAATTTCCATGTAACGTAAATGCGGGTTAGTTCCATCAAAAAATTCTCCTCGAAGGCAACATTTTTCCCACTACTTGATCCAGTAGTTCTTTTGTCTTCTGGATTGGGTTCAAAATTACAAAACTACGGAGTTGAACATTAGTAGTCGCAAACCCAAATGATTAGGTCGGCTATTCAACGATGGTTATGAAATAAAATTAAGCTTTATCGACTGAAATAGATAAATATGCACAGATATGAGATTTAATATTTTCCTAAAAACAGTGTGGTGAGATAACAGAACAAATGCAAGCAAAAACTGATATAGCGTCAACAATACTAACTAACAATGTAACTAAATCGAATGATTAAGTAGAAATATTAAAAAGAATAATTCTACAGATAAGATAAATCGAGGATAAGGTTGTATTCAAATATAAAAGACTTTACATTTGGGATTATCCTAAAGCATTTAAACAATAAAACTATGACACAAAAGAAACTGAGAGCAATAGATTAATTTTAATGCTTTTAAGAAATGTATTTTTAAATGATTTTGTATAATTTTTAATGTATTAATCAAAACGAAAAACTAAAATCGGCTTGCTCTTTTAAAAGAAAAATTATTTATTTACATTGCCCTAAAGAAATAAGTATGTCATTTGCTTTTATATGGAAAAAGAGATGTAGTTCTTATAGTAAGATACAATTATTTTATTTTCCTTTCTTCGCTTATAATTATGCTTTGCAACCGGAAACTCTACTTTTATGAATATTTGAATAGTAATTACTGTTCTCGTTTATTCTCTTTTCATAAAACGCCAGAGATATTCAAACAAAAGAAAATGATTTACATAAATGAGAAGATCAAACAAATTGAAAAGACTTCAAATGATTATTTTCTCCATGGAAATTTAGTTTTTTGTCGAATTTGAAATTAATAAAAGGTAGTTTTTAGTGAAAAAAAAATATTTTTAATTTTAGTTGATGAATTTCAGTCAACTTAACAATTGAGACTACTCGAAATATTACAGTAATTAGAAAGAAAAACCAAAAGACAGAGTACTGACTAATATTGTTTAGCATATTGATGTAATGGACATTATCTTTAAAATGAATGATACTATATTAAAAGGGTTTAAAAGAAATGCTTCTGGAAATGTTCTAAAATCAGTTAATTTACAGATTTTGTACGATTTAGAGTACAAGAAAGATAACAGTAGTTACGAGAAAACAAAGGACCAGAACACTGACATATATTGTTTAGCAGGTTTATGTAATGGATATTATTTTTAAAATGAATGATACTATTAATGAGGCTTAATATAAATGCCTTTTGGCAGTCTTTAACCTGAAACAATTTTCATCTTAAATTCAGTTAAGTTTCAGAATTCATTAATAGAATTTATTATTCGTTTTATTTCTTTATATAATAGTACAAAAATTCAATTCGAAAGCGACAAAAACAAAAATAAGAAGAATACGGTCAAAATATAAAGCACAAGTATTTTTCGTCATCAGTAGGCTCATCACCCGGAAACAAGTGTTTTTCGAGAAAAGCTTCTTTTATTTTGGTTGATTTGAATAAAATTAGCTTTTGTTAAAGCCAATTTTATGCAACGAAATTAGATTTAAAAATGCATAAAATGAAAGAAAACATATCGTACCGCATTAAGCTATAAATTATCGAACGTAAACTGACATAAAGAGTTAACTTACAAACGTAGGTGAGAGGATGTATGCTTCTCGCTTTTATTCTCTGTGTCTTATAATGATTTGTTTTAAGGGATTAGCAAGCATTAAGCAGACAGAAATGATATAAATATGATCAAGTTTTATTGGTAAAATTAATTAACTTACAAGGGAGACTAGGGAAATGTGACTCGCCAATTTCGAAATAAACTAGTGGGATGTATGCCTTATGAGGAATAATTTTAGGGGGCAACATTCATTTCGGCCCATAGGAGGTCCCATGAGAGAAAAAGTAATTCAATATATAGAAAAATCGATATTTTATTACTTCAATGCAGACTATTAGTTATTGTAATTATCTCCTACTCCAATTAAATTTGTGGTACTTTCACATACTATATAATGCATATTTATTGTCTAAATTGATTTCAAAAATTTTATATATCTGTAGTTTTTCAGAAAAACCTGTTAGGCTAATTTAAAAAAAATTGGCATCAAATTTTTTAAAAATCTTTTTCAAAAAATTTTTCAATACGTGAACAGCAATAAATTTCATTTATACGAGAGTCGAAATATACGAAAACACTTTTGAAAAAATCAGTCTAAAATAAGTGTATTTTCCAGAAATCAATGTTTAATATGTATACAAGATGTTCCTTTTTAAACAGTATTTTGGTAATACTTGAAAAATACGTTTCGTTCCCTAGCTTGTAATGAGACAGAAATTATTATATAATTATTTTTTAAGGTAGATCTTCGTTTATAAAATAAGTGTATTGAAGACAAAATTTTTCTTGGAATGAATAAATATACAATCTTCAGAAATTTTTTAAAAACATTTTTTAAAACTTTTTTAATTTTTTGAAAAAAATTTTTAAAAATGTTGATCCCAATTTTTCTTTTTTTGAAATTAACCTAACAGATTTCTCTGAAAAAACTACAGATGTAAAAAATTTTCGAAATCAATTTTGACAATAAATATACATTATATAGTGCGTGAAAGTACCACAAAATTAATTGGAGTATGAGATAATTACAATAACTAATAGTCTGCATTGAAGTAATAAAATACCGATTTATCTATATATTGAATTATTTTTTATCTCTCATAGGACCTTCTATAAACGAATGTTCCCCCTAAAATTATTCCTCATAAGGCATACATCTCACGAATTCATTTCAAAATTGGCGAGTCACACTTCCCTAGTCTCCCTTGTTAGTCAAAAATGAATTCGTTAACAATATAAACAAGTAAAAATAATTAAAAATACATTATTGTAGCTTCAAAATCATCAAAAATTAGAACTAATTGCATTAACTATAGCCGATTATCTCATATGTGAGTATCAGGGGTCTGCTGCCCCCTGGTTGCTTTCGATCGTAAACACCCTAAACAGCAATATGTGAAATTTGACGTACCCCAATATTCAATGGAAATATTAAGTTACGTTACGTAATGAGATATAATATAACTGAAATATACAGGTGAAATTTTGCGTTTTCAAAATATATAGTTAATATTTAAAATTAACTTCCAATATACATTTAAATTCTAAAACAATCACCAATACCTTGATTTTATTAAGCGTATCCCCAATACACAATGGAGATTTAACATAACCCCACTAATAGTCAGATTTTAACATCTTAGATATAAAACTCTATTCGTGTAATGGTATTAGAGCATGTATAGATATAGTAATAAATCTTGAATAAATCTTTATTAAGTCTTTCGAGAGACTAAGGAAATCGTATGGTTTGATCCCCGCTCTATAAGGTAATAGATAAACGGATAACCTGTTTATAAGAATAAAACTTTAAAATGCCAAAGTTTTTCCCATAGATTCAATGTTAAAGAGCCCGTTTAATCAAATTTTTCCACGAATAATGCAAAAAAAAATGCAGTCAGGAAAATGTGTTAAAAAGATGTATACAAAACTGCATGAACAAACGAACCACACTTACGGTCATTATAATTTTATAACTCAAGTAGTAAGTTCCTTTTACTTTTTTTCTTTTCTTGTCTTTTTTTTTAAAAAATAATAAGTATCTTTAGGAACCATTCCTGTATTGGATTTCTAACACTAAATTATTTCCTATTTCTTTCTTTTTAAGATTATTTTCCTCAACTAATTAAACGTTAACCCAATTTTAAACATCTCTGCTAATACGCTTAAGAACACAAATAAAAAGTGGATTGTTAAGATCAAATATTGCATAATTGAAATTGTTGTTTTATAGTAAAACACTGAACGGTCGATATAAAAGCATAATATTCTTCAGGTAAATATGCGTTTACTATTACGAGACATACTCAGTGTAAATTCTATTTTTTATTTGTTTCCGTGTCAGATTTAATTCAGAATACCATTTGAGGCACTTACATTGAATATGTAAAGTCGTTTACATTTGGAATATTAGAACCGAATCCTACTCAAGCCGTAATAAGTTAATATTGATCCTCTTTTTCTCTTTATCCATTCATTCAATAATAATCTCCCTCCCTAAATTTCAATATGTAAAGTCGTTTACATTTAGTGCAGCATTATAATTAATTAATTCCTTTTTTACCTTACTGATTCATTTATTCACTGATTCTGGCAGTAAGCTCTTTGTTCAAACAATCAACATTTCATATAAACATCAAACTGCCTGTTAAATATTTCTAAAAATTATCCTGATTTAGAAATTGTCGATTTCGAAATTAATTGAGAAATGTTTGAAAGTGGCGAACACAAATAGCATTCAATAAATCAAATATGCTTAAAATAGAATTACGAAAAGCAGTTAATTTGCTCATGAAACCTCAAAGGCTATGTTTGCTAACAGTGAGAAACAAGCTATTTGCTTAGCCTAAAGCCACATTATTTAAAGAGTAGAAGTAAAAAAAAGTGCTGACTTGTTCTATAGTTGTCATCAGCTCTCAAGAGAATCTTATCTAAACCTCAGCAGAACGTTGATTAGGGCTGGAAGGAATGAAGAATAAATCCGATGATCGGAATCCAATGATCAATGAAGTAAAGTCAGCAAATTTTCACCAACAGCTCTCAGAAAATGAGGCCAAATAACAGATAGGATGGTACTGAGGACATATTTGGTCACAAATAGCAGTTTTCAACTTATGTTTATATTCATATAATGGTATTTTAAAAGTTTAATACAAATTTTATGTCACTATTGTAATTAAAAGTTAAATAAAAAAAGACAACGTTATGCATATACAATAATACTTGTAAAAATACTTCGATTATTGACTCAGTACCGCTAGGTTAACACATAGATTAGTTGACTTTTTATTTATAAACTGATTAGAAATCAACACCATAAATTAATTTTTTTACTTATTAACTGATTCATGATCCGCTAATTCACTATTACGCAACTTTACTTATTAGCTGGTCAATTTATTCACTAGTTTCGTTCTTCACTAATCAACTGGTTTTGGCAGTTCGCAGATACCTTGCGATTCATTGAGTCGTTTTTTACCGGTTCACTTTTTTACTGATTCGTTGATTACCCCATTTATTGATCAGCTTTTTTCTTAATTCTTATCACTTAATCATTAAATTTAATCGAAGAACATTAAAAAAGCTAGACTATAAAAGATGTTAAGGAAAATTTCAATAATACTTTTGAAGACAAAATATTCTAGTTCAAAAAACACGAAAGTGAAGTCGTAGCCAAGTTTAAGAAGTTTATAGCTGTTAAAGTTTAGAATTAACCACGTCCCTGTGTATAAAGTATTTAATAAATTACTAAAATTTTAAATAAAGTTATCAGTATTGTTTTGAAAAAAATATAGTTCATCCAAAAAATATTATTGGAAATATGCAATTGTATAAATATTTACTTGAATAAATATCAGACCCTTGAAAAACATTTGAAATATGACTTGGTAAAAATCTCTCCACATTAAAAAAACGTGAAACCCTAAGCCACCACCGTTGCGGTCTTTTAAGTAATTTTACGTAACATTTAGTTTTCCTACGCTAATACTGTGCACGCACAGAATGAAGAGTGTGTAGCAAAATGTACTGGAAGTAGTAAGAAAAATTTCATTCTATAATTAATTTGAAAAAGTATTTATTGCTGAACTAGTAGCAAAAGAAAACACGTAGACCACTCTGCGGCCCTAAGAAATGCAGCTTCAGAATTGGGCTAAAAGAGTCTATGAACGCTATTTTTTTAATTTTAATTTATTTATTTTTATTTATTTATTTTTATTTAATTTATTTATTCCTTTTATTTATTTTATTTATTTATGTTATTTATTTATTTTATTTATTTATGTTATTTATTTATTTTATTTATTCATTTTATTTATTTAATTTATTTATTTAATTTATTTAATTTAATTTTTTTATTTATCGATCCTTCTATCTGTCTATTATTCCTTTTTTTTAAAATTCGAATATGTTTATACAAAATTGTAATTTTAATTCCTTTTTTGCAAATTGATTACTTATCATTTGTAGCAGAGAATTTTATTTATCTCCTTCGAGATCTTTATTTTTTAAACTCACGCTCTATTTAATATATTAAGTGACGAAAAAAAGAGAGAAATTAGATGTTGTCAGATATTCATTTTAACATTCATGTAGAATGAGTTAAAACTATGAAAGTATCAGTGGTAGACGGATTGTGGGTTCGAATATATAATCGTTGGGCTAACCGTGAGAAGTTTTCCCCTACATGCAACGCAAATGCGGGTTATTTAAATCAAAAAGTCATCCACGAAGGGAAATTTGTCCCAATACTAGAACCTGAGTCATGGTGGCTCAGTGGAAACGGCGAAAGGGGTCTTATATTTTTCAGCAAACATTACATTTTTTAACATTGAGTTCTAGTATTTCTTTTTACTAGGAATTTATGATCTGTGGCTCTTGAGCTACCTGTCTAAAATTTTCACCCAAAATTTTCTGCACCAGAAAGCAAATCAAAATGAGAAAATCTAATAAAAATGAGAGATTTGAGAGATTTTTATTTGAAAACTGGCAACACCATACAGTGTTGGCAACGTCTCTTAAATGAAAATATCTGTTTCTTATATACTTTTTGGCTGACAATAACGAATCTATTTTTAAGTACTCATTGTTTAAAACGCACTATTTTTGCAAAAAATTCTTATTTTAGTTTGACGTTTCTGCTCATTTTAGCAGTACACAATAACAGCTTAGAAAAATATTTGATGGAACCGGTTAGTTTTGATATATAAATTAAGCTCTTCTTAATACGGAATGCAATTATTTCATCTGAGAGGCAGAAAAAAAACGTTCAAATGTTTTGCAGTGTAATTTTTTAAACGAATTAATTTTAATGGTAAAACTATGTAATCATTGGGAAATGGAATATCTCTATATTTTTACCGCTCAAAGAGTTAACTTCATTTATAAAGAAGTGGCTGATACCACGGAAAAACTTTCCATCGCAAATTCTGTTTTCCTTTCATTACTAATTTAAAATTTATAAAAATAGAATCTGTAAAGTATAAAAAATGTGAGTTCAAGTCATGAAGTCTCAATTGCTGGAAAAAATTTAAACTATCAAAATGCAAGCGAAATATTGGAAGAGAATTTCACCATTGGTAAATCCAAAGTTATCCTCTTCTCCTCTATACATGATACTCTATTCACTCTTCTATACATGATACTCTATTTTCATTTTCATACTGTGAAAATTTCTTTTCAGTATTTGAAATTTCACTTCATGGCTTACTATGGATTTGCCTAAAATTTCTATTTTTATACTTTAAATTTTAAATTTCTCATGAAGTTGAAAGAGAGTTTGTAATAAAAATTACACTCGCGGACGTCCTCTTCAGGACATTATTATCAGACTTATTGCTCAAAGATTTTTTTTCTTTACGAGTTTCACGTCACCCTAATGCCTAGATTTTCGTTCCTCCTTTTTATATTTTTTTACATCAGACTAATTTATAGCACCGTTTAAAATTCTTTACTAGAATAAATAATGTTATTTAAGTTACATGAAATAAAGCAGACTCTAACTCTTATGTAATTTACGGAAAGTATAATCAAAATCAATTTCATACTAATGAAATTCCTAATTAAAACATAATATAACACTTAAGTTATATTAAGTTTTATGTTAAAACTTCAAATTAAAACATAATATAACAACATAATTAAACACTTAATGATTTCATATATTGAATTTATAGTATGTATTATTTTTAGAGTAGGCTCTTACAGCTGCGGGGAGGTATGACATAAATTGTGTTTGAACGATGGGATGCTTGCAAGTGACGTAGTTTGGATATATTGATCCTGTTTGATAGTTGAAACTTGACATTTGTTAACGTTTGCAACTGCAATTTCCATTCTTTTTCGAGTAAGCCCAGCCCGTTAAGTGTCAATTCTCTTAAGTAACACGTTCTATATTCTTACTCAAAGATTTTTTCACAAAGATTTCAATTCTTTCACTATCTATTTTTTACTTAAGTGAAGACAAGCATAAAGCCATATAAAACATAAACAAACTAATTATGCATCGAAATTGCCAGATACACAAAACAAAAATATATCACGGTTACACAAAAATACATAAACAAATACTAAATCTAAGTTAAGTTTAGAAAAAAGTAGGCGAGAAAGAATTATATTTCAACAAATTAGATGTGCGATACTGCGTTGTGTTTAATTAATTTCACGTTAATTAACATTCTGACTTAAGTGGAGAAACTCAGCTCAACTTTTACACGCTATTTGCTTATAAACGATCAGCTGGAGCTGACGTCATAGATCACGTGTCTGGGTATCTGTACAAGTACCCAGTTTTCAATTGTTTTTGAGAAATAAAAGATTTTTGACCAGCATAATTAATTAATGCGTCTGTGACTAGATCTAGGGACAATAAAGAAGTGTGAATTTTTAAAATTAAATGGTAGCTAATAGTAGAATATAGCCAATTAGTTTAGTATCATAAATTACTCAACTTTTGTCATAAAGTCACTTTTTGAATGACGTCACTGTGAAAAGACGGTATAGAATAGATTAATTTAATTGTAAATACTAGTGGGTACGAATGGCGCCGTTGTGAAACCACTAAATTCGTACCAAAGAAAATTCAGTTATCTTTGAAACGAGAATTAAGGAAGCAAGAACTCAATAAAAGTGTTTCAAAGTTAATTACTAAGTCTTCATTCGAAATGTTTAACTTTCACAAAGTCGCAAAGTTTGTCGTTATTATTCATTCCAAGGAAAAGAAAATGTTTTAGAATTAACTTTCTTCAAACTAACTCGAAAAAAAGACGGCATATTATAAAATGAGAAAGACATAAAAGACAACATATTGTTTTAATATATAAAATGAGTTCTGGAGCAAAAATACATTGTATACGTTCAAATGAAAGTTAGAAAAAAAAACAATATTTTACATGCGTTCAACTGAACACTCGGTAAAAAATAGCAGAATCAATGCTTTCCATTGAACAATAAAAAAAATTATATATTATGTCTTTAAATTAAATAAAATTGATTAATTTATCTAAGCTAAACAGAATGTTAAGTCATTTAAAATAGTTGATAATAAATAAATAGTCCACAAAAAAATGAAGTGGTAATGCATCACTTGATTAAAAAACTCCACTCGCTTACAAAGTATACAGCAAATCACTTTTGTTTCTCCTTAATCATGTCTGGCACGTCTTGAAAATGGACACCTGTTTTAGAGGAGCTTAAAACATGTCGACCATCATATCCAATTTGTTAATTTTTGAAGCGAATGAAGTTTTTTAATCAGGTAATATTTGATTTTTACTTTGAAATAAACTTTTTATGATTAATTTTTCAAATGCAATAACAATTAAAACCGTAACCACAAATTCTCTTAACGCAAACTTTTTGAATCATTTAATTAAAATGTGTTATATCAGCTAAAGCTATCACCTTTTTTCGAGTTGAGCGCCTTCCTAATTATCAAAAAACACTCCTTAAAATTTAGCTTGTCCAAACTTAGACATTATGGTTAGACTTTTCAAATAATCTTAAAAATATTGACCACACAACTTTTCCTTTAAAAAAATATTATCTACAAAAGGGCTCTACTAAATATTAAATACATGAGGAAAACGTTTTAAAAATCAAATTTTAATTATATCTAAATAATATACAATATTTAAGCAAGTATATTCTACAAAAATCGGTTTAAAAAATAGATGCAAAATTAAGTAAGATTTCAGTCATCATTCTTTAAAGCAATCATACTGAATTCCTGTACTGGAAAATCCAAAATAATGAAATAATTCTGATACATATCTCCTAATATTAAATTTTCCTATGTATTACACAAAGGACCATCAAGTATGGATATGGAAGGATTAGGCAAAAACAGGAAAAGTTTGTAAAAGTATTAGTTAAGGACAATATGGATATCTGAAGTTGGTAATCTTCATTGTTAGAATTTCCATTCATTTAGAATTTCCATTCAAATAAATGTTGATCCAATTAACCGCACAATCTAGGTTTAGCAATATTTAATTACTTTGTGTGTTTGAAACCATTTACAGCAAGTATGGTTAAAAAAACTGCCAATACAAAACTATACGGTTTTGTAATCATTTACAACTGGCATGTTTTCAAATCAGTATAATTAAAATTTGACTGAGCATTGGAGTTAGGTTATGTTAAGTATTTTATTGAGTAAAGGACGTGGGATTTATGTTGTGGATTGTCTTATGTGTGGTATCTGGAATGTGGATAAATAGTTTATCTGGTGGTGCTATCTATCGGGAAAAGTAGGAAATGTTAGACTATTTCGTATTAAATAGCTATGTGTTGTTGCCATCTTTGCGTGAATAAGTGTTCACATTCTGGTAAACCAGAGTCACAAATTGACACCGTACTCCTAGTGGGTTGAAAGAATGAAGGAAATATCGGGGTGTCAACTTGAGGATCTGAATCCTCATTTTGCCGGTCGTGAAAGTAGATCAGCCCATTTGGCTAAAGTATGCAACCAAATGCATGTAACTAATGTCTTCATAAGGTGTAAACCATACACTTATTAATATTAGATTGTTAGGCATCTACTGTTATGTTAAGAATCCGATAATTTAAAATAAAAATATATATTCATTATCCTTATTACAAGTCTTTTCGAAGAACGTGCACTCGATTCTCATTGACTGTAGAGCCTGATAGGCGTAGAAAAAATTCTGGTTGTTCAACCGTATTAAGTAAAATCTGTCAATAAACGATTTTTCTTACAGTTGACAGTTTGATAACCATCAATTTCATGGTTATTTGAATGAATATGGTAAAATAACAATAAAATAAATTGTTATTTAACCATATTTTCTGAGAAATTTCTTACAGTGTTCTCTGAGGTGAGCATCTCGAATTTGCTGAGAGGAAGCGCAGTATAAAAAATGAAAGAATCAAAACATTGCTATCAAGATGTGTGATTACTGTATTTTATTTTATTCTACCATAGCAGTTTTTGGTTAAATTAAAAGGTTTACTTTCTTTAGGAAAACATTATGCCAAGCCTTCTAAGTGCCATAATTCATTCTCTTTTTTTTCAGACATACTTTATAGCACTCTTTAATCAACTTACGTAAACGTGTATTGTTGTTTAATTTTGACGCAATATCACAGAGTCTAGATCTTGGGCAAATTAACTTTTTATTTAAATCACGATGAATATGTCAAATGTATTTTCTTAAAACCAGTACCATTTTATTACAATCGCAAAAGAATAAGTACTATCTTATAACGCTTTATAAATTGTGTCAAAAACAAATGTAATGTTTTTGAACAGATTTCTCTAAGAAGTTAAAATCAATTCAGTTTCAAAAATGTGCAAATAAATGTTTATAAAAATAGCCAAAGCAAAATCTCAATTTTGCTGGATAGAAATATTTCAAATTCATTTAGTAACATTTTTGCTGGGCATTTGTTACTAAAAACTCGATACAATGTAAGAACTTCTAATTTATACTTTGTTATAAGGAGTTTTGAGAAATTATTAAAAAGTATAGATTAAAGGTGGCCATAACGCATATCAAATACAAAATTTTGATTTTTTATGGCATATAAATTTAAAAACTAATTGTTTAAACATCTGATAAAGTTCATGAAATATGAAATAGCTATTTTTTATCTCGAATCAAATAAAAAATTAATTATTTAAACATCTGATAAAGCACATGAAATATAAAATAGCTATTTTTTATCATGAATCAAATAAAAAATTTATTGTTTAAACATCTGATAAAGCACATGAAATATGAAATAGCTATTTTTTATCACGAATGAAATAAAAAAAATTTTGTTTAAACATCTGATAAAGCACATGAAATATAAAATAGCTATTTTATATCATGAATCAAATAAAAAATTTATTATTTAAACATCTCATAACACACATGGAAAACAAAATGGCTATTTTTATCGCAAAAAAAAAAATTAAAAATATTCAATGTTTAAACATCTGATTACACACGTGAAATACAAAATAGCTATTTTTAGTGCAAATAAAAAAAATAATTGTTTAGACATCTGATAACACACATGAAATACTAGATAGCTATTTTTATCTTAAATAAAATAAAAAATAATAATTGTTTAAGCATCTGATAATCAAAATTGTAATTAATATGCCAGACATGTGTGAGGTAATAAATAAATGACAGATGGCGAATTTTCGATTTAAATACATTTCTATACCATCAAAATATTTCCCGATTTCATTATAAATTACAAGGAGATATTACCAGTTGTTCATCAGCATGTAACAAATAAGCAATTTCATGGAAGGTGACCAACTGAAGATTACATGGAAGCAACGTTCCAATTAGGCAGCTGCAAGTTAATTTTATATTCTGTCTTTAGTGGTTGCTTAAATAAGAGGTATTTCATTTGCAGCAATTAGCCTAAGGTTTCCACCTAATGATTTTGAAAGTACCTCCCTAATTTCGAACAGAATTTTCATCCCCATATGAATTGATCCTCAATCTTCTCAGTATGCATTTTAATCTTCGATGCAAGATGCTTAAGTGATTAAACGATACCTACTGCAAGCAATATTTTGGTATATTTTTCTTACGATGCATTGGACTAAGATTTAACTATAATTACATATTCTCAAAATTTCGACAATATAAAAATAGAAGAATTGCAAGATTTATGAAATAATTTTAAAAAAAATATTTATAAATAGTAACATGCCATTAACAGGCGTTAATATTTCCAGCCTTTTCAAAATCAATGAACTCTTACTTTTTTCTCCTATACATTAAACCTTTTCTTCAGAAAAATAATACAAGAGAAATCAAATTCAATAAATTGATATTTTTTTCTTTTACTGGTTATATATTTTCATAAATTTTCAAGATATCTATTGAAATCTTTTCCTTCGAAAAACAATGCAACCAAAATTAAATTCTGCAAATCGATAATTTTTTCTTCTTTTACTGGTAATATATTGTCATAAATATTCAAAATACCCATTAAAATCTTTTCCTCAAAAAGATACAATGTCGCGGTTATCAAACTCCATAAATAGATTTTTTTTCTTTTACTGGTTATATATTTTCATAAATTTTCAAGATATCTATTAAAATCTTTTCCTTCGAAAAACAATGCAACCAAAATTAAATTCTGCAAATCGATAATTTTTTCTTCTTTTACTGGTAATATATTGTCATAAATATTCAAAATACCCATTAAAATCTTTTCCTCAAAAAGATACAATGTCGCGGTTATCAAACTCCATAAATAGATTTTTTTTCTTTTACTGGTTATATATTTTCATAAATTTTCAAGATATCTATTAAAATCTTTTCCTTCGAAAAACAATGCAACCAAAATTAAATTCTGCAAATCGATAATTTTTTCTTCTTTTACTGGTAATATATTGTCATAAATATTCAAAATACCCATTAAAATCTTTTCCTCAAAAAGATACAATGTCGCGGTTATCAAACTCCATAAATAGATTTTTTTTCTTTTACTGGTTATATATTTTCATAAATTTTCAAGATATCTATTAAAATCTTTTCCTTCGAAAAACAATGCAACCAAAATTAAATTCTGCAAATCGATAATTTTTTCTTCTTTTACTGGTAATATAATGTCATAAATATTCAAAATACCCATTAAAATCTTTTTCGCAAAAAGAAACAATGTCGCGGTTATCAAACTCCATAAATAGATTTTTTTTTCTTTTACTGGTTATATACTTTCATAAATTTTCAAAGCATCGATTAAATTCTTTTCCTCTAAACAACAATGGAGCAGAAATCGAATTCAATAAATAGATTTTTTTTTCTTTCATAATATTTTCTCTCATAATTCTATATATTTTCATAAATATTCAAAATATCTATTAAAATCTTTTTTTCAGAAAAACAATGTAGAGGAAATCAAATTTTATAAATAGGTTTTTTTTTCTTTTACTGGTTATATATTTTCAGAAATATCCTAGACCGTTAAAATGGTTATTGCAGTTTTTTTACTTCAATAAAATAGTCGTTATTAGTTTTGCTCTACCAACGCATTTAAATGTTCTAAATCTGTGTTAATGAGTATTATTATATTCGTAATTATGAACAATTGTTAAGAGAAATAATGAAATTCTCAGATTCAATTCGGAATCTAAAATTCGCATATTAAGAACGGTCATAACAGAACACCCTACACCCTAGTATTGCCCAGATTCTAATCAGATTTTATATATATATATAAATATATATAAAATCTGATTAGAATCTTTTACTTCCGTTACTTTTTTAGGGGGAAAAAGTACAAGTATATACAAGTGTGTAGCGGAAATGTCGAATGAAATTGTTACTTTTCTCTAAAACTCAGTAAGCTTTCTGAAAAAAAAGAAAAATTTAATTAAAAAAAATACTTATGCTTTTTTTAATTTATAAAATTAATGTGCAATATCTATGCATTCACAGCTAACTTCGTGTTTAAATACCTCGACTTTTTAAAATTGTCATTCCTGAAAAGGAAAAGACGGCTCTTTTGATCTGTTTTTGACTGCATTTATCGTTGTGAGTGGAGTGTTCTCCAGAATTGTGTGTTCAGAACAGTCATTATTCGTCTTCTGAAAAATGCCTGTGATAAAGGATGACATGAATTGCAAAGGTTTTTAAAACCGGTGGTTTTCATCTCAAGAAAAAGTTTTAGAATGGTAAAAAGTGCGCTTTGAAATTCTGTAAACCAAATATAATGAATGTATACGATTTTATAAAAAATTATTCATCCAACCTTCAAATGTGTGAAGGCTTTAATTATTCTGACATCCGTGAACAGGCTATTTTAACACCTGAAACTTATCTTGACACCTGAATCCTTATCTTTGTGATAATTCTAAAGCTGAAAACCTCATGCCAATCACCAGCGACAGAAGAATTTATGGCATACATGAGCTCTAATGTCGAAACGGAAAGCATATCAATTTTGAATCGATATCCAATCGTAAAAAAATTTTATGTGAAATATAATACTACAGTACCTTCTAGTGCTCCCGTGGAGCGCTTATTCAGCATGGCTAAGCACGTTCTGAGAAATTCTCGCAGCAGACTCAGTGACACCACTTTCGAAATGCAATTATTTTGCAAACTGAATAAAAGCATTAATTAGAAAGTTATTTTCATTTCTTTTCGAGTTTTATGCATTTATTTAATACATTTTAAATAAAAAAAGTTGGATTTTGTTATTACGATTTTCAATTTACTTTTTGAACTCACTAACAATACATTTTTGTCTTAATAAATTTTTTACTAAATACATTTTTACCTAGTACATTTTTTACTAAAATTATGTTTATGCCCGACCTTGTCAAACAACGCCCAGTCTTAGAACTAAGAACTTCAGAACTATTTGTGCTATTGAAAACAATTATAATTACTATTTTAACTCTTGAAAACTCGAAGGTATTAATTTAGCAGCTGATACTAAAATTCGTTTACAAATTTTAATTATTCCATTAGGCCGAAATGTTCGAAAAATGATTTTCTCGCATGACTTCAGCATTAGCCATTGTTACAAATAAAATTGTAGACTGTTCTGTTTCAATTTATACTGCACATTCAATTATTTTTTACTAGCTCAAAGATCACAAAGCTATCTGAAATCCCGTGTTTGCTTTGTTTATGTTTGTGCGTTTAAAACGCGTTTCTATGGAGTAAAACAATTTTAAATCAATGGTAATTTAAATAAATCAAAATAATAAACTAAAAATTAAAATCAATAGATAAAATTTCTTTTTCGTGCAAATCCATAAAAAGTTTGATATTAAAATTATATTTGATTTTAAAATTATATTATACGATTATATTATAAAATTATATTATAATATTCTTCCGAATTTAAAAATAAATTAATGTCCATAACTTTCAAAATTAAAAATAATTAAATAAATAACAACAATTTTGCAAAAACTATAAAGAGCATAAGAATATTATTCAATAAAATTTTAGGTTACTTTGAATTTTCGATTTCCTAGAAATGTACTTTTAAATCGTTACTGTTTTTATTTAGTACTTGTACTTTTACTTGTATTTTTTACTCGTAAATTTTTTTAAAAATACTTGAGAGAGAGAACAGTCATAACGGAACGACCTACATAATTCTCTGAATCAAATTAGATTCTAAGAATGTATATTAAGAACAATCATAATTGACCACCCTACATAATTCTCAAATTCAAATCCAGATTTCAAAAATATATATTAAGAACGCTCATAATGGAACAACGCATATAATTCTCAGTTTAATTCTAAAAATATGTATTAAGAATGGTTACAATAGAACATCTTATATATGAAATATCCCTGAACACATATTAAATACTTGGATCTAGCTCATTATACAGCACTATTTACTTGGATTTAAAACAACACCGATATTTATAGCTTTACTTTCCTTATTGAAGAAAACTAAATGTAGAATATAAAAAATTACATGTTTTATTTTTTGTACAAAATAGCCTAAAGGTACTATGCTAAAAGATTTTTTTCTTAGCGCCCTAGAATAAGGAGTAAAAATCTGTCAATGAATATTAACGCCCCCGATAAATTGTAGTGACATTTCAATTGGCTTGTTTGTGAAACTTTCCCTAGAGAAAACAGCTTCTTAAATATTTCCGGCTTTTAAAAAAAATCGATGCCATTCCTTATAAAGTGTAATCTAAAAAAATAGAACCTGGAAGTCTAAAGGAAAATTGAAAGAAAGATTGATTTCCTTTCATGAATTTTTAAGACTTTTTTACATTTCTTCAAGTTTAGGAACTGGCCTATTTGTTCGAATGAAATATCACTGCTTCATTTAAATGATTTTATCGTTCTCTCTTTTTATGTTTTAAGCCACACATACAACTCATAAATAATGATGCAATGAGCTATATATTGTTTTTAAATTATTTAAAATTGTTAGTGAAAAAGCAGATCTATGAATCATAATTTAAATTAGCGGAACAAATTTAAACAAATGATATTTCTGACCACCATACCAATTAGAGACAATTCCATAGTCCCTGTGGATACACGATACGGATACAATACCAATATCTCTATACATGATACTAATACCAATAATTATAGCAATATTGTAAAATATTTCCCTCTCTAAACAAAAATAATGACTGTTTACTTTGTTTAAAGTAATAAATATATGTATATTATGACCGTAAATCTGCGTTTCTTCCTTTAAAGTCACGTCAATTTGATAAAATATTTAATGTCTTATGAATATGAAAATCCAACTTTTCAACGTATTAGTTTGTATTTTATTAGAATATAGTAAATAAATCTTAAATAATGGCCACGACTGTAAGGGTTAATAAATAATTTGCCAAAATTAGCAATTTTCACTGTTCATCAGAATCGGAAATTCAAAAGCTAACGATGAAGTGACGCCTGCTTGGCAGAAGAAGAGAATACAATGAAGATGAATGAATGTGGGAAATTTGGATCATATCATGTGATTTTCCAAGAAATCAAAAATTCAACGACAACAATAGAAAACTGCGACACCATTATTATATTTTTATGTATAGTAAGATAATTCTCTATTGGTTCTCTATTTATTTGTATGAAAACAATACCTTTATGATTTATATCAATTTTATGCTGATGAAAACCAAACAAATTTAAAAATGAATGTTGGAAATTTGGATCATACCATGTGATTTTTCAAGAAATGAAAAATGCAACGACAACAATAGAAAACTGCGACACCATTATTAAATTTTTATGTATAGTAAGATAATTCTCTATTGGTTCTCTATTTATTTATATGAAAACAGTACCTTAATGATTTATATCAATTTTATGCTGATGACAACCAAAGAAATTTAAAAATGAATGTGAGAAATTTGGATCATACCATGTGATTTTCCAAGAAATAAAACATGATACGACAACAATGGAAAACTGCGACACAATCATTAAATTTTATATATAGTAAGATAATTCTCTATTTGTTATGATGGTATAATCCTTTTTCTGTTTAAAAAGAGATCTTAAGTGTAATTTTTAAACAGAAATTAGTATTTATAATACTTCTTTTGTTCAAAAATTGCTGTATGATTGAGATTTATTTTAAAAATATAAAAGAAAACGCACGTTAAATATGTATCTACACATAAATTATACTTAACGAATGAAAATCTAAAGGTTATTTATAATTTTTATTCCTTATAATCATTGACAAATATGTAAATTGAAAGTTCGAAAACGCCTACTTTGGTTTAATTAGTTTTAGTTTGACGTCAAGAAGGTGAAAATAAAACATCGTTGCAATATTCTGACACTTCAAATGATAGCTGGCTTATGGTAAATAAAGTAATTTTCAAAACATGGAAGAATATTCTGTCAAATATTGAATATGTTATTAAAAGCCAAGATAATAAAGTCGCCAAAGTTACCCTGCCTATGATTGGGTGCCTCCTTCTGATCATGTTTAACAAAGATTTTAAATTACATGAGATGTCTCATGTAAGAAGACATATTATTGGTCAATAAATGGAAGGGTTTCAGTTTCCTGGTAGTGAAAACTATAATGAAACTGCCTCTAGTAAAAATATTTTCTCCAAACTTTTGTGTAGAGTTTATTAAAGAAGAAGTGTATTCTCTTTGAAGAAGTACTAATAAATAAGCTCTCTAATTTTAATAAATTCCTAGTTATTTCTCCTTTCTCAATATTTTATTATTTTTATTCATATGTTTGAAAATATATTTCTACTTTGATCTATTTTGCACAATGTGAGCATTTTATTTCTATTTAGAGTTCCATGTTTTTCTATGGGCTATGGAAGTCCAGTAGTGGTTAGAGATTCGGGTTCTTGTCCGAAATAGCCAAACTTTGATCCTCGACTCTGCTAAGACTCCGTCGACAGAGACGAGTGCATGCGATATACGTGTTAATAAAATTTGTGGAATTGAAAATTCTGTAGTCGGTCGCTGAGCAGTACCACGTACACTGGAAACTGGAAAAAAATTTCCTTCCTCTCCAGATTTATGTCTAAATTGAAGAAATGGCCTCACAAATGAGTGGTGCTGCCATCTACCCATTTGGTTCTGAGCTAAGATTCACTTTTAATTTTGAATTTCTCCTTGTCAAACAAAATTTGCACCTTCTTGACTTAATTCTCAAAGAGCCAATGACAAACAAGCTTAGCATGTCCAAATGTCATTAGAAACAACCACAACAACATGCTTATCTAGTTATAAAATTTTAAGAAAAATATTGAAAATTCTCTTATATGTAAAAATACTAAATGTTCATTTTTAACTTCCGAGTTTGTATAAACACTGAACATTTCTTTCAAATTATGTATGTGAATGCACAAAACATTCATTTTTATACATTTTTGTAAAAAGTTTTAATACTTATTTCCATCTTTATTTGTAAAACAGTAATTAAATTGTATATTTTTTTAATACTGAAGTTATATATGTGTAAGGCATAAAAAACAGAGTCGGAACTTATTATCATAATTTCTTGTATTTTCTTTTATTCAGATTAATTTCGATTTTTGATGTTTTATTTATTTATTTATTTATTTATTTTTACTTATTTTTATTTTCATTTCTTTACGTTACTGGCGTTTGGAATACTTTTACAACATTACAAGAAAGTTAAATAGAATATTTGAACCGTTACTGCCAAAACAATTTATTTTTATTTTTTAGCAAACAAAAAGAATTTCCTATACTATTTAATCGCATGCGTTACAATGTGGGAAAAACCATGTAAACCACCCACGGTCAGCCCGATTGCAACGGGATTTTAACCCATGATCCATCTACCTCTAAGGATGTTTTGCTTTACCTTAACTCAACAATCTTGTAATTTCTTTTCTAATTCTGAAGACAAGGGAACTCTGAGATCAAGCTAGTCAACGTGGAGGACTTTTTTCAGGGAACTAACCCGAGAAAAAAACCACGAGAGTCTCTCACAGTTTGTTCAATGGGAAGGGGCTTTCTAACTCACGGTTTGTCAACCGCTCAGGATATTTAACCTCAGTTAGGTATGCCGAGAACAGAATTCGTACCAACCATTCATCACTAGCCAACCAACCAACCACAAACCTACCTGATTCGATTCGTGCTTTCCCAGTTTAAGGTAGTAGACACAAATTTAAGGGAAAGGATTCGCTTATTTTTTTTTTTTTTTTTTTTTTGAGGTGATAATTTCTTTAATGGCGATACAAACTAGTATAGATTCAAAAAAATTTTTCAAACATGTATAATACAACATAATATTTTATATTGAAATATTGTGAAATTCAAATAGCATCAATATAGCTCGAATAACGTACTCTTTAATACATGTTAATAATGCCCAATAAAGAGAAGAATCCTAACAAGTTCTGTATATGTTACACAGTTAAAAATTTCTCCAAAAATATTTTTACGAATTATTTAATTGTTATCTTACTATATTCGACCATAACAGTCAAACTTTTATGAAAATTTAAAAAAATGTTATTCAAACTATCAACTGTGAATCGTTTATTGGCCACTTTCACCTAATACTGTAAAACGAACGGAGTTGTATCCGTGCCAACTAGGATGTTTGAAAATGGAGTGAAAGCTAGAATCTAAGCCATAAACAAGGATTGCGAATTCATATATTTAATTTCCATCATCGCATGCCTGACACAATAGCGAGTGTCACCTTAACTTAATAGTTTTAATAATGTGGTAAACACCTTATAATGCCACTTAGTTCCTTACAATTTTGAACATATTTTAGCCCAGAGGGTTAATCTGGTAACCTCATGACTAAATAAACGGGAGTTCAAATGCCAGCATTTTTACCACAATATTTTCACCATTTTTTAACACATTTTTTATCACAGGAGTTTCCAGTGTCCAGGACTATTGGAATACGAAACTCACATTCACGTATATATTGCAGCACCACAGATCTTCTTAACTCAAAAAAAGTCAAGTATTCACCATCTCTCAAGATAAATGGCATTCCATGGTGCGCTTGACAAAACACAACTCAGCCACAACCTAATTCTAATATCCATTAGCTAACAAAAGTCCCACTATAACACAATTCCAATATACAGTTACTGTTCATTTTAATGGTTTTGAAACTTAGCTAGTTGTACATGGTTATAAAACCCTGTAGTTTTGTATTCACGCCATACCAGCAGCAAACAATTTAAAACCAGTATAGGCAAAATATAACTTAATAAACAGTAAATTTCAATGTTAAATGGATGGGCAGACTGCTACCGGTTATTTTACCTTGATTTTAAAATGAAAATTCTAACAGTGTGTAAGCTAAAGATTTCATTTTGGGGAAAAAATTCATAATTTGTTAATATTAAGTTTTCCACATATAATTAGCGCACACATAATGAGTTCACATATGTACATTTAATACACATTATGAATAATTTTTACAGTTTGGTTATTGCGTGAATTACTCTTAGTATACTTTAAAACATTATTCTTAATAAGACATTGTAACAGAAATTTTTCATTGTGAAAAACATTTTAAATTATATAGCAAGCTAATACATGCTATAATTAAATACACTAATTCAATATAGCGTACATAATATTTGCATAAAGTATGCATAAGAGATGTTTAATTTTAAGTAGACAGATAAGATAAATTGGCGTCAAAATTTTAGCTTGAAACAATTATTCCCGACTGCATGATTAATTATTCTCGCCGGAACATAATTTACATTAAATAAAATTTAACAAGACTTGATTAATTATAACTCATATTGACACATTAAATTAATAAATTTATCACAGGTAAAGACTTGCATTAATTTTACTAACAAATTTTAAACATTTCGGGAACAAATTTTAACGCTAAATTGACAGCTAAAATAGATTAGTGTTTATCAATCTAATATGCCTCCGGCCGTAAAGTTAAACACTTTAATCGTTATAACTATAACTTCGTATTTAATATAGTAGGAAATATTGTTTTGACAAAAAAAAAGAATTAAATACTTGGCAAAAACTAAATTGTTAATTACGTTTGTCTTACTTTCGAATGGAAAACGAAATAACACATGCATAAGCCTAATTGAAAAAGAAACTGAGCTTAATTTATAAAATGAAAGTTGTTGTTACCTTTATTGAAAGATGAAGAAACAAAATAAGTATCTAAATTATAGAAATATATTTTCCATGTGATGAGGAATAAAGTTTTCAATATAAAATTGTTTTATTAAATTAAATCATTTAACACTAAAAAAATAATCATTAAATTAAAACATAAATTAAATTATTAAACATTAGAGATTAAATTATTCAATATTAAATTGATTTCAATATTATTTTAAAATTAGCTTACAAAAGACAAAAAATTTGAATCTGTCAAAGTGTAAAAATAAACTAGATTTTTTTTTAAGAAATTTCCCAAAGATATAAAATGTAGTTCAACAAAGAAATAAATAGAGAAGAAAATCTTTATTTCGAGATTTGTGATAGCATTCGAAAAGACAGCTAGAGGTACATGGTGTTCCCTGGTCTTCACCCTTAATATGCATTTTTAAAATCCAAGCCAAATAAGAAGTAAAATAATAAGCACATTATGAGTTGATATTTAAGCAAGAAATAAACAACAAATATTATCAAAATCAATCATAATTGAGAATGACTGGTTAAGAAACATCAAAACAAGATTGATTATCCGAATTAAATTAAAGAATCACTCTAACAAGAATCAATTCCTGTTTCCATCATCATTGTAATTGTTTCATTCCCATAACGTTAGTCACGCCCTTTTCTGAACTTAAGGCTGTATATTATTTTTTTCTTACTCTCAGGACTAGAATGTTTCAATACAATTTGGCTAAGTCTTTTTCATTAATGATTTTTCAAATTTTTATAATGATTTAGTTTCTTTCTTTCCCCGCTTAAATAATCATTTGCGATCCCAAATGTACATTTTTTTAATTTCTTTTTAACAGGAATTCTGAAAATAAATGTTAAAGGTGGTAATCTGGAAATGTCTTGTACAATACGCCAAAAAAAAAAATGGTGGACCCAGATAGTTTTTTTTGATCTAATGATCTTCAGGTTCTACGACTAATTCTTAAGGGTTCGAGGGAGTGATCTCAAATATGCAAATTATAAGTGCAGACGATATTTTAAGTTACGAAATCAGACACAAAAACGTACTTTCTCTAAATAAACATACCTTTATTTTTTTTTTTTTTTTTAACGGATTGAAATTTTTGAACCCCAGATAATTAGAAAGCCCAGATAACTGAAATTCGATCTCAGGAACTATTCGATCTATTTCCTCAAATTTTATATGTTTCCATGTAAAATTATCTTAAAATGATGCAAAAAATTGTATACTTTACAATTGAAAATTTTTTCGACCATTATTAAAAAAAATAATAAATATTTACTAAGAGCTGTTTTTTACATGGCATTATCTTTGGATAATTTTATAATTGTTTGCAAAACTTTTTCAATTCACGTAAAAAGTTCTCCAGATATAGCAAAATGCACAAAAAGTAAAATTTGCATTTAGGGATCAAACCTTTGGAGCGCCCTCCTGACCAAACTGTTGGGACCCTATTTCCCAGATTGTGGCTGCCCCTTATATTTTTTTGATTAGAAATCCGAATCCGGTGAAAAAAAAAGATATGTTTAATCAGAGAAAGTACGTTTTTATGTATAATTTAAAATATCGTAACTCAAATTAATTATTAATTAGCCCATTTGTAGTTACCCTCTCCAGCCATTAAGATTGAATCCTAGAACGTGAAGATCAGATAATTAGATCACAAATTATTCAAGGTGGACAGTTTTTTTTATTTTGAGAACTGTACATTTGAAATACCATTTTGTTAAATTGTTTTTGGACTCACAAATGAAAAAAGATTTGCATCCGTTCAAAAGAAAAAAAAAACACTTAATCGAAATGATTTAGACATAAAAATAAGCTAAGATTAAAAGTAAATAATATAAAAATTGATTTCTTAAACTTGTAAAATAGAAGAAAATATATTGAATTTAGTTTATAGAATTCATTAGTTCACCTCGATTGCATTATTTACGCTTGACACAATATAGTCGCTCAATTGCTCATTCAATCCAATCCAATTAAAAAATAAAAACTTATAAAATCGTTTTTCACAAATTAATTTGATAATTGACATTTAATAAAAGAAATTTTGGGAAACCTAAAATTCATCGCGCATTATTAAAAAATAATTTTAATGAAAAGAATGTTATTTTATTTACCGTCTATTTAGCACAAGTTTAAACTTGACTTTCGTCAACATTTTTCTGTCAATAGATATGAAAAAGTAAAAGCATTCCCTATAGTTTGAGATAAGTCTATTATTTACCATTTTTTTCATCAAAACTTGCTTCATAATACCGAGTGATTGACGTATCTTGAATCCATGCGCTATTACCGTTTGACGCAGTATAACTCATTCCGGTTTTAGTAATTTTCGATATCATACAATTTCATCTTTATTCAATTCAACCCCCTCAAAATTTTTAATTTTTTTAAATTTAAATCCTAATTGTTATTTGAATTCTGTTAGTTAAAACTGTTACTTTTGTCAAAAATTTTCTGTTAGAGATCAGACGTCTTTATCAGTTAAGACATTAATCAGTAATCTTTCATGTTGGCGTCAAGATTTATTAGAGTAAATAATAGTAATTTTCTTACCTTATATACATAATATAGTTACCATTTTACGAAATACAGCCCGCTCCAACTCTTGGGACATTACACTTGACGTTGAATACTTTATTAAATCCAATTCAACTCAATCAAAACTTGTAGTACTTTTGAATTGAAATAATTTCATAAAAATGTTGTTTGAAAAATATTGAATGTGTTGTGTAAAATGTTAAAAAATTAAACTAAATATACTTAACAAACTATCTTTATTTTCTTAATTATAATATCTCTTTTGAAATGAACTACATTAATATGAACCATAAAAAAGCACACAAAAGTTGAAGAAGTTTCAAATAAAAATAATTCAAATAAGTCATTATTTTATTAATTAAATAACACTACTCCATTTAAAAGTGAGCTAGCTACGAGCTGTTTAAACTGAAGAGAAAAAGTTTAAACAAAATATTAAACATGAACTCATCTTAAGACATTTTATTTTTCAAAACCTTCGTTTCATCAAAAATCCTTAGCAGTTTGACATTGCGTTACAAGAGGTGCTTCAAAAGCATTCGAGATCAAACTTAGAGGAGAATTGAGAATGTGCTTACTTAGGGAAAAATTAAGATGCCTAAGGGCAAATAAATAAATAAATTTTCATATGTCTTCATTTTGTCATTTTTCTGAAGGAGGGGAAAATACTGTTTTATATTTCTATTTAAAGATTAGAAGAAAGCATAAAATCAATATTCATAAAAAAGATATTTTATCGATTTAATCTAAGAAAAATGCATTGATTATCTTGCCATTTCAAATGCAGTTTCTAATAAGAATTTCATTTCTGAAGCTGAGTTTTTTTGTCTCTGATGAATACCCTCCTCTTGTAGTTTGTAACTCATAAAAAAAAAACTATTTTAGAAGCTATTAAGGCAACGGCGCTTTCTACCGGAAAACTATTTTGAACATTTTCATTCATGGAAGAACAAACGCTGAACCTCTTATAATTAGCCCGATGTTAAAGAAATTTCTGATTGTTGGAGCTCTAATTTATGATTCGTCTACAATCATCGATGATCATCTTTCTTTGGTTTGTGATTTGCAACCCAGTATCAAAGACAAGGGAACACCGTTATCGAGTATTTAATTTTATAACCGTCGTTGAACAGTCGAGTCAATTTTGAGCTTACGACTACCAACGTTCAACTACACAGCCATGTAATTTTGAACCCAATCCAGAAGACAAGGGACCTTCTGGATCAAGTATTGGGAAAAATTTGCTTTGATGGATAACTTTTTTTATGGAATTAACCCGCATTTTTGTTACACGAAGAGAAAAACCACGAAAACCTCCTAAGATTAGATTGCAGGCAAGATGACTCTGACCCATGAACCGTCGACCACTGAGGATATTTTACATCAGCACTGTGGTTGGTGCGAGCTGAGTGTGGAATTCATTTTAACCAGCCTTTACCGGGTTTTAACCCAGCCCACCTCATTATCGGGCTAGTGATCTATTCCCTAAGCCACACGGCTCATTATCGAGAATTGTGGCATTTCGTTGTTTGAAATTCGTTGTCGGCAGTTTATTTTCGTTGTTTAAAATCACGAGAACACCTTACAATCAGCCCGATGAAAGTAAGATTACAACTTGCGATTCATCTATTAACTTCGATAAGCATTACCTCTGTAGTTTGTTGCCGAATTCATGAGACAGAAAAACTCATTTATCATGTAATCGTGCTTCTTATCGGAATACATTGTTAATGAGATTGCATCACGCGAAAAAAAAAATCTGACAAAACGTAAAAGAACGAAAAAACAGCCCAACGATAAAACAATTTATGATTCACCATACTTTACGCTATGAAACATCTATAATTGCTAATTAAAATCTTCTTTTATGTTCTTGCGGTCCTCAATCTTGTAGGAGAAAAAAACAAATAAACTGTATTGTGAAGTATTGATAAAAAGCTGTCTTTGTAGGAAATTTTTAAATTTAATTTAATTTCACGAAGAAAAAAAATCGCAAAAACCTCTTACTACTACCCTGTTGAC
The DNA here is from genome assembly GCA_949128135.1 of Parasteatoda lunata. Lineage (NCBI taxonomy): Eukaryota > Metazoa > Arthropoda > Arachnida > Araneae > Theridiidae > Parasteatoda > Parasteatoda lunata. The sequence continues at coordinate 19,306,358 of OX421976.1, forward strand.
TGTAGCGTTATGATCCGTCTATTATCGACTATACTAGCCTTATGATCTATTATCTACTATACTAGCCTTATGATTTGCCTATTATAGCGAATGAATATCTTTTTCTGAATTCTTGCTATCTAATTCATAAGACGAAAACACTCCTCAGCTAGACATTGACGCAGCGAGCTCTAGCGGAAAAGTTTTAATCGCATTTGTGCAATAAGGAAAAACCACAAAAATCTCCTTTTTTTTCTTCTTCTTCTTTTTTTTTTTTTTTTTTTTTTTGCAAAATTGATGATAGGTGAAACTTAAGTTTATGATTCACCAATTGTAGTGGATGCACATATTTCTCTGAATTCTTGGGCAAGTAACGAGGTTAAAGGGTCTCTTTGAGAGATCATTTATGTGTAACGTCAAACCCAAATTCTCTAGCAAATAGATCTGTGGTAATAAGAATTTACCTTGTATTTTCAATCTACTATTGATATTTTCCCCGTTTTTGTAAAAAAAAGATTTAATTGATTTTTTAAAAATTTTTTTTTTTTTTAATTTTGATTGAGCTTATATTTTTTTGCCTATTTTTGACGAAATTAATAATTAGAAATGCCTAAACAGATGAGTATTCATGATCATAGATTTATCAGGTAAAGATAAAGTAAGTCAAAAAATTGCGCAAAATTGTTTACAAATATTATTTTTTTAAATAGATTCTTCTTTATTGAATAAGAAGGTTTATTTAGAGTGATAGGATGAACAAAATGAAACATACAGAAACATAGATAAAAGCATGAATAATGTAGTTAAGAAAGACAGGTAATCGTTTCAGCAGACTGAGAAGTACTATATTCAGTGACGAAGCACGGAATAAAGATAAATACAGAAAGGATAAAACAAACTTCGCTTTCTTGTACGCTGACAGACATAGCCACTACAGTTTTAAAGCTTAGCAGTTAACCTAACTCAGTGCAGCTAACTTGTTCTCACTCTGCAAAGAAGAACTCAAAGTTTAAGTATATATTTTCATATATCTATTTGTCTCTTTAAATTTAAAACTAATTCGCATTTACCTTTGATATTTACTTAAAGCGAAACAAAAACTAGATTTTATTTCTCTGAAACTTTCACACGTCAAGAAATGTTGTAGCGCTACTTTCTTAAGGATTACGTATATATACGCTTAAAGTACTGTCATTTTCTGAGCTAGAATGAATTGCTGACTCTACCGAACATAAGTTGCTAAAATTTTAAATTAATCCTTACGGGATTTTTCCTTTTATGTTTTTGACTTTTACTTAGCTTTCTTTTATGCATTCTTGTATTCTTGTTTTGACTTAAGAAATAAAAAACCTTTTTTTTTCCTTTTGATACTTAAGTTTAGTTTCCTCAAAGTAAAATTGTCAGATCACATTCTTAGTTTCAGAAAGATGTTTTGAATCTTCTCCGCTTACGTACGTTAGGGAAAACTAAAAAGAAATTTACCTAAAATCTTTCTATTTAATAAGGAGTTATAAGCATGGAAGACAGCATTACAATTACACAAGGTTTCATTTTCGCATGTATTATATTTCAATTGTATTAAGATGTAATTTAAAGACCTCTTAGTAATATAATGCTGAGCCTCTTTGTTAAAAGTGACGTTTTTGTTTGAAATTGTTCCTTAATATTGTTTTTATATCGATATTTTATAACTATATATTTTATAAGTCTTATATAACTGTATATTATATAAGTTTTATATAATATACAGTTTTCATACTATTTATAATTGTTATAAGCAAGGAATATAGCATTACACTCACACAAGGCTTGATTTTCGCATATATTATATTTCAATTATTTTAAGACATAATTTAAGTAATTTAAGTAATACAATGGTGAGCCTTTTTCTAACAGATAACATTTTTATATGAAATTGTTCCTTAATATAGTTTTTATATAGGTATTTTATTATTTTTATGTGAATTTAAGAAAATTGGCAGCTTAATTTACAGACACGCCTTATCGCCACCATAAATTAATTGTTTTTGCAATCAAAATTGTTCTCAAATCACTCTTTTGAATAATTTAAACTTGTCACTTTACATTATATTGCCTTAAATGCTTCAAATTTATAGGATATTAATAAAAAAGCATTTGTAGCATATTAAGGAATAAGCTCAAAGCAACTGCTTTCTAGATATGAAAAGCAGAACATTATCAAAACAGTAAGGTCACAATAAAACTAAGTATCTCGGGGTAAACCTCTAAGAAAACTGTGATATTAGGATTAAAGTTTTTTTTAAATCAAAATCAAATGCAATCAATACTAAAATAAGCAACTAAGGATCCACTAATTTCCTGATTTCATTAGGAAACTTCACATCACATCTTCCAGCGATATCAACAAAGGATCTGCTACTAAAAGCTGATGTTCATATCTCACTTTAAAGCTTCATATTGCACGATACAATGATATCAACTAAGATCTACTACTAACATGTAATTCTGATCTCATTTTGAATCTTCATCTTACGTATTTCAATAATATAAAGGATATACTACTAACAACTAATGTTCTGACTTCTCTTCAAAACTTCTTACTACATGCTCTAACGATATGAACTAAAGATCTACTACTAATATCTAATATTTCCTGATCTGACTTTGAAACTTCATATTACATATTTCAATTATATAAACTAAGAATCTACTATTAACAACTAATTTTCTGACTTCTTTTCAAAACATCGTACTACAAGATCTTTTTTCACGAAATTTCAAATAACCATCATGCAGATTTCATTTTCACTGAACGGTGCAAAATTCATGACTATTCCGGTCATATGATCTAGTGTAAAAACATCTGGCCGGAAATACTCGTAAATTCGACCTAAGGGACCTCAGTGAATGAGAAAACACCTTTAGTTCATTTTCTAAAAAATAGTTTTAGCTGAATTAGTTAAACTCTTCACTTTTCCATAAAAGATTCAAAGAATTTATGATTTTGCAGTTCATTCTCTTGTATGTACAGAGCCATAAAATAAAATAAAAAAGCATTTGCCGTTCACGTGAAATAAAAACTTAAAATTAAGATTTCATTGAAATTTCTTAACTCCGAGACAATTCAATCTAATTCATTCAATTTTCCTATTTTGAAACATAAATTTGCAAAGTTTTATGAGAAAAACGACAAATGATTTAACAATTCAAAAACTTTTTGACACTCATTAAAATTAAATTATAAAAATTACATATTAATTCAAGTAAATTATATCGTATGTTAAAAAATCAATAGATAAATGTGCTTAATAGTTGAGTGCAAACAGTTTTTGTTTGCTTTTAGTAGCTCTAAATATATAGCAAAATACGTAACCAGTGACAATAAATTAAGGAGATTCAAACTTTCTGATCGATTTGAATGATTGGAATAATATTTCCAAGATAGCGGTTAATCTCTAATAATGAAGCTTAAGAATCCGAATCATAAGAACATGAAATATTTTTATTATGAAAAAATACGGTTTTATGTCAACTTCGTAACTTATAAAAAAAATGCGCTTTGCCTATCACGTGATATTTTCATAACTGCTGTAAGTTTATAGCAGTTACTCATTACTGTTAGGTCAAGTTTAGCCTATCCAAAGCCAGAGCTCTCTATGCTTTGTCTGAAAATGACTCAAAACGTCAAAAGGCAGAAAAACCACAGTTTAATAAAAATTAAAAGTGTTTATCGTCTAAATTTTTAATATTTAAAAACTTACTCTAATGCCGCATTACCTTAGCTCATAAAAATTTGCTGAAACTGAGTATAAGGTAGTGATTTTAATAATTTTCATCTAGATGGAAAAATATCGCCTAACTGACAATTTTTAAAAAAGTTTTCGAACTTTTTAAACATTTAAGTGATTTATCCGTTCTAAAGCCATGCAATTATTTGCGGCAAGATGGTATATTTAGTATAAAATTATAGCTTTGGCACTTATACTTTTGATGTTTTATTCATTTTGGCAAAAGATCTTCGAAAAACCATGTTAAATTATCGTCAACACAAATTAATTGGCTAATTGTCACATTTATGGCTTAACCATTTATCCATTAGCATTGTACCAGATTACGTAAAAATCCAATCAGTAAAACAAAAGTTATCAAATTATTCGCAATTTTTTTTCTCTGTGCACCAAATAATAATTATGCACAGTATGACAGAACAATTTACCTTTTTTGTAAATTATTTTGCCTTCTTTTAATTTAGAGTATTTTATTTTGCCGTTGCGCAATGTAATTTATATTTTAAGCATTATACAAGCCATATCTGATCTTAATTCAGAGATGTATTACTGCCATTTTCCACCCTCCTTCAAATCATCCGGATTGCCAGAAATTGCCCCTCAAGTTTAAACACAAATCAGTGTATGAGTTTGAAATGTATGTCTGTTTCGACTATATACGCTTCTCTTAATTTACTGGAGCAAGTGGTACGTCATCACAATGTGAATTGACTTTTGTTTGCATAAAGATGTTAGTTGATAAAGTTCGTTTACAACATTGCATTTGGTTAAATTTTAACTAAGGTGAAAATGTTATGGAAGCGTGTAGAAACTTGTTTGACGATTTTGATTACATTAAATTAAATATTGTGAACATTGTAGTATATATATGTAGTATATACAATACGCTTGTGTATATATATATATATATATATATACGTGCAACTACTACTACTACACTTCCCACCATAATTGAACAAAAATGAATTGAAAAAAACAATAATTTGAAAACAATGTTAAGAAATGCGTTAACTACCTTCATCTATCAAAAGATACAACTAGATAGAATGGAGTTAGCATGTCTTATATACTATTGAATTGATGTTTAATAATCGTAGTGGTAGTCACGCCATGTAGCTACGCCAAGGATAGATTTCGATAAACGGAAACCGCCACATACCGTATTTGGGAAAAACCTAGAAAGCTGTGTTAAGTTCACCGGATTTAAGCATTTGTGGCGACAACTGTATTAAGTTCGCCGAGTTTTGAGCCTCTGTCGTGAGACCTGATTTAAGATCCTGGTTGAATGTGTGCAAGATCCTTTTGTGTGTAAATGAGACTGAAAAGCAATAGCTTAAAGAGGCCGATGACGCAGTCGAAAATAGCAAGTTAATTGTTCACTGTGGACCAACCATCAAATTGGGCTTTAATTTCAATGAAGGCGAGTTCCTATCATGCCCGCAGGTCACCAATGTCGAGGGCTAGAATTGCCAATGATGTCAGCCTGCATCTATCAAAAGATACCCCAAGATTGAATCGAGTTAGCATGCCTTATATACTAGTGAATTGATGTTTAATAATCGTAATGGTAGTAACGCCACAATCCCATGTATCTAAAATTTAAACAGGATTTTTTTTTTTTTTTTTTTGAGAAAAATGTCTATTTTTAAAAGTTATGTGGGGTAAAAAATGTCAGAAAAGGAATTCTGTTGGCTACCTGTAGAACTCGAATTTGGAAATTTTATATATTGGCAGCCGGAAGGACACATTATGACATACATTTCATTCACTTAAATTTTTTTTTATTTTTATATGACAGCAAAATAAGTAAAAAGGGAAAATAAATTTACTGATCTTCCAACGAAGTTATGGAGACTATATTTTCTTCATTTCAACCTTTTGTACCATTGAAATTGAAAATTAGTATGTCATAATGCATCTTGCGGCTGTCACTATATAAAGCTACCTAACTCTCCAGACTGGGGGTCTTCAACTATGGTGGTTAGAGCATTCTGCCGGAGGCCTTTAGTTCAAACCCTGTTTGCAGCCAATGAAAATATTTCAGGTTTATTTCTCACTCATTTGATACTGCGCATTTTACCCAAAAATGAGTATATGCTGTTTCAATGCGTAGGATTTTCAAATCAGATGGAGTTTTTTTCATATATTTTTTTCAATTTTGAAAAATCCTTTTTTTCGAGCCGTGATATGTGTGATATGTGTAAAATATGTATGTTTAGAGCCGTGATGGCTTAGGGGATAGAGCGTTCGCCCTGAAATGAGGTGAACTGGGTTCGAATCCATGACTGGTCAATACGAAATCTGCAACCGGCTCGCACCGACTACAGTGCAGACGTAAAATATCCGCAGTGGTAGACGGATCATATGTTAAAGTCCCCTTGCCATCAAGCTAACATGAAAGGCTTTAGTGGTTTTCCTATCCATGTAACGCAAATGCAGGTTACTTCCATCAAAAAGCCCTCCCCGAAGGCAAATTTATCCTATTACTTGATCCAGGAGTTCTTCTGTCTTCTGGATTGAGTTCAAATTTATAAGGCTACGGAGTTGAACATTAGTAGTCGTAAACCCAAAAAATTGGGTCCGCTGTTCAACTACGGTTCTAAAATAAAGCCCTTTTTAACCATTGAACCCTTGTACGGATAAGTTCTTGTACTGAGAGAATTACATGAACAAAATTTTCTTATTTAGATAACTTATCAATGTTGTGAAATATTGTTTTGGTTCCTTTTATGCATTGAAATGAATTCTATTGATTCTAATTACCAAATTTTTAATTTTAAGATTAAATTATTAAAATTATAAATATAATTATAAATTATTCAAATATAAATAATTAATTAAACATTTTAAAATTATTTTCAAGTTTAATTTCAAGTTTAAAATTTCAAGTTTAAAATGCTTTAAACTTGAACTCAAATTTGAAAGTAAAATTCAAGTTCAATAGAACTAACTCATCTAAATAAATCAAAACGCAACGAAATTTGCGTGGCAAATTTGTACTCTTCGAATAAGAACTAAATGAAATAAAAACTTGTTGAAGGTAATAAAATTTTATAAATGGTGATATTTAATATTGTGTTCCATGCAAAAGAAGTGTCTTTACAGTTCCCATAACACACGTGATTGAGAATTTAAAGAAATGAAATGGAATTATTCTATTAACTGTATTTGCAGCAAGAATGAAAGAGCAAAAGTTAAATCAAAAAATATTATTAAGTGCCTCGCAAGCATTGAACTCGGATTTACCTGAGGTAGAAAAATTCTCTAAGAGGATTAAAAGTCTAAACTAAACTAAATAGTTTTAAAAGGATTTTAATGTGATGTAGTTAAATTCAATAATTTTTGTAATATCTTTTGGAAAAAATCTAAATTGTTTTCTTAAAAATCCATGGTAATTTCCCTTTATTTCGAAGATAGTAGAAATGGTTTTGATTATTTGGAAGTTCTTTATTAATAAAAATTTTGAAATGCTAGCTTTCAAAATCATTCTTCGCAATAACAGCTCTTTTAAAATTTTTACGAGCTAACCTTTTTTTCATAAAGCAATAAACCTCTTACTAAAAAATTCATTCCAAGAAACTAATTGAAAAAAATTTAAAATTTCTTTTACTTTAAGAGAAAAAGAAAATTCGAGATAAATCCGAAAAATCTTTTAATATAATTTTTTTTCGTTTGGAAAAGAATTCCGTCAATTAGAGGAGAATGAAATGAGTTTTCTCTTTATAAATAAGAATAAAAAGTAAATTATTTTCGGATCGTAGTATTTCTCGGAGGAAAGAAAAAGAGGACTGAGAAAAAGAGTTTAAAACAATATATGCCTTGAAATTTAAAAGATGGTTCATACAAAATTTCTTTGGAATTTATGTAATATTTCACGAAAAATAATAGAATTCTTTCAGAGTTGCATAAATCTAAACAAAGTTTTTTTTTTTTTTTAAATTAAACCCTTTCACATTAAATACACAAAACGTATCTGAATTAAAAAGGCATGGGTTTGTTACCATCAAAGTATAAATTGAGTACCGAGTACCGTTTGTTACCGTTAAATACCGAGAATATTTTAAAATACAATGCACACAAAAAAAAAAACACTCCGAACAACTTTTCATCTTATGACTAGATTTTCACGTTCTGGGACTCAGTCTTAATGGTACGAAATAAGGACCTTAAAATTGTTAATTTATAAGTGTCGACGAATTTTTAAGTTTGTAAAATTCTTCACAAAAACGTTCTTTTTCAGAATAAACATGTGTTTTTTTCAAAATTTTAATAAGTGCCATTTTAAAAATTTAATTTCTCAGGAACTAATTGATTAATGGGAACTGATCGAGTATAAAATTATATTTTTTAATATGGTGTAAATTATTGTATATCTTACAATTTAAAATATTTAAAATATTAAGTAAAAAATAAGAAATAGCAAATATTTTCTAAAAGGATTTGAATAAACGAATTTTATTGTTATGTTCAAATATTTTAAAGTAAATTAAAAATGACAGTAATGGGTCCAAGCTTTGGATCGCTTTCCTGAAAAAAACTATGGGAATCATATTTCACAGATAGCGGATACCCCCTATATTTTGGGGGTCAGAAATCTGAATCTGTCCACAAAAAAAGGTATATTTATTCAGAGAAAGTGCGGTTTTTTGTGTCTAATTTCGTAACTTTAAAATTATCGTCTGAACAAACTAATTAGCTTATTCGAAATCATCCATTGGAACCATTAAATTTGAGTCTTGGAATGTGCGTGAAGATCGAATTATTAAATCAAAAGTTATTCAGGGTGGTCCAGTTTTCTTTTATTTTGCGCACTGCGTAGTGTCTAAACATTCAATATAATATCAAAACATAAACTAGACAAATATAAGATGTATTGCTCTAACGCTGGAAATTCCTTACTTCGCAGATATTTTAAAAACTAATTACATTTTATATTTTTCCAGTTACATATTCACTACTTCCATACATCTTATTACTTCATCTAAAATGCCCTCCAGATACGCAAGTCTATAAAAATATTTTTTAAATAAAAAATACACAATTGTACTATAATCTGTTGCAAGTTTAGAAAAAAGCACTATTCCTATAGAGAGTGCCTGTTTGCATCTAAATGCGTTATAAAATTATTATCTAAATGCGCATCTCTGTCTAAATAATGTTTTTTGTGTTATTATTTTATTGTTTTTAATTATTATTCATTAAGAGAAGGTGGGAAAATGGCGACATGAAAAATCAGGTTAAAATTGCGGTAAAAAGTACCAACACTCAGGTTGAACCACTTTACCAGAACATATTACGGATCAAAAAATTTGACACTTCATAATTTTTACAGTAATAATTACGGTAAAAACAAAATCACTCCTAATTATATAAATATTACTTTAAAAAGTGCGGTATAATATTTTGTGATAAAAATGCATTTTACGTTCAAATGGATTTTAAAGATGATGCACCCAAAATACTGGTATTTCATACCATAATATGATCCGGATTTTTTTCCCAGTTTACTTGCTTTTCGATTTTAATCGATTTTTCTTCAAATATATTTTTTTTTTGTTTTTACTGGAAGATATGTTTTAACAAAATGGCTTCATTCATTTAAACAAAAATAACCAACACTAACTTCATTTATATCTTTTAAAGAGAAATGAAAATAAGTGGCCAGGAAAATGACCTAAAAATTTTTGACTGGAAAAAAAAAACTTATTTCTGAAAAAAAAAAATTTTTTTGGAAATAAATCCTTTTGCACGTACTCTAAATATTCCTTTGTAAGTTCAGATGTAAAAGCTTAGTTTGAAATGATTTTTAAAGCAAAAAATTATTGCAAGTACTGTTAGGGACATAACAGAAAAATGACATTGGAATGAAATGATATTTACCAGAGCAATGACAATGAGAAACAGTTGAAACTCAACATACATTTTTAAATCTATGTAAATGTTAAAACCAGTGTAAAATCTTTCTAAAAGGCTAACAATAAGATCATTAAATTGAGTTCTTAAGTTAAGTTAATTAAGTTCTTAAGTTAAGTTAAATAATTCTTTATTTTATAGTGCAGTATGGGATTCATGTAGCAGATACTGTTTTCAGTTTAAAGAAATTAGTTTTTAAAATCCAGTGTGAAAACTTTCGAAGCAAGTTTTGAAAATATTAAAACTGCAAAGAAAAATACCAAATGTAGAGTTAAATATGCATTGTCATTTTATAAATTACTGCAATAGCGGGACATAAATAAAGTACCTACCTACCAATTACTATAAACTTAATTTAAATTATTTTGCACTTAAAAATACTACAAGAAGACTGCTGGTGAATTTTACCGTCATCATTAAAAAAAACTGAAAATTTTAGAGCCACCGCTTTGAAAAACAAAATCGATATGAAGCATAATTTCTTTTTCGTCCTACGTATATTAACCGGCATAGTGCACTATACAATTCCCTGAGAAAACAAATATGAAAAGAGAATTGATTGCATTAAAATATTTCCCCCTAAGGGAAAATTCCTATATCTCATCGAAAATGAAGTTTCAAATTCAATTCAATGAAAACCTTATCAAAGGGATTTTTTTTATCAAAAGGTTTTGAAGGATATTTTAATAATATCGATAGTATATAGAATTTTCAAAGATGTTTCATTTTGTATTTTATTGATGTTAAACTTTTCTCTCTTTTTCAACTCCTTTTATTATTTTGAATTAAAAAATAATTTTGATAAATTTTCTCTCAATTAATATTGATTCGAAATCAATAAAGAAAATTTACTTTAGGAAAAAAAGAATCTAAATTTGCAAATTGTTTTTATCACATGAATGATTTAAAATTCTTTTTTTTTTTGTGTAAAATAAAGTTACGTATATAATTTTATTCAAGATTTACAGGTACTTCAGTAAAATATACTTTTCGATGTAATAGATAGAGTATATACGCTATTAGTTTCAAGGCTGTTGTATTATTTGTAATATAATAAAAAAGCAAGTTAAAATGTATTTTTATTGTAATTTATTTTTGCTAGAGTGCAAGTTGTATTGTTCATTATTATTAACTTAATATTAAATAATAAAACATTAAAAAAAGATTTTTTAACAAAATAGAACAAAAATTTCCTAAACATATTTTAAATTTCCTAGACATTTAAAGTGATTTAAACATACTTTTCCTCCATCATTACTAAATATGCTTATTTTCTAATAATTCAAATAAATTCTATAACTTTTGTTGCTTAGTACTTGTTTGTGTTTCTAGTACTTTGTTTGATATATTATGAAAACAAATAAAAAGTTAAAATACAGATAGATAAATTTAAAATAATATTTTCCAAATTTGCTATATTTTATTCCAAATGGTTACAATTAACGAAAATTGGCACACAAATTTTAATCATATTTTATGAACATAAGTTTATACGCTGTTTAAGCTAATTTATAATTTTATTTATTTATTCTGCTTCAAGAAAATATCTTTCTTCTGTAGTTCTATAGTTCTTAGAAGAAAAGCGCATTGTTTGAGGAAAACACGTAATTTAATCCAACTATTTAGCTTAATTGATATTTACTTTAATAACACTTAGAATAAATTCTTCAGCCCAATAATAGCTTCATTTCAAAAAATTCTGAAATCCCAAAAATTCAAAAATTGCGCACAAACGAGATGATTTAATAAAACTTATATAATTTAACTTAGCTTTCATACTCCCATGTTGGTAATTTTTTTTTCTGATTACGAGCAAATATAATTAGTTAATAACCTACTATTACGACTTTGTTCTAATATCTTCCGGGAGTTTTTTATATTATAACATCATTATAAAAATACACTTAAAGTCTCTATTAAAAATTTCAATAAATATCATTATTTGAGTATGCAGCCTAAGGCTTGTTAACTTTCTTATATGACTTTATTTAAAGGAAAAGTGTTTTGTACCATATATTAATTAAAAGTAAAAATATTATAAATATTAAAAATTTTAAAGAAAATATTAAAAATACTTTTTCATTGCATAAAAAGTAATTTCATTAATTGAGAAAATAACTTTTAAAACAATATTATAGCATTTTCCTTGTCAGTTGATACCAATGAAATTGGATTTTAAAAAATAATTGAAATTACTTCTTAAGTAAAATTTAATTCACTTTTGTAGATAGCAATTTAATGAAACTAAATTTCTGTTTCATGATTGAAAAATTTATAAAAAAAAAATTCTGAAAATTTATGATAATAAAAAATTCTGAAAAATTTATTTAAAAAAAAATTCTGAAAAATTTATTTAAAAAAAAATTGTGAAAAATTTATTTTAAAAAAATTCTAAAAAATATGGTATGGTATTTAAACCATAGATTTGGATTATTCCTTTCATGTGGTGACGGTTAACAAGGAAATCTGGTTTTCAAAACTACAGTTTTTATTACTACGCATTGAGTAAAGAATACAAAACTAAAAAGTAAATTTAGCCAAATAAATGATTTTTATGTCATACTCTAAGGTATCATGTTAAAATTACCCAATTTTACTACATTTACCAAATTTTATCACATATTATAAAACCCTCTTTCATTTTCAATTTTTTACCGAAATCATTACTAAAGCACCTCGATGAAAACTACCAACCTCTATGGTGCTTCCATAGACCTAGAAACCCCATACTCTTTTCCATATTCTTATAGTTTTTGACCATAAATTTTTCCAGTGAAGCATTGAAATTTAGTTTTAAAAGAATGGAAATTTTGAACACTAATTCGAAAGAATGGGAAACTAATTCACTTGGATGACTATTTTTTCTAACTGTATACCCGATTCATGTTGCGAAAATTTATAAAGAAACTTTAGCCCCACTGTAATAGAAATAAAGTATTTAAAATTCTTTTTTCACAATTCGTATTTAAATTATTTTCATAGTATAGCTCATTACAATATTTTTGTATGCTAGCAAATGTACTATATAATTGTGAAAGAACAGTGGAAATTGGAAATATTTTTTGCAATGTTTAGCAAGGTATAAAAAAATTTTCTCATTGTTTCTGCATGATTCGCAATAAAGTCAAATAAACGAAATTCAATCGTTTGAATAAATTACATAATATTGCTTTTGATTTTAATAACTTATTTCTAAAATGTTTTAGCCAAAGTATACTCTAAGAAAAAGAGTATGATCAAAACTACCAGAATATGGTACAACATATCGTGTTTATATCTCTAAGATGAATACTAAGGCGTTTTGGTAATAATTTAGGAAAAATTAACATAAATATAATTTTATAATGTATAATAAAAATTCTTAAATTTGGTAAAATATGGAAATTTTAACATACCGCAGAGCATAGTATAAATCCGTTTATTCGATAAAATTTACTTATGTTAAGTATTTTTGATTAGATGTTTGGTAATAAGAACTATAATTTTGAAAAGAAATTTCCGGAAAACCGTTAGCATTTGGACGGAAAAATTACCAAATGAATGGTTTAAATAAAGCATATTTTGGTTTCATTACGCAAAATGAGGTTGTTTTTTTTTTGTTTTTTTTTTTGCTTGCTAGAAATGTTATTATCATACAGTACGTAATTTTACCAGAACTTTTTTCTTTCTGTAGCAAAATAAATATAAAAAATACATTTATAAATTCACGCAATATGCTTACTTATAAATACAAAAATATCTTGCCTTCTTTAAAACGATTCTGTAAAAAATATTAAAAAGAAATTGGGGAGATCTTTCCTAGTTACTTTAACTTCCGTACGTTTTTGTTTTTGTTTTTTTTTTTTTGTTAGATTTTAAGTAATTGCGCATGCGTACTTCTAGTGCGCATGCGTCAGTTCCGGAGAAATGCGCATGCGCATGCGTGAACAAATATCAAACTTACATAAGTGTAAATAATAGATTTTGCAAAAATCCGTAAGTTGAAAACGCTAACGTAGTGAAATATTATTTTAACTTTGAACACAAAATCAAATAAAATATTTACAATGGACATAGACTATTTCTTTAAAGCTGTTGCATTCAATTAAGAGGCTTTGCTCTACGAAAAACTGCGGATGTGTGAGCAAAGAAAATCGGTAGATTATAAATTTTGATGAAGTTAGCGATAGAAAATGCAGCTTATTTTTATTATTATTATTATTATCATTTTTATTAATATTTAAAAAATATTATTGAACTTCTATTGATTATTTAACTTCTTTTAATTAAATTGAATAGTTAAAATAAATATAATTTATAATTTTGAAATAGCGAAAACATATCTGGTTTCTTATAAATGTACAATTAGACAGCCATAATGTAAAACAAAAACCAATTAAATTATTTTTTTATTGAATGAACCAATTGTTGTAAGATTGTGAAGCGATTTATTTTAAAATTTCATCAATACATTTCTTTAAATTCGCATTCAAAATCCATGCTTTTATTTCGAGGGTAGGCTTAAACATAAAACAACATTTAACATCTGTAAACAGCGTGCTTACAGCTTTATCTTTGTAGCATAAATCTTTCAAACATAGTCTAAAGATACCAGATACAGATAAAATTTTACAATAAAATTAGAAAGCTTTCAGTAAATTTATATAAAATATAAATATATATATATATAAATTTATATTTATTTATTTATTTATTTATATATATATATATATATATATATATATATATATATATATATATATATATATATATATATATATATATATATATATATATATATTTTAACTAAGAAGAAGGAGAAAATAAAATAAAATAGAAAAACTTTTAACAGGAAAACGTAAAGGTCTTCATTGGGACGCATCCGTTACAATAAATGCGATATTTCTGAAAAAAGAATAATTATCCTAAGATAAAAATTACTCTTTATAATATAATGTAATATTATATATATATACTCTTATGTTCTTATTTATACGATTATAAAATCTTATATAAAAAGTAATACTTTTAACACTTTTCAGATATGACACTTTACCTAAATATTTCATTTATGAATTATTAGTCAATTTACAATAAAACCAAAAACAGTTTTGACAAAAATACAAAAAAAAAAATGAAAAAAATATGACAAAGGTAGTTGTCCCCTCAGGAATACAAAAATAAAGGAAATAGATTCCACACAAACTAAGTGGACATCTACGTGTCCCCCATAAAGATCAATTTCTATACACAATCACGTCTCAAATGCTTTACCACAAGAGAACCCATTTCTATATCAACTTAAAGGCTATTGACAGTGTCCTTCTATCTAACCTACTCCTTCAGTATATTGTTTACTTCGTAAATGTTCCACTACTGTTCTTGGCAGCATTATTCCCAGTCAGATTCGATTCTCCGTTTTCGTCCTTCAACCTTTCATCACATGATAAAGTGGCAATATTTTCTCATGTCATTGTGCCAGTGATGTCTACAATTATCACAAAACTATTGCCATTAATTTTGCTCGCGCTTAAGTATTCTATAGGAGAATATTTTAGAGATAACCAAAATTTAATTATTCTGACTAAAGTTATTGAATATTAGATATTAAAAGCTGTAAATTATTTAATTTAATTAAACATTAAACCAAAAAAAGATTAGTAAAAGCATATACTATATATACATATATATATATATATATATATATATATATATATATATATATATATATATATATATATATATATATATATATATATATATATATATATATATAAGTTACACTAAAAAATAGTTATTTTTATATCTTACGTTTGATTTAAATATTTCTATTGATATTTATTGCATCAAACTTATTCCTTAGATATTTATTAATAAAATATCACACTGAAACTTATAATGCAATCAATTATAATATGAAACGTATGTTTTTTTCTTTTTTAGTTTTTCCAAGTACTGTTCTATTTTAATGAAACCTGACTTTTTTAATTCTTGAACTATTAATTTTACAGGGTGTAATGAACGTTCTTAAATTATATTTTTAGAATTCTCGACGAAAACAAATTACTAAACCGTTGTCGAAAACAAACAAAGTATATTGTGAAAATCAGAATTTAAATCCTGAAAACCAGTTTGATTGAAGAAAGAAACTCGAAAGGTTTTGTAATAGTAACATCTCACTTTATCATAGTTTAATACTTCAAGTAAACTGGTTTTAAGTTTTTTAATAACGCGTTCAATTAAGACTCGTTAAGTTTGCAATAATTTTTTTTTTCTCGTCAAAATATTCATTCGCACATAAATTATGTACTTTCTTAATTTCATTTTTTATAAGAATTCTAAAAATATTATATTTAGTATGTTCGTTACATTTATCCCTGTATCAAACTCTTATTCCAAACTGAGGAAAAAAATAATGATATACTAAATTTTGTCATGTTTCTGGTCCCATGGTAACACTAATGTTGGAAATTTTTGACAATGTGCTTTGGTAATGATGTTTATAAAATTACTATAAAATATGGTTTCATAATGAGTGATTAAATTTGGTAATTTTATCAGAATATCTTAGAACATGGCATAAAAACCATTTATTCGGTTAAAAAATTTACCTTTCATTTTTTTTATTTAGTTATTTTTTTTTTTATACTTTTTTCTAAATATGTGGCAATGAAAACTATAATTTAAAAACCAGAATTTTCGGTAATACCATAGGAACGGAAAAAAATACCAAATGAATGATTTAGATACCGTTTAACCTATTATACCGTTTAGGCTATTTTAATAAGAACTGTGATTTATCAGAAATTTCACTACAGTTCGGCAGTTCTACCGGATTTTTTTACATAATATCTATCGCCACTTCATGCGATAAATTCGAGGAATCATTCAAAGCTATTCTGCAAACGTATTTCTAGTTTTAAATTATATCCTTTCTGTGTCATAGCCATTATCGTTTTTGCCTTTAATAAATGATTTCTATTAAACGTTATTTTTAATAATTTTGATCAGCAGTATAAATGAATATTTTATAAGTTCATACAATAGACCTGATGTCATACTTTTAATTAAGGAAATTAAACAAATCTATTTGTCTCGCTAAGATTAACAAAACATAAGAGGTGAGCAAAAAGGGTTAAAGTCAATCATCAAAGTTAAATTATTTTTTTTTTTATTGAAAAACATTAGGACATTCGTTTTTATATATCTTACTTAATTTTTACTTCGGATTTTAAAAATGCATCATTTGTAAATAATAATAATAATAAGTTGTAAATGTATGAATAGCGTGATATTATTTGTATTGTAAATAACATTTTTTGATCCAAATTCGTTTTCTTTTTAAATGAAGAAATAGGATTTTTTACTCAATATCAAGTTCAACATATTTTTACACCGAGAAACAAATTCTATAAAATTACCACACTGTTTTTCGTTTCTGATAAAATAAAAACATAATATTGGTTTTAAAAACAAAACATATACGCGGTACTTATGATCATTTTTCCCTTCATATGGCATCGGTTAGCGTTATTTAAAATTATAGTTCTTTTTAACACACATTTAGTGAAAAATGCAAAACAGAAATTTTGACTTAACCAAATAAATGCTTTTTATATGATATATTAACGATTCTCTATAATCATGAGAAAAAAATATAAAATTTTCCCAGATTTGCCAAATTTTATCACCTATTACTAAACTCTATTTTATTGTTAATTTCACCAAAATCATCACCGAATCGCATCGGCTAAAATAAGCGAGCTCTTTGGTGTTCCAATAGAGCCAGAAGCACGGTAAATTTTACCATATTCTAGTAGTTTGCACCTTATTTTTTTTCTCAATTTATAAGATGAAGAAATTGCAATGTCCGTTTCAATGACGATGTGGATTTCTATTTTCTATAAATTAGGATATATGCCAGATAGTATAATTTAATCTATTACTTGTGTAAGAGCAATTACATATTACTATATATGAGATATTAGACTAATATGTTTTAGAAGCTGGTTTTGGGAATTGGTGAGCAATAATGACAGGAAAGCAGTTAACCCCTAGTATTAAAACAATGATACCAAAAATTTGAAGTTGAAACTTTTACAGGATTAAAATTTTTATTTGCTTCAAAAATATCAAAATAAGAAAAAAACAGTCGACATCTTTCAAGCCATCAAAAATTCGCGCGCCTCTTGACTATGGACAACTGTTTTTGAGAGCTTGAGACATATCGACTGTTTTTCTGTATTTGTATATTTTTGAAGTGAATGGAGTTTCAAAAAAATTAAAACCCCTTGTTTCTTTAAAGTTCGTTTACACAATTAATTTTGAAGCAACTGTATCCAACATGTTTGGAAAATCTAGTGTGTATTACTCGTAGTTAATAATAATCTTATGTATATGAGTCTAATGTATATGAGAGGATAGTTTTCTCGCCAAACCTAAGTTAGCCTAAAACTTTAAAATTTGTATTTATGCTTGATACTCTGCCTAACATATCTAAATACAAAATAGCACTAGAATTAGGCTGAGTAGCATTTTATTTAGCCTCCCAAAAGAGTGAGTGTAGTTAATGAGTGCCCCAAATATAAAGAGACACAATATCCAATAGAAGTTAGTTGCTTGTTCTCATCCAAAACACAACAAATCTTGGCTAATGAGTTTAGAATTACTCTCCTGGCGGCTCAAAGCATTACTTTCGTTTCGATCCTGTTTTGAAAATACCCAGCCTGCTATTGACATTTTCTCTCTATTCCGTTTATTGCTGTTTTTTGCTTCAGTTTACTTGAGAGTAAGAGAAAATAAAAATAATAACTAACTAAATTAAATGCGCGAGTTTGGAAAAATATTAAAGTGATTTCAAGGGATTTATGCACAACACATAAAGTATTATTGATATTAATTCAAGAACAAACTAAAAAGATAACAAATAAATCTGCAGAAATAGATGAATTATAGCTTAAGTTCCATTAATTCCTTCTTAAATCACAGTGTTAAATCACAGACAGTATGAGAAAATATAGAGATGAAATTCTAAACAAGTTACAACAAGGGAAAATGTATCTCAAGCAATGGCGAAGGAAGAATTAAAAATCAGTTAAATGGCGAGATAAAAGAAACATGTGTGACGGATTCAGAGTAAAAATCTCAAACGTTGCTAGAGGATGAAATAAAAATAAAAAAAAGTTTCCGAACACTTGCAATGAATTGAAAACTAAAATGGCTAATAATTAAATTAATGAAATTTCTTACATTATGAAATGATTTCCACAAATCTAGTTCAGTAGCTGAGGGACGGCATTGATGAATTTAAGCAAAAGAAAACTCATTATGTACCAAAATAAAATTTAGTAAGTGTTTCAAGTAGTTAGTGATATTGCCGTATATTGCACATTCAATCCCGCCACAATATCTAACGTTGCTTTACTTGACAACTTATTAATGTTTTCGAATTTTTACACGCGTTAGTATTAGGTTGTTGTTCGGCTTAGTCTACACTGTTAGAAATTTCTCAGAAAAAATGATTAAATAACAATTCAGTTCATTGTTATTTTACCATATTCAAACAAAACGGTCAAATAACCATAAATAAGATGGTATTTAAACAGTGAATCATGAGAAAAATCTTTTTATTAACTGCTTTCGTCTAATACGATTAGATAATCAGAATTTTATCACACCAACTAGACCCACCTAATGAAACCACTTAATTCTTTGCAACATGAGTACTTAATGTAGCCCAGAGGGCTGATCTGTCACTCTCATGACCGACAGAACTGGAGTTCGAGTCCCAGCCTGTTTCCTCCATTTTTTTCAACACATGAAGAATTTTCAGTGTCCTGCACTCCCCAATTTGTAACCCTGGACTATCAAATTACGATACTCTTATTTACGCATAGATGGCAGCACCATAGAGCTGCTTTAGACAAAAAACCTAGCATTTTCTATCTCTTACGATAGGGGAAACAAATAAATAAACTAATTAAACCACATTCCACTGCTTCAATGCCCAGACAAATTTTTTTACGGTTTTGAAACTATTCTAGTTGTAAATGATTAGCAAAAACTATAGCTTTGTATTCATGTTTTTTAAACCCTATTAGCTCTAAATGGTTTCAAAACATTAAACGTAAAAAATGTTCCTTACTGTAACCGTCACGGTTAATTGGATGAACAGACTGCAGCTGGTTAGATTATCATAAATTTAAAATTCAAATCTTAACAGTTTATTCTTCTTTTTAGTCCATTAATCAAATTTTGCAAGGCCTTCAGAAGAAAATAGTTGAAATAAGCAATTTTCATTTATAAAAATATTTACGACTAACTTGGGCACAAACTTTTAATAAAGAACACATAAAGTCGCAAAATTTGGCTAAAACTGTATAAGGAAGGCTGGGATAAAAATAGAACTTATTTTAAATTTAGAAGTAATGCTACTGCTGAAATGCTAATAAAATTAAAATTTTAAAAAAATCTTTGATCTTTCTACAGCACATTATGAAGGACAATCCATTTTTAAAAATCAATTAAGTATGTCTTTTAGTCAGAAAATGCATTGGTTCAGAAATGTTACTTTGATTAAATAGTGATCAATTCATTATTATTAATTTTCCGTCTAACTCATCTTTTACATCTGAGATTATATTCAAACATAAATTAAACTATATGTATAAAAAGCTGAACATCCGGTTTTCGTATAACATAAAAAAAAGAAAATAATAAAAAAAGAAATAAAAAAAAGAAAATAATAAAAGTGAATATAAAAAGAAAATAA
Organism: Parasteatoda lunata; assembly: GCA_949128135.1. Taxonomy (NCBI): domain Eukaryota; kingdom Metazoa; phylum Arthropoda; class Arachnida; order Araneae; family Theridiidae; genus Parasteatoda; species Parasteatoda lunata. Next base: position 19,326,770 of record OX421976.1, read on the forward strand.
TCAACAAATAAGCACTAAGCAACGCTACAAAATCATTCACAAAACTTTGATACATACACAATCAATAAGGCTGAAAAAAATCCTATTTTTACCACGTTTATATCAACTTGCGTTCGTGTATGTCTGTTCGGGTGGAATTTTGTAATCGATTTTAAACTAACTTCCCGACTGGCTGCACACTTCAAATTTAGCACATAGTTCAGAATTGGATGAGAATGCGTGAAAATGAAGAGAAAAAAGACATACAAAGTAAAATTAAATTAAAATTAAAGAAAAATTAATATTTTCACGATTGTCTTTTGTTGTCGATTCGATTATTTCAAATTAATGTCACATGTCAGTTGAAAAGTTTTGTGTACAGTGAAAGAAAAACTTGAGATTTTGGAATTGAGTACAAAAAAAAAAATCAAAATAAATATATTTTTTCTAAAAACCAAGTTTTTGTAGTGTAGAATAGAAATTAAAAATTATCCCTTTAATCATCTACTGTCCAAATTTCAGAAATCTCGGGGACAAAAAAAACTATTCATTTTTTCATTATCTATAAATATTTCAACTTAAGTATAAATTATGAATATTTATTAAATTTTTGATAAACCAATTATCTTACTCAACATCATGAAAATACTTAATTCTTAGTTAACAAACTAAAGTGAATATGAATCTAATAAGTACGCATTCTTCAAGTTAACTAAAAACAGTAATCTCTAGCCTTAAATTGGAGTCATCGTGTTGTTTAATAATGCCAAATCAACTTAGTAAAAAATTTCTCAAAAATTACCATATATATTAACCATGTATGAGTCAAGAAAGTTAATTTAAAAAGTATAAGTAAGCAAAGAAAGTGACTTAAAACTTTAATTACTTAATAATTATTTATTAAATAATTATTTATTAAATAATAATTTATTAAATAATTACTTAATAATCTATATAATTATTGCATCGAATATTCCCCATTCTATGTATAAATCAATAAAAATTTATTCTTAAGCATAATAACATTGAATATTTAAAAATTATAATTGAATAAAAAAAATTTAATTGGATGAAAAAGAATTATAATTGGATAAGAAAAATTATAATTGGATAAAAAAAATTATAAATAACATCAAAGAAAGATATAAATTTTTATATTCTTAGACAATTTTATTAAATACTTCTTTAATTTAGAATAAACTGATTTAATCCCCAATTGTATTCTGTGTCTAATGAAATTTTATCTCAAATTATAAAACATATTTAAATTCAGTTTTCTTAAATTATACAAACAAGAATAAATTTTAGAATATGGTATGATTCGACGTTCATTATTTCTTAAAATTTGACTACAGACTTCGAGAGCCATCTGTCGGTCGACATATAAAGCTTTATTTTTGATTATTTATAGCTCCACAAAATGTATAAACAACTGGAGAAAATGAAATTCTATTTAATGTATACTTTAATCAAAACTTGTGTAAAACTTAAGATGTTTATTTATTTTTCACGTTATTCTTTTTAATGTCTCGCGTTTATACGTTTAAGATTTATTTATTTTCTTTCATATAAGTGATTTATATTTTCTATGCGCTTTAACCCTTTGACACAGATTGAATATCAGTGTTCCTTAACTATAAGCTAATTACTGGCAAAATAATTACTAATTACATGCAAATTACGCTCTAATTACAAGCAAAAATATATTTTGGCATTTCAATCTTTCTCAAAAGCTTATGAATAATTGATTTTTTAATGAAAAGAAATTTCAATGATGAATAATTGTTTCTCTTAGATCTAAAAAACTGTTAATTAGTGCAAACTTAAAAACTTATTGTTTTAATTGAATCGTGTTTGGAAGATTCAGATTCTATGAAGATTTTACGCAGGAAAAGACCCCGGAGTTTCATGCACTATTTCAAAACCATTAAATAAATAAAATACTAAATATAAACTTATTTTGACCTAAATCAATACAAAATAATGAAAAAGTATTAAAAAAATATGTTTAGTAAAAATTCTGCTCCAATGGCTCATGTAAGCTTGATAATTTTAAAAATCAGGAGTGCATTTTAAAAATGAAGTAAATTGTAAAATTTTGAAATAATAAGAATATTTCAAATTTTGTAAAAGAAAACAGTGCAAGTATTCAGTCATTGTGACCTTTTTATGCATTTTATGATAATAATTTGATTTACCCCACTTTAATATTAAGAGGTTATGACGAAAAGTGATCTTATTAAGCAAAAAGAAAATACATTTCAAAAATATGGAAGTACGCAACCTTTACCATGAACGGCATCTATATATTTCCGCTGTTATCTTTTAAAGAAAATAGTATATAATTTTTCACGTGGTATAATGGAAGAAGTTAATTTTAAAGAAAGTTTAATATTATGAAGCGTTTTTTTTTTTTAACATATAAAAAAATATACTTTTTTTTTCTTTTTACTCTTTTGCATATTAAATGACTAAAAATGAATATAATGTCCAATTGATGGGATTTTGCAATTCATATTCAAAAATCTTGTTATAAATTTGGTATATTTTTTAATTTGGTCGAGGTAAAATTTAAACTATTAAAAAATTTTTAATCTTTAGCCTACTGAATACTAATTATACACGGAGAAAAAAATTCTTGTTAGAATTACCATAGTGTATTATGGTCATAACGTTTCTGACCCAAAAAAGAAAACTTAATTCTTGTAATGATATATGCTGTATTTAAACCATTGAGTAATTTTTCTATTTATATGGTAATGGTTTAAGTGAAATTCGGGTCTTCAAAATTATAGTTCTTATTACCAGACATTTAGTAAAAAGTACAAAACTAGAAATCTGACCAAATAAATGATTTTGATGCCATGCTCTTAGGTATCATGATAAAATTACCAAATTTTACCACATTTACTAAATTTTATCACTTATTGTAGAACTAAATTTCAACCACAAAATCATTATAAAAGCAATTCAGTAAACATTACTTGGTAAACAACAATAAATTACCGAGCTTTTTAGTGTTGCCATTAAGTCAGAAACAAAAGAAATTTTACTATATCCTAGCAGTTTTTACCATAATTTTTTTTCTGTGTAGATTAAAGTTGCATTTAAATATTCATAAAAAAATTGCTTCATTTTTCACCCGAAATCCAATTTTTTAACTCACTCAGTAAATAACTCACATTTTTAAGAAAATATTTTCTCCTAAAATAAACTTTTTATCTGGTTTAATATTAAAACACTCAACCCATTAAATATTTATCAATATTAAATATTAAATATTATTCGCTGGAATAATATTTCAGAGGTAATACCAACAAACTTTGTTCCTCCAAACGAGTTAAATCTATACATACTTTATGCTACATTATTAATTCATTAGGAAACCAAACAATGGTGATCAAATCCTTTTACGAACGAACTCTGATTGACAAAATGACATTCTTTTTACAAAGAAATGAAAGGGCAATAATAGACTTGGGCAGCTGCTGTTGGCAAATGATCATTATTGATTTATTATTTTACTTTAGAAGCAATGCTAATTAAGCCTCCCTTTCATAAAACTATAAAGCAGGGCTTTCCATAACAATGTGACAAAGAATTCTGGGAAAATTATTTTGCCAGAATAACTAAATAAAATGCTACCTATATAATGAATGAGGTTTTATCTCTTTAACCAATTCATACAAAGAGATATGACTTATCATAATAGATCTTCCGCAAGATTCAGTGAAACTTATACTTCTTAAAGATATTCAGTGTATTATAGTTATTTCATTCGTTTTTTTCTAAAAGGATCAAATTTGAATAGAAATATGCTTTCTAATATTTGTCATGGCACAAAAGCGTTTGATGTTTTCTTCTGTTTCTGTTTCAAGTTGCATTTTCTTATTTTGTTTAAAAAATATTATTACGTTTAAAAAATAATTATACGTTAGTGTATTTAATACTCTAAGTAAAATTCCATATCAAATTATGGTATAAAGCACTGAATATTTGAGTCCTCTTACGTAAAACCCATTTTACCGTGAAATTTATTTTTACATTAAAATATCGTAGTTTTTACAGAGTTTACTTAATTAGAGAGATTAAGTGATTTTTCAGAAATTGTTACTGTAAAAATTACTATACATCTGGTTTTTGTTTCTGTAAAAATAGATTTTACGATTAAAAATACAGGCTCCTTGAATGCCGATACTTATTACCGGAATTTGATTCGGAATTTGTTACAGTGCACTCAATTCATTTTTCATTTTTTGAACAATAATTTAACAATAAGCATTTACAAACACTTATTTTTCTAATTTAGAACCCTAGTTAATTTTATATTTAAAAAGAGATTGATTTCAAATTCATCTTTATGAATTCAATTAACACTTCATATTTGTTATCTACAAAACAACTATGGAACAATCTAATTGATTTGGTGCAATTAAATGGTCTGTCACATAATTTAAATAAAAAATATAAGCAGACATATTAAGTTATCCCTTATGTACTTAACTATAAATTTTATTAGTTTAATTAATTTTTTTTTTTTTGCTTAGAAAATCATTTGCATAATTCAAAACAAATAATTTTTGCTACTAGATAAGAGAAAATCAAATGCTAGTGTTTAGGTTAATAGAATTAGAAATAAAAAGCGTAACGTATACCAAACCGTTTACTTAAACCTAGAATTATTAGAGTTCGTATTAACTTTTTAATCTATTTTAAAATAGTTGTTAAGTTTTTGATCTAGTTATTATAAAAATGTTCCAAATTATCCACACGCTTAAACCTCTTTATAATAGTGTTAGCCTTTTTTGCGTTTTTCTGTAACTTTTACACCGAGAAAAAAAGTATGATTAAAACTACCAAAAAATAATGAAATTTACGGAGTTTCCAGAGTTATTTAGGAACAATAAAAAGTATGGCAATTTTTACCGAAACGCTTTGGTTAAGATGATTTCGGAAAGACAAATAATAAAATATTCTTTATAATTAGTGTTAAAGTTTAAAAATATAGTAAAATTTGTTTATTTTTTCATGATGCCTTACAGAATGGTATAAAAACACCTATTCGATTATATTTACTTTTCAGTTTTGTATTTTTTAATAAATGTGTGGCAATAAGTACTATAATTTTTAAAACAGGAATTTCAGACAAACCGTTACCATAAGGACGAAAAAATCGCCAAATTAATGGTTCAAATGACGTATATTTTGCTTTTAGTTCCAGAATTATGTTTTTTTCTTTTATCAGAAATGTCATCTTACAATACAATAATTTTACCAAAAATTTTTCTGTTATAAAATTTATTGCATAATTTTCATAAAGTTTATTAAAAATATTCAAAAATTAGTTCATACCAATAAAAATTTATATAGATGGCAAAACTTTGACAAATGTTTGCAATTAGCATTAAAATTAACTAATTTTAACTTTTTGAATTATTTTAGGAATAGTTCATGAATTTTCGAACCAGTTAATGAGAAAATATCACACACTCTCCATATTATTTATATGCTTAAACTACTCTATAATAGTGATTGATGTGAAATCTCTGTAACTCAAATTCAAGTAATCTAGAAAGGGTATTCCACAATTATGCAGCATGGCGCATTCAACAGGATGTGCAATATCGAAGCAGTATACATCACTTTCTGTCAGCTATTTTCGTATTCATCATCAACACGAATTCACCACATATTTCTTAACGAACGGGAAGTCACATTCAAATAGTTTTACAATAGGAATTACGATGACAAAGACAATCATAACACATACTCGTTGTCGCCTAACTTATCCACTATGAATTATGAGTTGAAAACGAATCATTTGTTCCAGTTAACTTTGTCAAGATACCTACAGGACAAAGGGGGATTATTGTACTCTTAGATACCATTGTAATTGAAATTAACACTACTTCAATAGAATTTAAATGGTCGGTTATTTAATGGAATTTAAATTAATTCCAGAATAGATATTAGGCCAATTCTAAATTAGGTATTTCAGGTTATTAAAATGTTAATCTATGCTTAAACGAAATGTAAATGTGTTGTTCTAATTTGAATATGAGTATAAATATTTCTTGACATCATGACTAATTAAAATTTTAGGCAATGGAAGTTTTTGATATCAATGAGCACTTGAAATATAAATTAGTTTAAAATATTATTAATTATCAAAACACCTCGAAGAATTTCCCTTCTATATTTTACTTTTAGAACTTATAAGCATGCGGAACGATAGCATCATTTAAATTTGCAACATCAATAAAACTTTACAAAATGGTATTAAGATGCCGTTCGAAAATTGCACGAGCATGCTTGTGCCATTTTGAAAACTTCATTCCCTTATAAGAAATTCTAAGCAAATAATAAAATATCCTCTTATGCTTACATAAGAAAATTGCAACACATTCCGCCTTTTTTCCTATAGTAATGCAATTATAGAACTAAATTGAAGCCAAACTGTAACTTTACATTGAAACAAACATTTTGTTTCAATTCCTTTTTTTTTTTAAATTTTAAGTCGAATATTTTTTTTATCTTTTATTTTTCCTTCCTATTGCTTAACTTCCCAATTTTTTAAATTACTCAAAGAAGCTCTTTCCAAATTTTATTCTCTGAATTCAACTTCTATTTCAAATTTCCATGGTTTTTTTACCAAATTTTTGTTCATTTTTTATTGTTAAAAAAGGAAAATAAAAAGACTTTTGAGTGTAAAAATATATTTTTCATCCTCTTCTCCCTCCCTTATTAACAAAAACAAATTAAAAATAAAACCCCTTCTCAATAAAAAGAAAATACTTAAGTTTTTTTTTCGATTCGTTTCCAAATTTTCAGTTCAACTTTGTTGCATCAGCTTATAACTCTTGCTAACAAAACAAAAAAGCATCTAAACCAGTTTTATCTTTTACATCCTCAGCAAAAGGTTTACTTCCTTTAAGTAAATATTAAATTTAGAAAAACCTTAGTGCCCCGCTTACTTTTTGTTTCTCTGAATCAGACACAGCTTATAAAACCTTTTAAATAGCTTACCTACATTATTTAAAAGTTCTTTTTATTGATATAAAGCTGAAGAAAAAAAGAAGAAAAACACCTCGTTCGTAAATTGTAAAGAAAAAGTTATTTAGCTGGTCAATTTTCTGACTTTTTTTATTGGCAATTTCTAATTAACCCCAACTAAACGCTTATCACATTTTACATATTTTCTTAGATTCTAAATTTTTTTGGCTGTTGATTTTTGTTTGAATAAAATAATTCCTAACAATGAGATAACTTGTTTGTCATTTTATAGAACAATTCAACTGTATTCAAAGAACTTTAAGGCTAATTATTTTAGAAGTTAAATCTAATTTGTGATGTAAACTTTCAGAATTTTATTCACGGTAAATTTGGATATTAAGAAACTAAGAAATAAATTGTAACAACTAATAAAATATTATTATTTTAAAATACAGTTCTTTTGCATCAACGATACTATTTTTTACAGTAAATTAAACCAAGTAAAAATTGATTTTTTTTATGCAATTTCTCATTTTTCATCAAGTTATTCAGTTTGTATTAAATCGCTTCCATTAAAATACACAATATCAAAAAATATTTAATTAAGAAGGTGAATCTGAAGCTATCAATCATTTTCGGATAAAATTAATTTCTTGGCATCTTTTCCTACTAATATTTAAGAGATTAAAAGAAGAAAATCCGAAAATACGCGCTTTCATGAACTATGTAGCAACGAAATTTAAAACTTAATAAAAATTCAATATTCCCTTACATCAAACTAGCTATTTCAGTAAATATTTACATGTCTTTAAATACGTTTTCCCCAGGTTTAAAGTTAGAAATTTTATTGTGGCAGCAATATCACTTAATATATATTATTAAAAAAATAAAGGAAATATCATACTTTGCTAAATATTTCATCATTGATTTAAATAAAATTCATTACAATATTTATGAGCTAAAATGTAAAAGATATTCATCGATAATCGATGCTATGTAACACTAACAATAGTAGTACAAATATTTAATTATTACTTGGAAGTCAAATAGTCAAGTTAGTCAGTTTCACCTTAAAAAGATTTATGATGTTCAGGCTGAAAATACATGGAAATAATTTATTTATTTACAAAAATGTATTTGTATACACAAAGATAAAAAATATAAAGAGTTCAGTACATATCAGATTAAGACTTGTAAATATTACTTTAACGTCAATATTACTTTAAAGTCAAGTGTGCAAGAATTTCTTTTTACGTTCAAAAGAGATTATATAAGAGAGATTATATAAGAGATTATATTATATTATAATAAAGATGATTATAATTTTTAAATTTATAAAATAGGCTCAACTAAACCTTTTCGAAAGTAAATTTTATGTAAATCTCTGCTTATGTATTTCAAAATTCGTCGCTTTCTGAAGCAAGACCAATACATATATTTTAGAATTTATGTATACAAGATAGTCATTTTTACCTAGTTAAATGTTTCAGGTGTTTATGATGTTTCAACTCAAAACAATGAGCTTTACTAATTTATTTATTTCCAAAAAATATAGTTATTTATTTCACAGTTAGAAACGGAAATTATTTTCATATGAATTATATACAATGTCAATAAGATAAACAGTCGCAGTGTCAATACACAGGATTAAAATTTATTCAGATAGGGATTTTGTACGAATAAAGAATTTTGATAAGATTTAATAATTTATAGAAAACTTAACTATTAATGCAATTCTTTCAATCAAAACTTATTCTAAACAATATTCTGCTTTTATTACTTTATTTTATTTTATAACCGGCGTTGAACTAGCGACCCAATTCTGAATTTATGATTGTTCGATTTCGTAAACTTGTAATTTCCAGCCCCATCAAGAAAACAAGGGAACGCCTAGATCTAATATTGAGAAAATTTCGTCTTCGTGGAGAACGTTTTGATGGAACTAACCAGCATTTTCATTACCTGGGGTGAAAAGCCACGAAAACCTCCCATGGTTGACCCGATTGCAAGGGGACTTTAACCTATTACCCATATTGATATGTTGCAGCAAAACTATTGTCGGTGTTAGCCTAGTGCGGAATTCAAATCGACTAGTCATCGCTGGTATTCGGAACACGGACAACCTCAATGAGAGGCGAGCGCTTGATGCCTGAGTCCCCACACCTCAATTGCGATTATTTTATAATTGCTATTGAACAGCCGACCCAATTTTTTTAGTTTACGACAAAAAAAAAATTCAATCCGTAGTCTTGCAAACTAACCCATCTTTGCGTTATATTGACAGAAAAACCACGAAAGCCTCCAACGGTTAACCTGATGGCAAGAGAACTCTAAGCAATGATTCGTCTACCACTAAGTATATTTTACGTCAGCTGGGTGGTTGTGGCCGGGTACGGAATTCATATATACCAGCCATCACTGGGATTCGAACCCGGTTCACCTCATTGGAAGGCGAACGCTCCACTCTCTGAGCCATCACGGCTCGCGTTACTATTATTACAATATTCAGCCTAGTACAGGCGCCGGAAACCTGTTTCTCTTTTGATGTAAAGTTGCGACTCTTCAGTTTCATGCGAAAAAATTAATAATTTATTATCAAAACCCTTAAAAAATAAGAAAATATATTTTTAAGTACCTAATTTCTCAATAGCTTCTATTTTCATAATCGTTAATTACAAACCGCAACGCTCAACCTGACCGTAATGAGATAATTTGAATTATTGTTTTGTTCTTAGAGATGTGACTCCGTGACCATGTTTATCTTTCAACCAATTGCATTCCATTTCCGTCTCAGAGTCTAGACAACGTGTCTAGACTCTAGACGTGTTGTCAGTCAGTCATCCTCGGATAGCGCGGTCAACATTACATTGCATGTGTTTTAATTTAATCGGTTGCGGTTTTTGTGTGTCCATTCGCTTGTTGTTTCAAGAAGAATACGATTTAGAAGCAAACTATCTTCTCGAAGGTATATACGCTTATAATATAATAAAATCAGTAACAGAATCGGATTACATTTCAGAGAATCGAGTTAAAGAAGTTTTAATGGTAAATAAATTGTTTGTCGATTCATATAGCTAAGTAAAATTTTAAAATAACGTTGTTTTTTTTTTAGCTCCACCACCAACATGACATTTGGTAAAAAATAAAACACTGAAAAAGAAAACGGAGAACTCAATCAGAATTTAGCGGTGTCCTCTGCACACTTATGCAACACAGATGGTTTTCCGACTTGTCTTATTTGCCAAGAAAAACTCGCACACAACAGGAAGCCACATCTGGAGAAGCACTTCACTACAAAACATATACAGTTTGCTGGTAAATAGCTGTAGAAGAGCAAAAAAAAAACAACAACAGTCAAGTTCCATGCTAAGTAACTGGGCGTAATCTTCCAATAATGTAAATCTATTATGTCTATCTATTGGAAATATTAATCGAAATTTCAAAAAGAGGAAAACCATTCACAGAGGGTGAGTACGCCAAAGATTGTTTTATACGTGCATCTGAAGAACTGTTTCGTAATTTTAAAACCAAAGCAGAAATCATGAAAAAATCGATGATTTGCCATTATCTGCTAAAGCATTACAAGATTGAACTTCTAAAATGTCTTCAAATGTAATATTCAAGTGGAAGATATTCAACCGGCTTGTGCCTTATCACTTGCCATATATGAGTCTTGCGACATGAAAGACACGGAATAAGTTACCAAGGTCCAAAATAAGAACTGCTAGGATTGATACCGCTCTCAGGGCAAACTCGTAGAGAAGATATAGCAAATGCTATGCAAGAATGCCTGGAAGACAATGGAATAAATATAAATAAAATCGTTTCAATAGCAACTGATGGCGTCTGAAGTATGACAGGAATACATAGAGGGCTAACATCAATTCTTCAGGGAAAAAATAAACCACGAAATTCTAACGTTTCACTGCATAATTTATCAAGACGCGTTCTGTGGCAATACATTTCCAGCCAAAAAAGTTGAGATCACGAACTTGGTAATTAAGGTTATTAATACTGTCTTGGCAAAACCACTCTACCAACGTCAGTTTAAAAACTTCCTTGAAGCAATAGACAGCCAGTTTTCAGACCTACTTCGACACAATAAAGACTTTCCAGAGGTAATGTACTGTAACGTTTTAATTTGTGCTTGAGTGAAATAAAAACATTACTCAAAGAACATTGAGCATTCCGAATTGGGAGGAGCCAACTTCATGGTAGATACCACAATAAAACTAATTGAACTAAATCTAAATCTGCAAAGAAAGGACAACCCAGCCTACGCCTTGCTTGAATAAGTAGTTTGTTTCGAAAAAAAAATACTTCATTTTATTGAAGACATGGACAGTGGTAAATTACTTCATTTTAAAAATTTGAAGCAATATAGCGATAAGTAAACTACTAATGAAATGAATTACATTAGTATAAAAAACATGAAGTATTCTGAAATTATGGTAAAATTCTAACACTGCGGGTTTTATTTTTCTTACTCAATATAAAACATTTATATAAAAAAATGTTTCTTTCTAGCAAACTCAAATTGAAAAAACATCAATTTCCTCGGAAAATTTGTTTCTATTTCAAAGTTCAATCTATTTTCATGATCAAATAATTAACCATCTCTTAGTGTTATAACTTAATATATTTGCATTCAAATTTAAATATTCAAAAGTCATTTTCTTTTCTATTTAAAAAAAAATATTAAAAAAGTATTGTCAGTGCATTTTTTTAAACTAATGATTCAGAAGGAGAATAAGCAAACAAAAAATTTATATTTTTATATATTCTTTTATCGATACAGTTCGCATCTGGAGATCACATTTGGAGAAAAATTAATAACTGGTATCAATTTTACTAAAATGAAGATGAAAATTTCCCGATTTTCGGGTCTAAATATATTTACTGAACTTCACAGGTTAATCAGAGATCCGGACATTCTGATGTATCATAAGGTCTAACGTATGAAATGGGCCGGACACATTTTAAGAATGAATGATGATCGAACGACGAAGAAAATCTTTTTGGCGAAGCTAATATGAGTTAAAAGAAGATGCAGATCAAGATTGAGATGGGCGGATTGCCTCCAAAGTGACTTAGTGTCAACGTTAGAGGCTGGAAGGCTGTGGCGCACAGTAAGAGTGGTCTCGTCTTCCTGAGAAAGCCAGGATTCATCCGAGACTTGCTTTATTTAAAAGAACTGGGCACCTGGGCCGCGCAGCGGCCCCTATCCCATACATCATGAAAATAATACATTTTGAGATAAAACATTTTGAATTATGCAACAATGAGGTGGCAGAATCATCCGAGACTGTTCATGATGATAATATATTTACTGAGGAAAAATTAAAACTTTTCTGGTAGCCACAAAGTAAACATAATGATATAAAAATTATATTAATATCACTACAACTTTTTAATTTTTTAAAAAATTTTTATCTTTTAAATTTTTTTTCTCCAGGTACGTATGAACCTTGTTGATATATTAAAACAGCAAAATTTGTTTTAATTTAAGTTGCTAACAAGAAAAATGCCCTTAGTATCACACTGAAATCTTTTTATGCTGTTCATTATTTTGGTTGAAAAATGATTTACACATAGCACACATAAATTATTTAAAATACATATAAGTTTTATGCCCGTTTTTTGAAGTAAAAAATAATACGTTATCTTTGAAATAGTAATACGTGGCACATCGTTATGTTTTACAAAACTAAAAGCTATAGACAATTAGTTGTTCCTAATTTCTTTTAATATTATTTGACGTGTCCTTCACTATGTTTTGTGTGACTAAACCCATTTTTCAACTCATTAAAATTATTCGTAGTATTGTTCTGCACAGAAAATTATGATATTCATTATAATTGATAAAGTATAATACTTAACACTGTAAAAAGTTCTGGATGAAAATATGGTAAAAAGTGCTGGGACATTGGGTGCATCATCCGTAAAATCCATTTTATGCACACAAAAAATCCATTTTTACCGTAAAATATTATAAAGTAGTTTTAAAAGAAATTTTTATTTAATTAAAGAGTTTCAGTGATTTTACGGTAATTATTACTTCAAAATCTAAAGATTATCAGATTTTTTGTTTCCTAGCATTTTACGGTAAAAATGGATATTACTATAAAAAGTACCGAAACCCTAAATGCCGGTACGGAATTTTTTACCGTGTAGTTTTTCCGTAATCTAATTAATTTCCATAATCTAAACTTTTCTATAATCCATTAATTTGCACTTTAGTAAATAATATAGTTAACTGGTAAATAATGTAAAATAGTTTAGATTTATAAACGAATGTTTCAACATCGTGATTGTAAAGAAAATAATCACGTTTTTTCAGATAGTTTTAAAATTAGAGACGTCATCCCACGTTCATTTCTTATAAAGAGTTTCATAATTATTCTAATGATAAACGACTTTAAATTATCTTTATAAAATATAATAATTATTTATAAAAGCGATTTATAAAACTATAAAGAAAAAATCGATACAAAAAGATAACAATTTCTCTTTATTTCAAAAACAAAGAACAAATCTACTTATCAGCATATATAGTTTAAAGCAAAAAAAATAGTGTTGAGAGCAATTACGGTCATGTAATTTCTTTAAATTTAAATGAATTTTCATGAAAAGCAGCATTTAAAGCAAAACTTTGTTTATCACAGAAAAAGAACAGAAAATTAAACGCTCAGTCTACAAGAAAAAAAATAATCTTAAATTCAGAAAGGACGAGACAGAAAAAGGCTGCACAGGAAAAACAAGCTGCCTTACATAATCTTGAAACAATTAAGTAGGAAATTAAAAAATAATTAGGTAAAGGAATGGCCGAATTCTCATCAAGAAGCTCGTTCAATAAATTAAAGAAAAAAGAAACTTGTACTTGTTTCAAAATTAAATCTGGGATATGTATATTAAAAGTACATTTGTCATATATATGTATATATATATATATATATAAATATATATATATATATATATATATATGGTAGGTAAGTTGTTGCTTTTACATGCTTTTAGTACTTTACGTTCTTATTTCTTTGCTTAGAGTTCTTTTATAACTCAATTTTTTTCACAAATAAATTACGTGTTGATAAATATATTGCATTTCTTTTGCACATATTTTTCTTGATAAAAGATTGACCTTAAATATAAGCATTATTAATTAAATTCTTAATCTCCGCTTAAGCAAAATGTAAATGTACCACTATAACTTAAATATGAATACAATATAATTTAACGTCATTACTAATTAAAATTTGATGCAATGAAAATCATTGGGACCAATGACTATTTGAAATATATTTCAGTTTAATTCGCAGACTATTCTTAATTAACAAGACCACTGTCTAAACCTTTTCTCTTCACACTGTTAGAAATTATAATGCACGCTAAACAATAATATCGTTCAAATTCTATCTTACTTTAACATCGTGCCTAAAGGCCAATAAGAACCATTCGAATAAATTAACTTTTATTAACACTGTTATTGATTTTAACACATAAAGATATTCTGTATTGTTATTCATTTGTAAGGCAGAGACATTAACCCAATCACCAATGTTCTTTAGAGGAAAAAAAGGTGTGGGAAAAGAAATGTTATTGCTTGTGGGTCAGAAAAGTGGCACTATAGTGGGCATCCATATATCTTTATAACATAAATTTTAAAAAAGAAAACTTTTCCTTATATAAAATATGACATCCAACCACCTATAATCATTTATTCCGTTTTGGAAACAGAGGGACCGATAAAAAAAATGACTGAGTTTTTTTTATTTTCTGGTGCTAAAGTAAATAATAAATGCTATTTAGAAATTTAAAAAAAAAAACAATCAAATCTATCAAAACGTATTATAAAAAGATTCAAACAGTAGCCAATGTTATATTCAGTAAAATGCCATCGTGTTTTACATTTAGAAAAAAAAAAAAAGCATGTATAAAACTACTAAAATATGATAAAATTTACCGTGTTTCTGGCTCTATATGAATACCAAAAACATGATCGCATCTATCGAAGCTCATGGGTAATGGTTTTAAAACTACACTGCTCAAAACAATATGGATATTGTGAGTTTTGTATAAAATAACGGCATACCATTTTATTTATTTATTTATTTATTTATTTATTTATTTATTTGCATGAAATGAAAGAAAAGAGTCAAATATGCAAATTTTTCTTATTTTCAAACTTTGCAGTATGCAAATTTTGAGTTTGACGTGGAAGACGACGGTTAAGGGCAGCAAATTTGATTTGGCTTTAATGTAAGACAAAGCGGAAAAGAATGATCGACATTCAGTAAAAGCGTTGTTTCGATGAGTGCGATATCTCAACGAATCAGAAGCTTGGAGAGTTGTAGGCCAGTTAGAGGGTAACCAAACACAAGCCGAAGTAGTAGAAGCTATTCTAGTTTCACAAAGTGTGATTTTCAGGATCTGGTACCGTTTTCTTGGAGACTGGAAATGCAGGCCGAAGATCCGGGCAAGGGCGTAGACGTGCAACAACGCCAAATAAAGACCGTTATTTAATGCTAGCGACTCGTTGTTGTTGTTGTTGTAGTTAATTTACGTCGCACTAGAGCTGCACAATGCGCTATTGGCGACGGTCTGGGAAACATCCCTGAGGATGATCCGAAGACATGCCATCACAATTTTGATCCTCTGCAGAGGGGATAGCACCCCCGCTTCGGTAGCCCAACGACCTGCACGCGAAGTCGCTAGCGATTCGAAGACACTGAAATATGAATACCTCTCTTCTTCCACAACACCTTCGCTCGGCTACTGGCACTACAGTTTCAATACAAACTGCCCGAAACCGCCTTCACGCTGTTGGTCTGTATGCTCGCCTACCAATGGTTTGTGACATGTTAACAGCAGGGCACCATCGCGCCCGCAGTGAGTGGAAAACAGAGCATGTAAAATGGAGGAGAAATGAATGACGCAATATTCTTTTCTCTGACGAGTTCTGTTTTTCTGTTCATCCTGATAATAGGTGTATTTTCATCCGGTGGGAACGTGGCATTAGAAACGTGGCACGAACGTGTAAGATTTGGTGGTGGGGGAATGATTTCAGTAGGGGAAGGAAAATTTTCTTTCAAGGAAACACCTTTATTTATTTATTTTTCTCATTTGCACAAATTGTGTTTTTTTTTCCTTTTATACCCAAAAGCTCAATAAAACGCTTTTTTTCTGCTAAACAAGTAATTTTTATCTCATATAGCTTACTACGTTGGTCGATAATGTTTCAATCCTTCAAACAATTCTCCAGGTGCAAGATCAATCCACAACCTCAATATTCTTTCATTGTTTTGAGCAGTGTATAATTTTGAAAACAAGAATTTGCAGTAAACCACTCCCATATGAACTGAAAAATTAATTTAAAAAATGCTTTTTTTGACCTGAACTAGAGAACGATCAATCTCCAATTTTGTACCCCCAGAGATATTTAATTTTATAATCGTCATTGAGCGGCCGACTTAATTTAGAGTTCACGACAACCAACCAACTTTTTTGAGGGAACTAACCAGCATTTACGTTACATGAGAGGAATACCACGAAAACCTCCTACTGTTAAATTGATGGCAAGGAATTCTTACCCATTGTGGCGTAACTACCACTACGAAAATTAAACATCGATTCACTGGTATATAAGCCATGCTAACTTGAATCCATCCAGAGGTACCTTTTGATAGATAACTCCGCCCCCACATTGGTGACCTCCGGACGTGATTTGATCACGCAGTAACGCCCACTTCGCAAAATTCCTAACAGTAACGCCTACTTCGATGGATAGTCCACATTGAAAGTTGACTTGCTATTTATGACTGCATCATCACCCTCCTGCGCTGTTGCTACTCAGTCTCGTCTCGAATATACAACGTCATCCACTCTCAACGCCTGCATACACTCAACTGCTAATGGCAACACAGGAGCGACTACTACTGTGAAGTTAATACACCTCTCACATTCAGCACTCAAAAATCCGGTGACCGCTTTCCCGGTCTGTCACAAAGTACAGCAACTAGTGGTATCTATCTGTTCATCGAATTCTATCCCTGATAAAATTCTGGTGGGGAGTATTGTGGCGTAACTACCACTACGAAAATTAAACATCGATTCACTGGTATATAAGCCATGCTAACTTGAATCAATCCAGAGGTACCTTTTGATAGATGACGGTTGGCATGATCGATAACTCCGCCCCCACACTCATGATAAATCTACCACTGAGGATATTTTACGTCAACGCTGTGGTTTGTCAAAAGGTATTGATTTGTTATGGGAACTTCGTGGTTCCGATAGATTTTAACGTTCACCAGTCACCATTTAATACACTGGTATTCTTCGGCAGGCGAGATTCAAACTCACGATCTCCCGAACGCCAGCCTAACGTCCTTCAGACAAAATTATTAATTAGTTACAATTGAAAGCTGTATCAATAAAAGGAAATCACTTAATCAAATTCAATTTAATTCATGATTATAAGCAAACTACTGTCATTGTTTTTTTTGTTTTTTTCGATTAAAAATCAATTTCAATCTTCAATTTATTTTGTAAATATCCGGATGAAAATTTACGCTAGAAGAAAAGAAAGTATGGTGAGAAGACACAATAACTAGTTTAAGTTTTCATAACAGAAAAACAATACAGAAATAACTTCCGAACAATAAACCGAAGTCAAATCACAGAACACCATAAAAAAATTAAGAAAGAATGAATTTTTTACTGCTTCACCCCCACAAATATAAAGGGTTGGGGAAACAAAAAAAAAAAAGGCTTCTCTCTTGACTATTCGTTGGAGCTATAAAAACATTCTCACACTATAAAAGAAAAGAAAGTGGAAATATCCCATTTATTTCCGGAGGCTTGTTTTTCTCCGATAAGATTGAATAGGTACTTTAGGTCTTCGGACATTAATAGCTCTGTATAAGGACAAGATTTAATTGAACTTCTCAAGATTACAACAAATAAATCATTTACCTCAACCCATTTTGAGAGCCGTGCGAAGTCTATAAAGGCTGGATATTAGCAAGATAATTTCACTTAGGTGGCTTTTCAGAATATGTCCTTTTTTTGTGTTAAAAATATGAAAGTACTTAGCAAAGTTATAATGACTTACACCGGCTCTAAATTTGGTGATGCTCTAGCCGAAGACAACAAAAGAACAGTAAAATTTCCTAACTTAAAAGTTAAAAATGGGTATAATTAACTTTGTTCGAGTTACTCCTCAACTTAAAAGTCGTACGTCGTTAGACATTTTGTAGTGAATTGAAACACATATTTGTATCAAATTTGCTACTCTCAAGATGCTTCTCCAAGCTGTGCCACAAACTATCATTAAAATGAATACTTTGTTAATTCGGTGATATTGATTTGGTTTAGTCAGAAAGTATGGCGTCCAACCAGCTGTCCGTCTATTTCTTTTGTCCGTCTATTTCTTTCAAAAATAGAGGGACCGATGGCAAAAAGGCATTTTTATTTTATTTTCTGGTGCTCTAAAGCTATTACCAATGCTGGATAAAATTTAGAAACTTTGGAATTGGTTACATAATATGGAACAAGTTTTCCAAAATCCTTACAGGGAGTTACATTGAACCATGTTTCTATGCAAGTTAAATTATACTATCAGTTCGTTGAACCATAATACGGTGAACATTTTCTGCAACTCTAATAATGGATATAAATTTTTACCACGTTTCTGTTCAATTGAATATATGCAATAGGATACAGTACAAATAGTACAAACTTTTTATTAAATTAAACCATCTTTCCATTTAAGATGATTTATAATATTAGTGCTTCGAACCATAATACGCTGAAATTGTTTTGAAACTCTAGTAATGGATATAAATTTAACCATCTTTCTATTTAAGATGATTTATCATATCAATGCTTCGAACCAGACTACAGTGAAATATTTCTGTGACTCTAGTGAGGTATATAAATTTAACCATATTTCTCTTCAATTGAATATTGGCAATTGGAAACATAATGTGGCTCAAATATTTTAATACTCTAAAAAGAAGTTCAATTCAACCATGTTTCTACTCAAGTTTAATTATAATATCAGTACTTCAAACCATAATACTGTGAAGGATTTAGCAACTCAAATAATGGGGATAATTTAAACCATGGTTTTGATCAATTGAATAAAAGAAATTAGAAAATAATATGGTGCAAATTTTATAAAACCATAAAAAGGAATTAAATTGAACCAAGTTTCTATTTAAATTTAATTATATCAGAACTTTGAGCAGTAATACGATGAAAATTAAAAATTTCATTTTCATCATTAAAAAAGAAAAAATTTCTGCAGCCCTTATATTAATGGAGTTAAATTTAATCATGATTCTATTCAATTGAATATTGGGAAATATAATCATAATATGGTACAAGTTTTCTAAAACCGTAAGAAAAGTTAAATTAAACCATGTTTTTCTTTAAGTTGAATAATAACATCAATACTTTAAACCATAAGACGATGAAAAAAATTCTTCGACCCAAATAATGGAGATATATTTAACTATGCTTTTGTTGGATTGAATATTGGCAATATGAAACATTATCTGGTGCATATATACTAAAACTCAAAAACGAAATTAAACTGAACCATAGTCTGTTTAAATTAAAGTATAATATAAGTACTTCAAACCATATTTTGGAGAAAATTTTCAGCAAATTTAAATATTGGAAATAAATTTAACCATGTTTTTTTTTTCAGGCTAAACTTTAAAATCGTATAGACAAATTTAAAAGGAATGGTAATAGGGTACAATTTAGCACCATATTAAGATTGCCAGCAAAGTTAAACAATAATGATTAACACTCTCCAAGAAAACTTTTAACAATTTTTAAATGTCTAACTTATTCTAATGTAATGAAAATACTCTTCGATGTGTAATAGAATAGAATTTAACATTTCAAACAAAAACAAGGAACTAAGATTCTTTCTTTTTCAGTGACTTTTATGTACAATTTGCTCTAAAAAAATAAACCTTTACTCAGAAAAGAGAATCTTTTTCCCTAATGTGTGAGATTTTAAACAAAAAAAAAAAAAAACATTCTTTTATTTGAACGTAGTTTGTAAAGAGAGATCAACAGAACGGTTGGGAGAACATTGAACAGAATGAACCACCCATACAATGGGTTTTGGGAAAGAAATCTAAATGTTCTTCTATTACAACGAAAGTCACGTAAATAAGTCAAGGCAATTTTACTTCAACTTTAAAAATCGTTGTTTTCTAATATTGGTAATTTTTTTTTACTTACATATGTGCTATATTTATATATGTACTATATTATAAGCAGTTTATTAACATATGAATTTTTCTTATTGACAGGGTCACCTGCTCTGGCCAAATTACCATACTGCGGTAATAACATTTCGAGTAAAATTTAAAACACAATCTGGTTAATAAAAACAAAATATAAGGTATTTAAATAATTCATTTCGTATTTTTTTTTCTTTTTTTGGTAAAGGTTTACCGGAAATTCTGGTTACTATAAATCTTATCAACTCACAAAAAGTAAAAAATATAAAACTGAGAAGTAAATTTAACCGAATAAATGGTTTTCATGCTATGCTCTAAGGTTAAGTGAAAAAAGTTAACAAATTTTACCACATTTACTAAATTTTATCCCGTAAACTAAAACCATATTTTTTGTTAATTTTATTAAAATGATTACCGAAGGGTTTTGGTAAATAAAAATTATCGAAACGCTTGGAGTGCTCATAAAACCTGAAAACGGTTAAATTTGCAATGTTCTTGTCGTTTTGAACATAAATTTTTTCCTAAAATGTTTTTCCTTCATGTGGTAAGGTTTACCAGAAATTCTGGTTTTAAAAACTGCAGTTCTTATCATCACACATTAAGTTAAAAATATAAAACTGAAAAGTTAATTTAAACGAATAAATGGTTTTTATACCATGCTCAAAGATTTCGTGATAAAATGACATTTAAACCAAATCGGCTACCATGGCAACAACACCCACATGCTTTCTTTCAATTTTTTATTTAAATTTTAATAACTATAAACGATCGTTAAATTTTTTCTCCAACGATATTATTTAGTAAATGAGCAAAAAGTAAATTCTTAATCCTGCTTAATGATTTTGAATAGTTAATTTGTATTCATCACTTTGTTTTAAGACATTTAAAAGTTATTTGGTATTTATTACGTTGAGTAAACACAGTTTTGCATGAAACTTATTATAAATATAAGTATTATTAAGAAATAAATCAAATTTAAATATCGCTCGATATTTGCAAAAAGTTTTAAAATACCTTCAACACGAAATGTTGCAAAATGTGGAAATATGATGCAATTGCTTTATAAAAAAGGAGCAACACTTATCATCAATAAGCATTTAATTTTAAATTAATAATCAAATTAGTAAAGGAGAATAACATTAAAAAGAGATTATTACAAGTAAATATCGTTAAATTGGAGGTAAATATAGGAAATGCCATTATAACTTTTTAAATTTTATGCTGATCATACAAAGTACACTGTTAGAAGTTTCTCTCTAAAATTATGGTAAAATAACCGGCAGCAGTCTGTCCATCCAATTAATCGTAAAGTGTACGGTGAAGAACATTTTTACCTTTACGGTTTTAAACCCGTTTACAACTTGCATGGATTGAAAGTCATGAATACAAAATTGTGGTTTTTTTTAACCATTTACAACTAGTATGGTTTCAAAAAATGTTAAAAAGACATGACATGGCAGATAGTTTAGCAGCTTTGTGATGCTGTCATCTACGCGTGGATTAGAGTATCGTATTTTAATATCCCAAGGTCACAAATTAAGGAGTACAGAATACTGATAACTCTGCATGTGTTTAAGGGATTAGAGGAAATTTTATCGTGTCAACGCTGGAACTCGAACCCCGTTCCGTCAGACATGAGATTGACAGATTAGCCATCTCAGCTATAATGTGTAGCCAGCTGCAAGGAACTTAGTGACTTCATTAGGTGAGGACTAGTTGGTGCGATAAAATTCTGGTTGTTAAACCATATTAAGTGAATAGTAAATAACCGGTTTTTCTCGCAATTTACAGTTTTAATACCATCTTATTTGTCGTTATTTGACTGTTTTGTTTGAATATGGCAAAATAACAATTAAATAAATTGTTATTTAACCATTTTTCCTATGAATTTCGAACAGTGTAAAAAAATTACGAATCAAAAATGTTATTTTAAACACTTTGAAATTATTCAGTTTAATTGCTTTGCTGATAGTCTTTCATATATTGAACAAATATGATTTTAAAAATAAACTTTTATTTTTAGGAATTATAGAATAACTGTAACTTGAAGCAATTTATAGAATCATTTCTAGCGAAAAACGAATTACTTTAAGAAAATGCACAGGACTCATCCAGTCTTATATCAAACATAAACAATTCTTTCTTGGAATTGTGTTTAATATAAAACCTATAGCGGGACTTAAATTTTCCTTTATAATCATTGCAAATTAAATCCATTTCATCAGCTCTTAAGACTTAGCTTACGGCATTAACTTGATGTCCCACTGCAATCCAAAGCAAATTGACAGAACAGCATTTTGAACTGTTATCATGGGACGCATCACGATAAAGGTGGAGTTTCTTAATCACAGCCTAATTTAAGCGTTGTGACGTAACACTTAATCCTAAGCTAATAGTAACTTGAAGTCCCTCGAGTTAGGTAATTCAAGAGCACAACTGAAATGTTGGACAACATAAGGATTACGTATATAGGGTTTAATTATAGTAGATAGAGTTAAATAATTTTTGCAGAAACTTGACAAATGATTCAAAAAAATTAAACTAAAATATTGTAAATTGAATTAAACTGATGGGCGATAGTTAAATAACGATAAAAAGATATTAATAGTTATAAATTACTCAGCTGGATTTTTATATCTTTAGTTTTAAAACATTTATAGTTGATTTCATACATGCGGTGTGATACTCATTGAGTAATTTCCTAATCAATGAGTGTGTTTCAATAATACATGTGTTTCAAAAATACTTGTGTTTCAAACCATGTCTGAGCCAGCGTGTGTGTTTCAAAATTTCCAATTAAATTATAATAATGTTGTGGGGAATGTTTTACCTACAATGTCAACCTTCTTTCATGAAAAGGTACCCCAAGATTGATTTGAGTTTGCATGTCTAATATACTAGTGAATTGCTGTTTAATAATCATACTGGTAGATTCACCACAATGCTCCCCCACCAGAATTTTATCAGAGATAGAATTCCATGAACGGATATCAATAGTTGTTGTTTTTGCGAAAGACCTGGAGAACTGTGAGAAGTTCGCCGGATTTATAGCACTTGTGGTGAGAGCACGGTTGTGTGTGTGCGGTCTCTCCTCTGTAGCTATAAGCAGTCCAGTGTGCACAGGATCCCGTTGCATGTAAATGAGACTGCGAAGCAACCGCTCGAGGAGGACGATGACTCAGTCACTAATAGCGAGTCAACTTTTCAATGTGTACCATCCATCGATGTAGGCATGTTCATAACATGTCGGCAGGTCAGCAATGTGGGGAAACGGGTTTTATCGACAATGTCAACTTTTATTTATCAAAGGGAACCCCGAGATTTATTCGAGTTAGCATGTCTTATATACTAGTGAATTGATGTTTAATAGTGGTAGTTACGCCACAATGTAATCTTAAACAATAAAGAAAAAAGATAGCCGGTGATGCTTAACTGCACTAAGCAGTATAAAGCAGTGAAGTATTTGCAATGGAATTCTCATATAGGGAAAGCTACAAATAATGCGAAATACAGCACAACTCAAATATTGTATTTCTGACACTTTAAATGCGCAATAAATGATGAAACACTGTAAAAATAAATTTACCTCAAGATTACTGTTTGTAATCGTCAAAACTTATTCTAATCACCAGTAAAATTATGTTCTTAAAGCTATCTTCACCGGTCTGTCCGTAAAATAGATGACCACTGACCGTAAATTGACATTATGCTTCTAAAAGCTATCTTCAGTTTGGATTTTGACTTGTTCAAGACTCCAGCGATTTACGTGAATATTTAAAGAATATTTAACGAAATCAGGGGAAAAGTATGAGGTTTGTTTTATACTATTATTGTTATTTGAAAACAGTGGACTTCTTATTTCTTTAAAAAATTTTATAAGAAATTTTTACAAAACATTATAGAAAAACTTTTTATAAAATGAACATAATATCTGGAAAATATTTTATACTTTCTATCTTTTAAATTTTCTATCTTTTATGTTTTCAAAATTAGACTTTAGTTCACAATACTAATTTTCTATAAGAAATAATATGGTTTAAAGGTTTAAAAAGAACGCGTATAAGAAATTGACTATTTTGTAAAACGAGATTTTGATGGAATCATTATAAAATTTCCTTTTATCGAAAATTTATAAAGCGAAAAAAAAATACTTTTCAGGCCTTTCTTTTAATTTTCAATTCTAAACTTAAGTTTTTGATTAAAAAAAATTAAACATCGTAAAGACACTCTATGAATAGCAAACAAATTAAAAAACAATATTTGCTTAGTTTAAAGGCTGAACAAAATTTAAAATCTACTTTTTTATATTTTTCGTTGAGAATATAGAATAAAATATAT
Organism: Parasteatoda lunata; assembly: GCA_949128135.1. Classification (NCBI taxonomy): domain Eukaryota; kingdom Metazoa; phylum Arthropoda; class Arachnida; order Araneae; family Theridiidae; genus Parasteatoda; species Parasteatoda lunata. The sequence continues at coordinate 19,351,345 of OX421976.1, forward strand.
GTGAAGAATTATCCTATACTTAAATATTAGAAGATAACAATTATAAGCCGTGCCACAAATAACTATATTTCAAGTTGTAAGCTTTCCTACAAAAAATCCATTGTTTTTTTTTCTTTGCAAGCGAACCAAGATTTAAAAAAAATTGTTTTATAAAAATATACAATAATATGGACTTGTAAAGAATTTCTGATAAAGTTAAGGTAAAAAGTACTGACCCATTTCGCTTTGACCTGACCAAGTTATTATGTATTATGATCATATTTCTAAAACAAATAAATATCGTCAAGTTCTTAAAACAGACAAGAGACAACATATGTTTGGATTCTCTAGAAAACTGTATCTTAACTCATAAGTAATTTTGAAAAAAAGGGATAATCTCAACTATTAAGTTAGCTTGCATCTTTTTTTAATTTTTCTTACAAAATTTTACTTTAAGATTATCCTTTAAATGAAAATTATCTTCCCATTTCCAGAACAAAAAATTGAAAATTTCGAAATCTATAAAAAAAAAAAAAAAATTATTACAAAATTTTAAAATGCTTTTAAATGATCCTAAATCTAGTATGAACTAATTGATGACGATGAACGTGTATAAAAACAAAAATAATTCGAAATTCAGAAAGAAAAAAAATGAAGCTGATAAAAAAGCAATATAAATTTTTTTCAAAACAAAAAATTTGCGTTAAGACAGTTAGAGGTTTGCTAATCCCTAAAATTGTCAGGAAAAAAGACAGAGAAATTTTCTAAGCATTTTAAACTTTAATTACACACTTCAATTGATATAGTTATAAATTAATGGACTTTCGCGACAGGCTTTAATAATTTACAACATATTTGATAACATCACCTGAATAGCTTTGCAAAACCACTTAAACGCTCATTTTTTAAAGTATTGTCACAATAGCTCTTATTTTTCCATGGAAAAAAATACCTTCTCTTTAACTCTCCTCATCCATTTCTTCGACTCTCTTCTTATACTCCTCGAGCAATTTCCTCAAATCTTCTTCCTCTCCTCCAGATTTCTCTTCTCTTTTTTTTCTCCATTAGACACTTCTGAATTCGTCATGCTTCCAGGTTTGTAATTGGTCAAAAAACGTTTCAATTCACCAGGCATTTTTCAGAATATCCTGAAAGTTCCATCATATCCTTTAGTTTATTAATCAAGTCGTCTGTAGTAACGCCCAAGAAATTCAGAGTTAATGACTATAGAGAAGCCGCTATTTGTTCCAGATCTGAACCCGTCGTTTGAGAAGCAACGGTCGTAATAATAATAAAACTCACGCAAATCTTTATTATTCGATCCAAAAATACTTATGAAATAAATAAACTCTAATAGCATATGCACTTAAAACATTTGGAGGAAATATAAAAAGATAGTGCTTATTGAAAAATTTGCAAACAAGAGTAGGAAAATAAAACAGTTTTTCCACAGAATGTTATACCCATGAGAAAAAAAATCAAACTCTATCGAAATGACCGATTATTTTCTCATCTATCTCATGCACAATTGTTGTATTTCAAAGGTTTATATTTCTTTGCTACAGTTTTAAGCGTGTTTCGTGAATTCAAATATTTAAAAATATCCTATAAAGCATTTAACTATGTCTGTCTCTTTGTCTTTTGAAAGTAAGGCGCAAATGAACTTTTAACAGCTGTGTAAAGTTTATATGGCATGTTGACGTAACCTCAAGCATGCAAATTTTTTTTTAAATATTTATTTCAAAAAAATGTTGATGTTAAAAATACTTTATACATATTCCGATAGGTAGGATTTTTGAGACAAACATTCGTTAATGCTTACGTGTTGTAAGAAAGTTACCCAAAATGGCAATCGTCAGTGAAATTAAAACTTTAGACTATAGATAAATTTTATTGTTAAGCTATACATAGTCTAAAACTTCAATTTTGGGTTTATAACTTCTAATGTCCAACTCCGAAGCCTTGTAATTTTGAACCTAATCTAGAAGACAAGGAAGCTCTTCAATCGCAGTGGAAGAAATTTGCCTTCTTGAAAATCTTTTTGAGGAGGAAAACAACGATAACATCCCATGGTTAGACTGACCTCAAGGGGACTCTGATCCATAATCCTTCTACCACTGAGGATAATTTTACATCAGCACTGTGTCGGTGAGAGCCAGGTGCGAAATACGTATCGACCAGCCATCGCTGGGATTCAAACCCAGTTCACCTCATCGGAAGGCAAATTCTCTATCGCTGAGCCACCACAGCTCTCGTCCGATTTTAATCAAATTCTGTTTTGTTGTTTAAATAATTACGTAATAAGTAGAAATATCCCTTTATTAATATTTTTAAGTTTTTTGCCTATGCCCTATTTATTAAATAAAGGTTTAATAATGTTAAACAATGTTGGAAGCAAATACTTAAAGTAATTTCTTTTGAAAAAATAATTGCTGCGAGCTTATGATGTTTTTTCGAATTATTTCCAAAATGGGAAATTAAGTGACGGTTAAATTTCTTATTCAAACAACCGTCATTTTAATAATAATTACTTACAATATCAATTATTTATTAAGTATTTTATTTCAATTATTTTTTTCCTTATCAATTATTTACTTCTCTCGCAGATGCTCTTTGCTTCTTAGCAAGAGGTATGGTGTATCCATCTGATAAAGTAAGAATGTCTGTAGCATAAGTCTTCCATCAGATTTACTCAACAAATAAAAGAATGCAGATGCTATCAATATTATAGATCTCACATAGTTTCGAAAGACAAGTTTAATGAAAAATATTCTAGATAAGACTCATAGATATTCTAATGACTAAATTATGTGCATCATAATATCCCGTGCGGTTAAATACTGATAATTTTTCAATTCCTTTAACTGATACTACACATAAAGCTGCATTTTATGTTAATACTATACATATAGCTGTATTTTCAATTCATTCAGTTAATACTATAAATATATATGTGTTTTTAATTCATTAAAATGATACACTGAGGAGACCAAAGGCAAGGGAGACTTCTTAATGTTGTGTCGAATCACCTCTAGCTCAACAACTGAGTACGGCAACTCGACGTGGCATGAACTCAAGAAGTAGTTGGAAGTCTCTTGCAGGATTATGTAGTCATGAAGGTTAAATAGATGTCTATAATTGAGAAAGTATTGCGGGGGCAGGCTATTGTGCAAGAATTGGTCTCTCGATTATATCCAATATATGTTAATTTCCATGAATGAGAAAAAAAAAATTTATTTTTTTCCGCTCATGCGCAGTATAAAAAGACTACTTTAACTGCTCACATCTTGCAAATTTTAAACGAATTTTTCTAAACTTTTAAAGTAATACTTTTGTAGTTAATTTTAAAAACCTCCAAACATTTTGTTTAATTTTGTTAAATATTTTTAAAGTTATAGCAAAAACACGCAAGACAATAAAAATGTAGTTTTATTAAAATGTCCATATCACCATAAATATAAATAAATTTACGAAAGCTAAGCTAAATTTACGAAATTTTGTGCAATCATTGCATATAATAACCAAAATAATTGTTATAAGTTATAAATTTATCCCTTAATTTTTTTTAGCATAGGGTGGCCAAGAGCACTATTTTCCGTTTGTAATTTATTGTCAGTCCTCAAAACTCTAAAGACTTTAAACTTCATTGAGAATTATGAGAAATCGCATAATATAAACACTTCTTAAGGTATATAATGATTCTTTGTAATGTCAAAATTGGATTAGATTATCAATGAAGTTTTTAAAAAAGAAATAAAAGATATTTTTAAAAATATTATTAAAAAAAAGCCACTGGAGCCACTGTAGTTACTTTGGTAGTACATTTTAAAAGACAATCAAATTTTATACTCAGCATATTTTAAAAAAGAAATTACTAAAATATTTATTAATTTTTACCTTCTTGACAATCATTTCATTGAAATAAATGATTAAGGAACAAAAAAACTTAAATGTTGACGTGACAACTATTTAATTAAATCGCAGATAATTTATCAAGAGTGGCACAAAGAAAAAATATCCGTTGATGCTTTTAAACTTTAAAATTAATAAATTAAATATAGGATATAAAACAACTGCAATTGCTATCCTTGTAATAAATGACGTATTTCCATTTTAATTTATTCTAAACATGACAACTATCTCAACTATAAATTATAAATCAGTTATTCAGAGAGATTATTTTTTTCAGTACTATTATTCTATTATCAGCTGTCATTAAATTTTAATGCGATAGACATTCAAAAAAGATGTCAACATTTTTATATAATTATCTTTACCTAAAACTTTGTGTTATAACTTGACAGCGGAGTTTTCATCTAGTAAAGAACAGAAAATTTAATCTAATGTAGTAAATTTCGGATAAATTATATGGAGTCACTTTCTAAGCTAAAACATAATAACGTAAAGTATAAATAAGTTGCACTGTTGATTTCAGAAAAAAAAAATTTATATTTCATAAAGAAAATCAAATAAGAAAGACTATTTCTGCATGAAAGTATGAATTTTAATATGCTGATTTTTGAAACTTTTTTTTAAGCAGCAAAAATACCATTTAGTAAAATTTTTACCAAACATTGTTTTTAAAGCCAATAATAAAAAAAGCTTACACCAAGCTTATTTGAATTTACACCATTTATGAATTGTTTTCACCTCTGAAAACACCAATTTCGGTATATGTTTAAAAAACCAGCTTTCGATGGCAACGGTTGATATTCTATTGTTAGAAAAGACGTAAATTTGTTTTCTTTTTACACGCTGCTAAAACAGAATAAAAACATAATTTCCTTTTGTTAATTGTATCATTTGAAGGTATTTTTAATCAAAACTAAAAAGTTGGAAATTGCAGTTATATACTTACCATAAAGACATTAATTATTGTCTAGTGAAATATTTATTGTGGTTTTTACTAATTCCACTTGCTAATGCTAACAAGCCTTCTTTAAGAAGTCAAGCGATTTTTAAGGCTGAGGGTTCGTTTCTTGTTTTTAGTGGCGCCATCTATGGAAAAGAAAACGACTTAAGCCACACATATTCCATTCAATCATCCAAAGATCCTAATTTTGACCAGAACCAGAGAACGATCTATCTTCAATTCAATACCCCCAGAAGTATTTATTTGTTTTGGGAACTTGGAGGGCTTTGTAACCCCGAAATATTTAACGTGCTCCAGTCACCGTTAAATACACGGGGATTCTTCGGTCGACGAGAGTTGAACTCACGATCTCACGATTATAAGCCCAGCGTTCTACCAACCAGGAAAACATTTAATAGTCTTAGTAAAATTAGTAAAATTGCGTCATGGATTATAATCTATGACGCAATTTTGAAGAATAAAATTAAATAAATAGTGAAATTAGTAAATAGTAAAATTAGTAAATGGTAAAATTAGTAAATGGTAAAGTTGCGTAATAGATTTTAATCTGTGACGCAATTTTAAAGTATAAAACTGGCGTCAAGGGAACAATATGTAACTGAAATTAAAATTTAAAAAAAAAAAAATATATTAGAAAAAGATGGAGATTTTAACTCTAAAAGTTTTTTAATCTTTGTTTCCTTAAATCCATCAAAATGAAATTCTGATAAAAAGCAAATGCTACGGGGAAAAAAAACTTAAGATGGATTAATTACATTATTTTACAAACAAACAAAAAAATTTTATGCACTTAATTGTTTTCCATTTACAAAAAATTACTTAGCAATAAGAAAGGAATAAATTAATGATTTATCAAGATCAATACTAGATTTTGAATTTTTTTTTCCACAAATGCGTTTTTATTTTCTTTCTTTTAACTTAAAAATAGAAATTTTATTTCGCCAAACCATACTATTAAAGTGCCATTTTTAATCACTTGGTAAAATATTAATCCGCGTTTCAATTTTATTTTCCATTATTTTATCATTTTTTATGCAGTCTATGTGTTTAAATCAGAAATATAAATAAAAATTTGAATTTATACTCATGCTTGTTGCAGTTGCATCGAAGCGACGATTTAAGAAAAGTAAATTGAATCAATGAGAAAAAACAAGGAATAAGTTTGATGGGAAGGAACGCGTTTTAAAAGAAATTAAAAATAAAAAGCGATGATTTCTTTTTTTAAAAAAATTTTTTGAATATTTTTAACAAAATGGATGAAAGTGTGTATTTTTTTAAAAAAAAGCTAGTTAATCTTTTAAAAATACTTTTTTATCATTTAATAGATTTTAATTTAAAATATATTTTATATATTTATGCAACTTCAACTTGATTTACTTATAAAAAATAATGATAGGATTTACTGCTTGAAAAGTATTTAGGCTGGATTTATAACAGGATGAATATTTCTTCTTTATTTAAGCCACACTTTTAATATTAATGAATGACTTTTTTAGCTCTACCTGAAACAAAGTGACAAATAAAAAAGCTATCAATAGAATAATTTTTGCAATATTTGCTTTGACTTTTAGAATCCTTAAGGAAAATCTATCTAAATAAAGCTGAATGTTAAATCCGTTTATTTGCATTTATGTACGTTTGTATACAACAAAAACCTTAATACAAATTTGAAATTATGAATAAATTCATGCGAAATTTGATGTAGAGTGGTGCAAAAAGAATGGCGCACTCTGAAAAAAATTTTATCGGATTTTCGTGTGCTAAAACTCAATCTTAAAAGTTCAATCGAGTGACCTCAAATAGCAAGATCCTATTCAGCAAAATAATTTACAGCAGGATTAACAAATAATTGCAATAACATAATATTAGTTTGTAAAAAAATATTTTAAGAATATTAGTGCCATTTGTAAATAGCTTAATGTTTCATTTTAGGGGACTAAAAAATCACCCAACTACTACTAATGCGTATCGTAATTGTATGATGGTGATGAATTCATATAAAACTACAATTTTTTTATTATATGTCGGAAGCAATTAAGCATTTTTGCCCCAACAAATTAACAATTCAAGATAAGAATCTAAAATTTGGGGTTTTTCTGCGACCCCTCGAAACGAAATACTGCTGTAATTATTTTCAAGAATTCAATTACGACTGTAGCTAAAGCGAATTTTTTTTCTCTTTTTTTTTTCTCTTCTTCTTAAATCATCTCTAGCGTAAATCCTAGTTTAGTAATTTCTTTTATAGCTTTGAAATGGAATAGTTCTGCCAAATCTCAACACCCATGAATCAGTGTTTACATTACTAATTATAGCAAAAAAGGAGTATTTCTTCAACAACAACAAAAATACTCGAAGTAATTTTTATCAGAAAGTTTTATTAAGTCATCTTAGATGAAACCTGAAAACTTCCCCGTGCTCTTTTTATACAGTTTTCCCTTAATTTGAGTGAAATTAGGATAATTTGAAAGGTAGAATTGAATTTCTTTTAGATTGGCAAATAAGGCATTGCTACCGAAATAATTTTATCATTGAATTGAATGAGACCGAGTTGGTCGGACTAATAGTTTAAAAGTTAAAATTGTAATAAGCACGCATCAGAAATCGCTATTTAAGCAAGTGAGGCGTTGTCTTCTAAGAATTTTTTACGTTGAATCAAACGAAGCTATACACAATTAAATAGAACGAACAATGAAGTTATAAGTGGTAATCTAGTTTTATCGATAAGAGTACTACTTTTGATTCTTGTACTTTTTATGTAAACTTTTTACTACGCTATCATGATGCTACTTAAACGCGTAATGTATATTTTCCGACGCAATTTTTCCTGGTGAATTGAATGAAATAGGATAAATAGTTTTTAAGATATATACGCTGAGGGAAAGTCATGATCAAAACTACCAGAATATGGTAAAATTTACCATGTTTCTGGCTCTATGGAAACTGTAATTTTAATCGAAGGGCTTAATATTTTGGTAAAATTAACAAGAAAATGTGGTTTTATAATTTGGGAAAAAGTTTGGTAAGTTTCTCATTTTACCTTAATTTTATCATAATTCAGCTAGGCATAAAATTCATTTATATGGTTAAATTTACTTTTCAGTTTGTTTGTATTTTTTTTTTTTCTTAGTAAATGTGTGACAATAAGAAGTATAATTTTGAAAACCAGAGTTTACAGTAAACTGTTAATATTTTTTTTTATCTCCAATGAGCTGCACAATCAGTTTTCCCGATGAGCAGACCTATTGCGTTCTCCAGTGGTATCCACTCTTTCAGGACCACCACAATGGGTGGGATACCGTTGGCTATGTTAATTTGGACGTCTAGTTTCTGCCACACTAGATGGCAGCACCGAGACTCTATTTTGGATGCTAAAGTGCACTAGGAATTAAGTGCACTAGAGCCAATAAGGCACTCCAGGGATCTTTTACATGCCGCATTATCATACGACATGGCCGCTGAGGATTTTCTGCATTCCAAAATCCGGTGTCTGGGCCGGGGATCGATCCTGGCTATGTGAGCGGAAAAATAACCAAATCAATGGTTTAAATACTGTATATTTCAGTTTTTATTACCAGAATTGTAGTTTTATTTTACCAAAATTACTATACAGTGTGATAGTTTTACCAGATTCTTTTTTTCTCCGTGTAGTTTTTTCCCCTAATAAGTGCAATTTAAAAGGCGTACTTCTTATATAAATAAAAAATTGTAACTTTTGAAATAATAGCCCTTTTAGCTCTTATAAATTTCGATTCGATTAAGGCATTAAGGGATAAAAATACATACGAAATAGTTTCTAAATGGAACTCTGGGCATTGGTAGAGTTAAGTCTAAGGTAAAGTTAAAAACAGGAAATAATTAACCATACTCTTGATACTTCCTGCAGTTTTTAAAGTTTGAAAGTAAAAAAACTTAAATTTTATATTTAATTTATGCCAAAAAATAACTTCTGTAATCTTAGCATGCATTTTCAAAAAGTTTTTTTTCTAATTAAGACGCTTAGCATTAGTTAAAAATTGATATTTTTAATTAATTCAATCTTTTCATTTGTATCGTTTAATTTTTAATGTGTACTTAATTTCAGGAAGAAAGAAATGAATTTATTTCACAGGGAGAAAAAAAGAAGAATATTAGAAGAACAAATAATTTGACGTTAAAATGCGAATGAAAAAAACAGTTTTAAAATTTTTAATAACTGATTTGTAATGACTTTATGCGCAAATAATATAGAATTGCTTTTAACTGCTTTTATTTGAAAAAAAAAATGCCCTTTAGGGTATTTTTTTACAACACGAAAAAAACAGATTGCAAAAACTTAATGCTAAGGCAGAAAGTCGATAAAATGTGTGTTTATGTTCGAAACTAACTCATTTGTGTTACAAAGCATTTTTTCGAAAATTTGAAAGAGTAATCAGAGTTGCTCTGTAAAAAAATTTAGTTGCATTTCCCACATGGCCTCATTTAAATTGAGTTCGAATTTCATGACATTTAATAAAAAAAAATAGCGAAAAAAAATTTGCCTTAATATGCAATGTTTTAAAATGAGTTTTAGCTTTCTTTTTTTTAATTCATAAAAAATAATTTTATGTCATTCCATATTTTTTTAATCTAAATCAGTAGTATTCAAATATATCTAAAAAAGCTATATAGGTTGTTTTTTTAAAATTTGCTAAAATATTTTGCAAAATCAATCGGATTTATGCAATGTTTCTTTTATTTTATGATAATATTTTAATTAAAAATACGAATTACACAACCTCGAATCACCCTTCTTATCTCTCCTTAGTTTGTTTATTTTCTTTATGCATTTTTTTTTTACATCAGACATAGTTCGTTGCCCCGCTAAATTTTCAACAATGAGAAAATAGTTTTATTTGAATTTGGCACTACATAAACGACCTGCTGCAAACATACCTGCTGTCTTTAAACTTAACCAAACCAGTATTATGTTAAATCTCCCATCCATTATAGCTATTTAATAAGGAAAAACAAATTAATATTTCAGTTCATCTAGTATTTTTCTATTAAATAATTTTTTTTTCATATGAATTTACTGCCAGCAAAACTGACACCACAATTGACTATTTCAAAGCGGTAACTACATTTTTCTATATAAATGCACATTTTTACCTGTCTTATTTGTAAAAAATACAAGTATGTTTAAAAACAATTTCTACGTTTTTTTCAACAAATAGTACAAATTTCTAATTATAGCTTAACAACTTCTGATATAGTAATTGACTCAATTTTGTGTTTGTTCAGCACAAAATCAAACAATCAAAAATTAAAAAGTTAAAAATCCTTGCTTTTGTTAAGCTATGTGTATTTGGAAATGCTAAGTCATGTAAATAAGTTACTATGCTACAGTTAGTAAATGATTAAAATTGTTTATGCTTTTCAATGATGTTTCATTTGACGATCTTGATTTCAAATTTATGAAACCACGATTATATCGAATAATTTATTGATTTTCAATTAATTGCAAACTAACACTTATTTAAGTAAATAAAATTTATAGTTTATGCGTATGAAATAGACATTGAAGATTGACTTCACTTCCTGTACGCAAATTTCCAATTGTCAAAATCTATAAATCTCTAACTTTCCTTGTAACTGTTACCACCATGGTGCTTGCATTCGAGGCATTTTAATTTGCTGCCAAAGGACAAGCTCCGGTTATTAGTGAATGGTTTGTTGCCAAATGCATTTAGAACCTTCTTCCTCACTTAAAACATTACTGCTTCTTAACCACTGAGATCTCCAAAATGTAAAGAATTTTCAAAAATTGACATTATGAAGTTAAAATTTTACTTTTCCATAAATCTTATTCCTTTCAAAAGTATTAGTTACAACTTTTCTCAAAGGCTCTTTATCAATATGTAAGTAAAGAAATCAGGAAACAGCCCGTTGTGGGCCAGGGGGTCATTGGTGTTACGACTCCAACAACCCACTATATATGAACGATATAACATTGTGATCTGCGTCGCACAACAACGGTCGTTTCTTCCCAAACACAAACTGATATCCATTTACCACGAAGTTTAGTGGTCTTAAACTCTTTGACGCTAATGGGACACTAGTGTTTCTCTTATGTAATTTTATGAAGCTCTAATTACAAGCGAAAACATATTTTGGTATTCTTCATTCATAAAAAACAGTCAAAAAAGTATTCTTCAACTATAAAAACAGTCGGAATTATATTTGTGCTGAAATATAAAATCCAAAAAAAAGTATAATGATTTTTTTTTATTCATGTTTAAAACTTTATTTATAATTTATTTCATAAATTAAAGAAATTTCAGTGATAATCTCTTAAATCTAAATAAGTGTAAATTTGAAAAATATTTGTTTGGAATTGGGTCGTATTTAGAAAGTTTTACCCTTAGCGCGGATATATCAATGTCTCATGTTGTATTTCATAAATATGCATAACCATATAACCATATATATTCATAACCATAACTTATTAAAATGTAATATCTTTCACTTATTTTGAATTAAAATAATTGAAAATAATGAAAAAAAATATGAAAAATATACTTCATAAAATTTCTGCGTGCGTCACAGGGTTAAGATGCCATCAGTGACAGAGCCCCAATTATTCACAATTACATTTCAGTGCCTTAACCAATGTATCATTGCCACTCTTTTATTTGTAAGAACAAATTAAATAGATAAATAAACAGATTCTCATTGAAAAAACATTAAACTGGATAAAAAAAAATACCAAAACGAGTTGAATTCATTTTTCTCTCTCTCAATGAGCTTTAACAGGTAATGGCGTTACAATAGAAAAATATTGACAAAATTGGTTTTAAAAAGAAAATGAAATATTTTATGAAGCAATATTTCTACTACTCAACACTGTTATTAAAAATCATATTTTATTCTATTCCATTTGATGCTAATAAAAAATATCAGCAAAAATGATTTTTCGCTAATGCGGCAATAGCCGAATTAACCATGATAAAATAGAGAAAACTTGCTTATTTTTAATAGAAGAAATGTTAGACGAAAAGCTTAGAAGGAGCCAACAATGGAGTATTTTCTGTTTCTTTTTGGCAATACAGAATGGATGCATTTGGCGATCAAAATACGATATTATGCATGAGATAACTTTCTATTCGAAAGAATGTAATGCATCATGGATTTTTCCTATCCCAAATAGTATCTGACTTTTACGAATGTAAAAATAGTATTATCATTACTTTCTCTATTTCAATTTTGTTCGAATGGCTAAAGAAAGGTTTTGACAAAACCGAAAGAAGAAAATGGTATAAAAATGTATTTGTGTGTGGATGTTTCTCCATTGATCGAAACAATTTTTGCCGTAAATAATATAATTTATTACTAAAACAGCATCTACGATGGATTTTAAAATACAAAGCTAATAAATCCTAAATTGTATGCCTTGTACCAAATTACTTTAGAAATTATAATGGAAGATATTTTATTTCTAAACCGAATTATATATATATATATATATATATATATATATATATATATATATATATATATATATATATATATATACCTATATAACACTGGTACCCAAATAGAAAATCAAAATTGCGGAGAGATAATAATTTCATACTCTAAAACTTTATAAAAATTCGTAAAATCCCTCAAACGTTGCTGAAACTAGTAAGGCTAAATAACGGTAGTTGCTTGACATTAATACATCGAATTTTAGAATAACATTCTCACCTACTTTTTTTCTCCCAACTATTATATCGGAGGTACGAGCCTTTGATGTTTAGGCACTCCTTTGCTACAAGCAACACCCCTCGCCCTTGTCTCTAATACAACGATAAAATGCAAAGAATATAAGAAATGAAGGCAGTCCATAAATTATATCACACTTTTCCACGTTAGTTTTTAAAACCTCCCGTTTGTCACGAAGTGTCAACTGTCATATATCACGCTATATTATAAGAAGCGATACTTTCGATTCAGAAATGGCCATTGCTTGACACCGGTAAACGATGCAATACGAAGAACATAAGGGTTAAGGGCAGTTCATAAATTATGTCACACTTTTCTAGAATGTTTTTGAAAACTATATCTCGTTTGGCACATGTCGGATATCACGCTATATTACAAGAAATAATACTTTCCAATGAGGTGAACCGGGGTTCGATCCCGGCGATGGCTGGTCGATAAGAATTCCTTATCCGGCTTGCACCGACCACAGTGCTGACGTGAAATATCCTCAGTGGTAGATGGATCATGGGTTAGAATTCCCTTGCCGTGAGGCTAACCTTAAAGGTTCCCGTGGTCTTCCTCTCCATGTAACGCAATGGCGGGTTAGTTCCATCAAAAAAGTCCTCCACGAAGGCAAATTTCTCCCAATACTTAATCCTGGAGTTCTCTTGTCTTCTGGATTGGGTTCAAAATTACAAGACTACGGAGTTGAACATTCGTAGTCGTAAACACAAAAATTGGGTCGGCTGTTCAACGACGGTATTAAAAAAAAGTGATACTTTCGATTTAGAAATGGCCATTGCTTGACGCTTGAACAACGATGAAATACAATGAACGTAGAGGCTGAAAACCCGTAATAAATAGTGTAACACTTTCCATCACTGTTTTTGACCGCTTTCCTCCCGTCTGTCTCAAAGTGTCACCCGTTAGATATCACGCAATATTACAAGACGTGACACTTTCGATTCACAAACGGCATTGTTTGACACTTGTACATAAAGCGATGCAATATTACGAACATAGGGGAATAAGAGCTCGTAAATAAATTGTGTTACACTTTTCGTCACTGTTTTTGACCACCTTCCTTGTAACAAAGTGTCACTTGTCATATTTTACACTGTATTACGAAAACATGATAATTTTTCTTATTTTATTGATTGATTTATTTTTTTTTTTTTTTTTACTTTAGCTAAATGTTTTAACGGCATTTGTGAGCGTGATAATAATTCTGATTACATGTGTACTTATTTAAATAAGTAATTACACATATAATCAGTTATAAATTATGAAAGATATTTATTTCCTACTGATTTTAAGCTTTTTTTCTCGTTTTTACGTTAGATGCCCCACTTATAGTAAAACTTTGCCTCTCCTTTTTGCAAACTATCAAAATATCACATCATTTATGGATGGCCTCAGTATGAGAACAAATGTTTTATATTATAAACGTAATAAAATCAAATATTTTTGAGATAAACTGATGTGCATTTGAAACACCTAAATGTGTTAGTATCTTTAAAATCCTAATTTCGACGATTCTATTAAAAAAAAATTAATTCAAAATCCAAATTAATAAGGTACTGACTATTTCATAACTATTTAGATTAATATTTCTTAAGCTACTACTTTTTTATTTCTCTTTATTTAACTGAGAGCTTTTAAAAAATTTGTAATAATTATAAAACCTAAATTTATACATAAGTTGTATTTGTTATAAAGTTTTTTTTTCTTTTTTTGAATTTCCACTTACATGATAAAATGCGCTATTTGTGTAAAATTCCTGTAATCAGCTTATAAATGACACTTCTTTTCATTTTAATATGCTGGATAAGTTGGAAGTGGACAGACATACTCTATTTTCAGATAGTGGCATCCTTCTCAGTAAGGTTGTACTAAACCAGGGTAAAGATTTGCGGTGAAAATTTTTTGAGTGAAACAAAAAACAATAAAATCTGTTGATTTAAATTTAAATTTGATTTAAATTTAAGTGTTAATGTCATAGAAGAACTAAACTTATCACCTAATGACGAGGTTTCAATCAGACATGTCGATTAATTTAAGTATGATTTCAAAATGTTAGCATTTATGATATATAATGAAGAAAACTTTAATGACGTGGTAAAATTATAAATTTGCATCAGATCAATTTTGAACCAAAATGTTTTTAGTGTAAAATTAATGCACTTCATATTACTTCAAAATATTAAATATTAAAAAATATATTAATGAAAATACATTAATAATCCATTATAAATATAATCACATAACATTATGAACAAATTAATATTGATAATAATGCTGATAAATATTTTAATGAATGATAGTAATGCTTACAAAAAAATATTACTCAACTTCCTCTTATGTTTAGATTGAATTAATTAAATATTCAGAAAATTATAATTTAAAACTAGCTAGATCTATTTTGTGGATTATTCAGATGAATTGTTTATGATGAAAAAGGTTTACAGAAAATATATTCGTTAAATCAACATATCATTTACAGCTACAGCAACTTATTATATTATTTTTTATCCAACAATCATTTTTTTATAATTCTTTTTATCAAATTTTTATGATTTAGAATATATCAGTAACGTTTGCTTAAAATTTCGAAAATTCAACCTATAGAGTCTAATATGGACTTCGTGCCGCAAGCAATAACAGTCAAGAAAACCAACAATTTAGTATAGTGAAAAGGTGTTTTTTTTTCAAAATTAATTACCTTATAACGTAAAGTTACAAGATAAGGAAAAAATGAAGTTACTAAGTGACAGTGAAAAAATGACTGTAAAATACAAAGAAAGTACTTAATTTCGAGAATCGCATGATGTAAATACAATTGAATTTAACAATACTAACTGCGCCTCGGGGTTTTTTTTTCGAGCAAAAGCATATCAACAGCTAGTAAAACTAAACTAGGATGATTGTTTCATTATTTAGCGATATGTTATACAATAAACACGTTTTTAGTACGAAAGTATATATATATATATATATATATATATATATATATATATATATATATATATATATATATATATATATATATATATATATATATGATTCAATACTTACTAAACTGTAAAGAAAATATATCTTTTACATTCCCTTACCAAATAAAATCATAAAATCTTGCAGGGAAACCATAAATGTTTACAAATATCCATATTTAAATCCTCACATAGGACGCAAATGCATAATTTTCGATCAAAGAAGAGGGTGTAATCCCGAATAAATGAATAATAATAACAGAATCGCAACATTTCTGCGAATTTATTCATTGTGAAAAGGGTTTTTGGACAGGAGTTCATTTACATATCCGTTACAGATACGGTGAAGCAAAAAGACGACCTCACTGCATATGAGAAAATAGTTAACAACATATTCAGTGAATCTCAACTCAGGTGTTTTACTATTAAAGGATAACAAGTTCCCCTTTAAAAGCCATACTTTCTTGGAAAATACAATCTTTATTCGAAAATAAAAATACTCAAATATTATTCTAATGAATAACTGCTTTAAATTAAAGTAGTATTGTATTTCGTTAAACTATCATTTTACGTTTTTCACAGTTAGATAATGTATGCTTAAAAAAATACAAAAGTTATTTTAAAGATTTGTATATCGCCTACAAGATTTTCATATCTTCTGTGAAAATATGCTCCTATGAAAAGTTAACTGACATACTCCGCCATAAACAAACAGTATTTATGTTCCATTCTGTACTTTCATGAAATGAAAACACTTTCTGTAACGAAGTTAACAAGTAGTCTCTGGCACATCGAGACAATAACTTTTGTTCTGTGCTCTTAACAGGAAGTCAAAATACCTTAGTTATAAAATCAACTAACAGACTGTGTTGCAAACAGTGGATAACTTAATATCTGCTCTGAGCTTTCTATTGGAAATGAAACCTCTGTTACAAAATTAACAGACTAATTCTATTACAAACAGACAAAAACTTGTTTTAATTTTGAGCTATTGATAGGATTAAAAAACAACTACTATTGAAAAGGTTTTACTTATAGATTAAAAATCCTAGATGAAGCTTAAGTGGATACATCGTATGATCTACAGCAGGGGTTTCTCACTTACATGAGGCCGGGGGCCGCAATTAAAAACACCAGTCAAATGGCGGGCCGCAACTTTATCAAAATTTTTTATAGGACTCTTTAATGTTTGAAGGAACATTAAATATTACTGTCAGATTTTTATCTAATTGTGCAAAACAAAAGTATTGAATTACGAAGAATAATAAATATTTTCTCGAATAAATATTTTCCTAGATGCAAAACCTGAGAAATAAATTTTTTTGCACCGTTGTTATGTTAAATTTCACAGAAACGACGAAATTAGGTTTTTTTAACGAAAGAAAAGTATTTTAAACCCATTTAGATTTTTTATGAAAATTTTCCCCAAAAAATAACAACTAATATATTTTAGCTCGCAAAAAAGACTTTGCGGGCTGGATGCGGCCTGGGGGCCGCCAGTTGGTAACCACTGATCTACAGTGATATGAAAGCGCGTTTATACGACAAAAAACTCAGGTTTGAAACAGAACATTCAGTGCTCAAATCTTGGAGTTACCTGATTTATGTGTATACTAGAGTTGGTAGAAATATATATATATATATATATATATATATATATGTGTGTGTGTGTGTGTGTGTGTGTGTGTGTCAAATCCCGCTATGGTGAACATGGTTTATAGTGGACTCCCGGATATAGTGAACGAAATGTTTGGTCCCGTGCCTTGCTATTTAAGTATAATGTTATTTTTTGTGAATATAGCGAACCAAAAAAGTGGGGAAGTAGGATATAATGAACTTTTTTCTGTCTTCAACTGATTTTTCTCTTCATTTTTTTTTTTTTTAATAATTCTGAAATTTCTACTTCAAAATGAATACATATACCGATTTTTAAAATCATCTATAGAGGGGAATGTAGCGATAAGCCTTTTTTCTTGTTTGTATCTAAACAAATGTCGATGAATTTGAATAGCGATTTCATGAGACTACTTTTATGTGCTAAAATGGCAGGTTAGACAGGTTTAAAAAGCGGAATAACAGAAATGCAGGAAAAATTATCTGAGGGTCGGGAAGTGTTTCCATATCTGATGTTGAGGATTGCTCATCAGCTAAAGATTACTAATTTTTTTTCTGTACTCAAGAAGAAGAGTAATAAAAAAATAACACATTTATTTCTTGCTTCTACATAATATTTTTCAGTCATTTATTTGAATAATGTGTAATAAAAGAGAGGATTTAAGGAACCATTAGTTAAATTGCCTACGTAACGGATATAGTGAACTCCTGGTTATAGTGAACCGAAATGTCGGTCCCTTGAAGGCTCACTATATATATATATATAAATATATATATATATATATATATATATATATATATATATATATATATATATATATATATATATATATATATATATATATATATATATATATATATATATATATATATATATATATATATATATATATATATATACATATACATATATATATGGATTAACCCTTTAGTGCAGAAAAGTTGCTAATGGTATTAGGAATAAAAAATGGCATAATTTTTTCAAACTTCCGTTTGCGCAATTGTTCTTAAAATGAATGATTTTTTTTTTTTTAAATTGAGCCGAGCCTTTTTTTAAAAAAATTTCCAAGTTGACTAAACAATTTTTTTAAATCAATTTGAAGAATAAAATAATAAATATATATTGAAAAATATTTTTTGCATGGAGTTATCTTTGTATAAACAAATTCTATAATCGTGCGTAAAAAAATTTCAATTCCCTTAAAAAGTACTCGAGATATTATGAAATACGCAAAAAGTAAAATTAACATTAAAGTGTCCAAGCTTTAGAACGCTCTCTGAACCTCATAATGGGGACAATATTTTCCAGAATGCGGCTACCCCCCTTTCATCGGTGGTCAGGGATCCAAATCTGTAGAAAAAAAGGTATGTTTATTCAGAAAAAGTGCATTTTTGTGTCTGATTTTGTAACATAAAATATTGTCCGCATTATTTACTTAATACTTGAAGGAAATTATATATTTTATAAATGAATGCTACGCTATGAAACGCAATTGTGCTAAATCAGTTAATTCATTTTTGAAAAAATTGGGGAATAAATTTATTTCATTCACTTTTCATTCTATTTTTATTATCTATATTCATAATTCATTCTATTATTATTTATTTCATTATTACTATTTTTTACATTTAACTAAGAAAAAACTAATTTTACGGAATATTAAAATTATTCTTAAAAATTTTCATCTTACATAATTTTTACACATATGTTGTAAAACAGTTACATTAAACCAGTTTTCTTGTATACAAATTTACTTGCATTCCTTTCCGATAAATGTTAATTTATTCTCAATTGCAATTTTTAATGGAAAAATTTTCACAAATCGTGGTGATCAAGCATTTTTACAAAAATGTTCATCTCTTGAAATTTAATAGATATTTAGTGAAAGGGTTCCATTTAACCATATTTCTTTTGTTTTATCAGCATTATTTTCCGGTAAATGTTAATTTATTCTCAATTGCAATTTTTAATGGAAAAATTTTCACAAATCGTGGTGATCAAGCATTTTCACAAAAATGTTCATCTCTTGAAATTTAATAGATATTTAGTGAAAGGGTTCCATTTAACCATATTTCTTTTGTTTTATCAGCATTATTTTCCGGTAAATGTTAATTTATTCTCAATTGCAATTTTTATTGGAAAAATTTTCACAAATCGTGGTGATCAAGCATTTTCACAAAAATGTTCATCTCTTGAAATTTAATAGATTTTAGTGAAAGGGTTCCATTTAACCATATTTCTTTTGTTTTATCAGCATTATTTTCCGGTAAATGTTAATTTATTCTCAATTGCAATTTTTAATGGAAAAATTTTCACAAATCGTGGTGATCAAGCATTTTCACAAAAATGTTGATCTCTTGAAATTTAATAGATATTTAGTGAAAGGGTTCCATTTAACCATATTTCTTTTGTTTTATCAGCATTATTTTCCGGTAAATGTTAATTTATTCTCAATTGCAATTTTTAATGGAAAAATTTTCACAAATCGTGGTGATCAAGCATTTTCACAAAAATGTTCATCTCTTGAAATTTAATAGATATTTAGTGAAAGGGTTCCATTTAACCATATTTCTTTTGTTTTATCAGCATTATTTTCCGGTAAATGTTAATTTATTCTCAATTGCAATTTTTAATGGAAAAATTTTCACAAATCCTGGTGATCAAGCATTTTCACAAAAATGTTCATCTCTTGAAATTTAATAGATATTTAGTGAAAGGGTTCCATTTAACCATATTTCTTTTGTTTTATCAGCATTATTTTCCGGTAAATGTTAATTTATTCTCAATTGCAATTTTTAATGGAAAAATTTTCACAAATCGTGGTGATCAAGCATTTTCACAAAAATGTTCATCTCTTGAAATTTAATAGATATTTAGTGAAAGGGTTCCATTAAACCATATTTCTTTCTTTTATCAGCATTATTTTCCGGTAAATGTTAATTTATTCTCAATTGCATTTTTTAATGGAAAAATTTTCACAAATCGTGGTGATCAAGCATTTTCACAAAAATGTTCATCTCTTGAAATTTAATAGATATTTAGTGAAAGGTTTCCATTTAACCATATTTCTTTTGTTTTATCAGCATTATTTTCCGGTAAATGTTAATTTATTCTCAATTGCAATTTTTAATGGAAAAATTTTCACAAATCGTGGTGATCAAGCATTTTCACAAAAATGTTCATCTCTTGAAATTTAATAGGTATTTAGTGAAAGGGTTCCATTTAACCATATTTCTTTTGTTTTATCAGCATTATTTTCCGGTAAATGTTAATTTATTCTCAATTGCAATTTTTAATGGAAAAATTTTCACAAATCGTGGTGATCAAGCATTTTCACAAAAATGTTCATCTCTTGAAATTTAATAGATATTTAGTGAAAGGGTTCCATTTAACCATATTTCTTTTGTTTTATCAGCATTATTTTCCGGTAAATGTTAATTTATTCTCAATTGCAATTTTTAATGGAAAAATTTTCACAAATCGTGGTGATCAAACATTTTCACAAAAATGTTCATCTCTTGAAATTTAATAGATATTTAGTGAAAGGGTTCCATTTAACCATATTTCTTTTGTTTTATCAGCATTATTTTCCGGTAAATGTTAATTTATTCTCAATTGCAATTTTTAATGGAAAAATTTTCACAAATCCTGGTGATCAAGCATTTTCACAAAAATGTTCATCTCTTGAAATTTAATAGATATTTAGTGAAAGGGTTCCATTTAACCATATTTCTTTTGTTTTATCAGCATTATTTTCCGGTAAATGTTAATTTATTCTCAATTGCAATTTTTAATGGAAAAATTTTCACAAATCGTGGTGATCAAGCATTTTCACAAAAATGTTCATCTCTTGAAATTTAATAGATATTTAGTGAAAGGGTTCCATTTAACCATATTTCTTTTGTTTTATCAGCATTATTTTCCGGTAAATGTTAATTTATTCTCAATTGCAATTTTTAATGGAAAAATTTTCACAAATCGTGGTGATCAAGCATTTTCACAAAAATGTTCATCTCTTGAAATTTAATAGATATTTAGTGAAAGGGTTCCATTTAACCATATTTCTTTTGTTTTATCAGCATTATTTTCCGGTAAATGTTAATTTATTCTCAATTGCAATTTTTAATGGAAAAATTTTCACAAATCGTGGTGATCAAGCATTTTCACAAAAATGTTCATCTCTTGAAATTTAATAGATATTTAGTGAAAGGGTTCCATTTAACCATATTTCTTTTGTTTTATCAGCATTATTTTCCGGTAAATGTTAATTTATTCTCAATTGCAATTTTTAATGGAAAAATTTTCACAAATCCTGGTGATCAAGCATTTTCACAAAAATGTTCATCTCTTGAAATTTAATAGATATTTAGTGAAAGGGTTCCATTTAACCATATTTCTTTTGTTTTATCAGCATTATTTTCCGGTAAATGTTAATTTATTCTCAATTGCAATTTTTAATGGAAAAATTTTCACAAATCGTGGTGATCAAGCATTTTCACAAAAATGTTCATCTCTTGAAATTTAATAGATATTTAGTGAAAGGGTTCCATTTAACCATATTTCTTTTGTTTTATCAGCATTATTTTCCGGTAAATGTTAATTTATTCTCAATTGCAATTTTTAATGGAAAAATTTTCACAAATCGTGGTGATCAAGCATTTTCACAAAAATGTTCATCTCTTGAAATTTAATAGATATTTAGTGAAAGGGTTCCATTTAACCATATTTCTTTTGTTTTATCAGCATTATTTTCCGGTAAATGTTAATTTATTCTCAATTGCAATTTTTAATGGAAAAATTTTCACAAATCGTGGTGATCAAGCATTTTCACAAAAATGTTCATCTCTTGAAATTTAATAGATATTTAGTGAAAGGGTTCCATTTAACCATATTTCTTTTGTTTTATCAGCATTATTTTCCGGTAAATGTTAATTTATTCTCAATTGCAATTTTTAATGGAAAAATTTTCACAAATCGTGGTGATCAAGCATTTTCACAAAAATGTTCATCTCTTGAAATTTAATAGATATTTAGTGAAAGGGTTCCATTTAACCATATTTCTTTCGATTTATCTGCATTGTTTTCCGGTAAATGTTAATTTGCTGACAACTGCAACTTTAAATTCAATGCATGTGGATATTAAACTTCTGTGTTTAAATATACAGAAGTTTATCCGTGTAATTCAAATTCGAATTCCGTGGAAAAGCTGTTAGTTTATAGATTAACATATCAATTGGCGATAATTAGCATAGTATTAGAATTACATTTAAATGCCTTTAGAAGAAAATCAAATGTGATGCGAGAAGAGAAGAAATTTTAATTTGTGCTTTGTTGAAACTAAATTGAGGTTTCCTAATTTTTGATTTGAAATCTCTATTTTAGATATATCATGATAATTAAAATGCTATTCATTTTATTTTTAAGAAAAATACTAAAAATGTAAAATAATATATTGCAAAATGTTTTAAAATATTGCTTTTTTAACCGTCATTTTCAGAATCAGCGTCCAGATTTTTTCTAAAAATAGTAGGGTCAATCGGGGTATGAAATTACGCTTTTTTTAAGGATGGTTCTAAAATGAAACTATTAAATTCATTTTATCGAAAATTTTGTTGCATTTTAAATACATTCGATTCATATAGATTAAATATGAAGCAAAACTTATCTATTTTGTTTAATTGTTTTATTCCATTTCAGCAACCAAAAGAACACATTTTGATATATTCACTTTACCCCAAATCGGGGTAAAGTGGGTATAGTTCTGAAATTAGTAAATCTTTCCTTAAATAATTTGTGTAAACATTGTTTTAGAAATAAAAATGCTCTTAAATAAATATATCTTCATTATAATTAAAATAATAATAAAATAATAAGGGTTATGAAATATTTATTTTTAAATTAAATAGTTATTGTTCATGGTTATCAAAATATGATCACTTCAGATGCAGTACATTTTGCTGAACTCTACACAGTTTCATCAAAAAGCAAAAAAAGTGTCATAGTGTTTTATTTGAAACCTAAATGAGAGTGTAAAATTCATGTTTATCGTGGTAATTTAAAGTGTTTTTACTATTTATGTCCGATATGTGTTTTATTCAATTTAACTATTTAAAAGATATTGTTTAATTTTCCATAAAAAAATATTTTTAAAATATTTTTCCATAATTATAATTATTAAAAAATATTATATAATATCTCATCGATATAATCAATTATGCTCACTAAGTTGTATTATTATGCTATTTTGGCAGGGTTTTTTTTTAATCGTATAATATGTTTGTTATATTTTTATTTCCCTCTATCATTTTTTCTGTAAAAAATAAAATTCAAAACAAATTTCGCTTTCAGTGTTAAATTAACACTGAATGTTGGGCAGTTATAAAACAAGTGAATTATTTTTTAGCTACTTCATTATTAAGTGTATAGCATTAGATACTTATTAAAGCTAACGCAGAACTAAAAAATTTATATCCCTATCATAAAACACTTAACTAAGCCTATATCCACTTTACCTATACCCAGCCTCAAAAAACCATTCATAATCAAAGGAATTCTGAAATTTATTCTAAAATTTTTGTGCAAATCTGTTCTAAAGATGTTCCCTTTACCAGCTAGAACTAAAATGAATACATTTTGTCAGTTTTTAATTTGATATTAGAAGAAATTACATTAGTAGCTCAAACTAACATACTTAGTTGATTATAAACAGATAGATTGCAAACATTGAATTTTTTATCAGTTTCTGAAACTAAAATAAAAATGCTTGCAGCAATCCCAATAAATGTCTCTAAAAATATTAAATTAATTATTTAAATTTAAAGGGAAAAAATTGATATTTTTTTATACATACCCACTTTCTCCCGTACACCCACTTTACCCCACCTGATATTATAAGCTGATACTATGCCAATGAAGTACTTATATTTACTTATTAAAAATAGGAAAAAAAATATCATTTGTATACATCACTCGTAAAAAACTTACAAGCTTACTCAATTTGAAATACATAAACTTATAAATGCAATTATAGCCTGTAAGTAATGATTTCGTAATTTATATTTTCTTGCCTTTAGTTTAAAAAATTAAAAAAAGAACGTTAAACCATTTTGCTGCATGATTTTCTAATGAAAAAAACGAAAAATTTATTATTTTTAAATGTTTTAAAACTGTTATGCATAGAAACTCATGCGTAACATTTGGTATAATAATCATTCAATACATAAATATCATATACTGTATCATATACTAATATCATTTGTTAGATTAACCATTCTGCATATTATGATTTATTAATTATTTGATTTATTAATTATTTGATGCATTAAATATTCTTCATATTAATAAGAATTTTTTTCTATATTAGTCATTGAGTATATTGATATCATATATTAATTATTCAGCACATTAATATCATTAGTTTAGTGTTTTAGCGCTTTAATCATTCGGTATCTGTTTGGAACAAAATATATAGTTAACTAGATTTTTTATTTATTCCTCTGAGCGTGAATTGAATCTTTTTATAAGAATGCTTTCCAGCATATCAAGCCTACTTTTTAAGGATTATTTTTTACCTCGACGAATTCATCACTTTAGAGTTAGTAAATGCGCTACTACTGTAAAATAACAAAGTGCTCGTTCCACATTTTGTTTCATATATCTATATTTTCATCTTAAACTTAGTTTCTAACAATATTTTATCATATAACATTTTATTTATATCATAATCAATTTCATCCTATTGAGTATTTAATAAAGTACTATCTTAATACCTGTTCTTCGTGCGGGGTGAATAAGAAAGTAACTAATCAATATGATAGCGATATGGAGAATTAAAGTTGAGTTGAGTTTCTCTACATAACTTGAAATGTTAATTGGCATTAAGTTAATTAAATACACAGCCGTATATCACATCGAATTTAGTTTTTTCTTGTCTACTTGTAACTACTTATTAACTTAGATTTATTATTTGTTCATATATTTTTTTTTGGCAACTTCGATGCATTATAAGTTTCTTTATGTTCTACATGGCTTCGTGTCTGTCTCTGAGTTAAGTCTTTGTCTAAATATATTGTCGTCGAATTGAAATCTTTGTGAAATAATATAAGCTGTGTTACTTAAGTGAAATGGTATTTGACAGACTTGGCTTACTCGAAATAGAATGAAAAGAACAGTTGCTAACGTAAGCAAATGTTACGTTTGAGCAACCAATCAGGATCAAAATACCCACCCTACGTCACTTGCCAGTGGTATCCCATTATTAAAAAAAAGCGCAAAAAGGTCAATTTGGTAATATTTTAAATCATTTATAGCTATAAGGAATCAATTATGATAAAACGACAATTAATTATTATAAGTCTGTTTGCATTACTCAGGCGTAGAAGGCATCACTAACCTGTCACTGAGTTTAACGTTCGTAAATGTGACAAAAAAAGTTGAATCTTTCCTGCTATTCGGGAACAAAGCTGAGCTAGATCATATTTTTTTTTTTGTGTTTTAAAAACATTAATGCATCAAAGCTTTCAAACCAGTTGTCGTTTGCGAATTCTTAAAATGTTAAAATGTTACATAATTTTAAAAGAACGAATTAAACTCATTTGTTTTAAAGAATTGATTATCATTGAAACATTTTCTACGACAATTCCTGATAGCAGTTTTTATTTAATTTTTTATCGGAATTTTATTGAAACTGAATGTAATCTTTCTGACTGGATAATTTTAAAAAATATAAGAACAAAATTGTTGTTTTTAATATTATAAATTCAATGAAATGATTTAGCATAAAATAATGAAGATAAAAGTAAAAACAAATTGACTTATATTAAATTTTTAAAGGTTTTACTACAAAAACATTAGTTGTATACCAGTGTTTTGTAACAGACCTTAGAAAAAAGTAATGAATTTAAAAAGAATCAAATAAAATAAGTATCAACAATTCAAATTAAACAACTAAAAGATAGGATTTCAATTAAAATATTAACAACTTGATTTAAAAATTCTCCCAGTTCTTATTTAACGTAATTTCAGCATTATTTTTTAAACTTAAAACAGAAGTCATTTACAAGAAAATATTTATTTTCATGAATATATTTGAAAGACTTATCAAATATATACAGCTGAGTCATTCACGCCGAGTCATACAGATGTTATGGACTCACTGGTTTTAAACAAATTACTAAAAAACAAAAACATTTTTTTTTTATATGTTATCTTAAGAATTTAATGGAACAGTTTTATAAATTTGCAAATATTATTTTTGTTCTAATAATTGTTAAAAAATGCTTCCGATGTTAAATTCTTTGCTACTCTTAAATTTAAGCAAACAATAATTCGTATTATAACTAATCATTTGTTTTGCAATTTAAGTTATTACATACTTATACATTAACAAACTACATCTGAAAAGCAAATCATAAATCAACACTTATTATTCTTATCTTTATTTTGAAGATAATCATATATTTTGGAATGTAAACTTTGCTATTTTATCATAATTTGATTAGCAAAATATTTAATAATGTAAATATAAATTTCTTTCTCTTTTTTGACAAATATATTTCATTTGTAAATGCGTTGTTTTAAGTTAACTGAATTAAAACGGATTATAATATAATTAAATTCCATGACAATTGTGTAAAAATATTGCATTTAAGCTTATATATTGGCTAACTAAATATAACTAATACATCATGAAACAATAGTATAGATTATTATGCTTAATTGGATATTTTAACTTTTTTATAACATAATAATATTAACTTATTTATAATACTTGCTTTGCTTAAAAGAGATTAAATTCGTCACTTTATGCCATCAGGTTTAATATGTTTTATAACATAGTTAAAATATGCTTATATTTAATCAACTGTGGAATATGAAATGAGCTATAAAGGAACGTCAAACCATATTAAAGTATTATACATTTGATTACAACAATAGCGCTTAATAAGTTTAATGCTAAATTATTTAAAAATCGTTTCTATATAGTATTGATAAAAACGAATATTTTCGATGTTATTATTTAATTTACATTTATAAACTATCAAGATTACATTAAAATATAAATGAAGTTTAGTTTATTTTAGCCTTCTTACTTGATACTAAAAAAATCACTCTCAGTATAAAGACAGAGCACTTAAAATAAAGTAATATAATTTAGAAATCAAATAATTTATATTATACTCTGTTGTAAGTTAAGAAAAGACAATTGCGGTATAAGATTTAAGTAATTATAAGGGAATGCATATAGCTCCATTTTATTGCATTATTAAATTATACAAATATGCCTTCAAAGCAATATAATATCTTTTTAAAGTAAAAACAAGTCAGACAGAAATTTAATTTGTGCTATCTTTTAAGAAATATATCATGGAATTAATAGAAAATGGCTATAGTTTCATAGTCTTACTGGAATCTTACTTAGTCTTACTTGCCGAAGTCAAACTTAACAAATCTTGATGGTAACCATCAATAATTCCATCATGAACCATCATATTTTTTTATGGTAACCAACATAAGTAACCATCAACTCAATGTAGGAATTCGGACTGATTTATGATAGTCCAACATAACAATGGAGACTTGTTTTGATGGTTTTCTCATGTTGAACCATCACTAATTTCCATCATAGTATCTTAGAAATCAAATGTTGGAACGATCATGAACAACCACCCTCTTAATGTAGGGATTTGGACTGGTTTATGATGGTCCAACATAAAAAACCCGAATTGCTTTGATGATATATTCCTAAGAACCAACAAGAATTTCCATTATTAGAATTACAAGAATCATGGAAATGTGTAGTTGTAGCCATCACTGATGATCATGAATTGATGATCCATGAGAATCAAACTTCTCTTGATGGTTAACCATCATCTTTTTAATGTAGCATTTTCCATCATGGGATGATGGAAGTCGGTTGGCTTTTAAAAACCCATGAACGCATAATGGAAAATGTTGCACGATGGCTACCATCAAATAATGTTGGACCATCATGAATCACGCTGAAACCAACATAAACCACCTAATGTTTTGATGGGATCATCAGGAATTTCGACTTGGGTGGCGAAATCTTTCGATAAATGAGAAGAAGAAGAAACAAATATAAAATACATTGTTGATATAAGGGTGATTCTTTGGAAACATGACAATTCGGAACAAAAAATTTCTTCAAATTTAAAGTCTTCAAAATAATCAATTTTTTTTTTTTGTATATTTATTTAGTTACATTTATTAATATCTTACAGACAGCAGTGTAGTTTTTGCTCAAGAAAAATAATAGAAAGTCACCTAATTTTGAATGTCAGGAAAATTACATATGAGCTGAGAAGTTAAAAAAACAGTCATTTTAAGTAAGTAACTCAACTTAAGCCTTTGCGTTAGATGTACCATGAATTGCCTATATTAATTCTTTTATCCACTGTAGAAAGAATCAAAAATGTTTTTGTTTCTAATATGTACAGAATAAAATTGTGTATAATAATCAAACATTAAATAAAAAAAAATAATAACTTTGATTACATTCAAGCATATTAAAATTTTACAGAAACTTGGTATTAGGTTAATATTTGATTTCTCTCTTTACATTCAACTATTTAAAAAAATTTCTGGTAACTGTTTCAATGTCTTGGCATTCATAAACCAGGAAAATGACAGCCAGGATAATGGCAATTTGCCACTATATAGCATTTAACTTTACTTCAATGTAACATTTCATTTTGGCCTAAGACGTTTACTCTCCGCAGAAAACAACAGGATTTCTTGAAATACCTCAAGTAAATCTATGAAGTTTATGTTATTAATGACTTCAAGAAGACAGGAAAATGACAGCGTAAAAACCTACTCACCATGAAAAATGTTTTGAAATAGGTTTTGAACCAGAAAGTTGGTACTTTATTCATGCAATAAGACATGTTCAGATAGGATGGTATTCTAATCAATCTATTAACATAAGGTATTGATTGCTGATGCTATCTATTTTGGGTCATAAATCACTAAATAAAAGTAGCCAAGAAAATGACAGATTTTCTTGTGACAAACAAATTATTGACACAAAAAAAAATTTCTACGAAGTTTTTGTAAATAATACCCTCCGCATATATTCTCAAAATACTTAAAACGGTTGAGATAAAAAAAGAAATTAGATATTGAAAAATTTATGGCATGTTTTGAATATGGCGCGTGTTATGTTGACGTGTGCTTATCAAATCTAATGCGGGATAAATAATTTTTACATTTGTTTTGCTGTAAAAGAAAATCGTCTGCTAAAAACAATATTTATTATTCTTTTATCAGATTTTTTAAATGTGAAGAGAAAAGAGTATATTTGTTACGATTTTTAGACATAATTTTTATGAATTCTTATTACTTGTTTATTGATTATTCTATAAGTTTTGTTTTTCTCATTTCACATGATTTTAGGGAGCAAGAAAAAAAAAGGCTGAGCAACATCGTTTCAAAAGTTGTCTATGTTGATATATGTTCGCGCTGAGAGCTTAGAATCCATTTGGCGTGCACTTAGATACAAACAGGCTTTCTTTGTAGGAATAATGGCTTTTTCTTAACTTGCAACAGAGTATAATTGCAATGGGGGACAAATTTTTTGTTGCATTTTTACAAATGCTTCATCTTGCCTGATTCGGGTGAGGGGGTTAATTATATGAATTTAGTTTTGCTCTTCAAAACAGATTTCTTTTAAAATAAAATTTTTTGTCGAAGTAAGCATGTTTGAAAACGTTATATAACAAGGGTCACGTAAATTTTGCGACCAACTTCTAGGGGAAAAAGAAGTCACCTTCAAGATTAAAACTGCATAGAAACCCATACCCTGCATAGGAACCCATACCCTGCATAGGAACCCATACCCATGTCATGCTACGCGACTTGGTGCACTTCTCTATTATGACCTGTAAGGAAGCATTTAAAGAAACAATTGATAATCCGGAAGTGCCCCTAGTGGTGGATGACGACAATTTACGGGCATGAGTTCTTATGCGGTTTTTATCTTGATGATGGGACCTAGTACTTCTAGAAGATTTAAGCAACCCCCTTTTATATAAAACGTTTTTAAACTTGTGCATTTCATAAAAAAAATAGAGTTATAATGTCATATAAAGAAAATCGTAGCTTGGAGACAGAAATCGATTGCAGATTTTGTAAATCATCGACTGGAAAATATTATTGATTCATTAAAAATATCTCATGAAAAAGAAAATAAAGAAAAAAAGTTCCCCAGTATCATTTAAACTAGTAAGACAAACATTTCTCACTTTTAAAAAGGAAAAGGGAATTCGAGAAGAATACAATTTTAACCTGAAACCGTTAAACGGTTACAGGTTAAAAATTGTTAATATCAGGTTAATACTTAGAATATATATAGTTTAAAATGTATTAAGCAATATATATTATGCCCTATATATATATATATATATATATATATATAATCCTTTTTGTACATTGTGTGACCTCCACGAGGTAATGGACTTGTCTCACCTGTCTTGCCCTGCTCTCACTCGGGAGAACGCTACTGGACTGCTCGCACTTATTTATAGATTTATTGTTATCGTTTTGATGTTCAATTGTCTTTTAATGTGTCATTGGAAATAAATAAATAAATATATATAAATATATATATACAATAAGTAAAAAGAAACAACACGTTAAAACAGAAAGTAAAATATAAAGAAAAAACAGAATAGAACATAAAGCATAATCTATAAAGCGAAATTAAATGAACTTACATGAACGGGAAATTTTTCAAGAATTATTTAAAATATTTTCGTAACAAGATTGCGTGATTGCAAAATATGAAAACAAAAGCGCAAATTGAGATAGCGTAACAGGAGGAGTTTTATTTTAAAGTGCGTTCTTGCTGCATTATTGAAGTGCGTTTGATTTGTTAGTTACCAAGGATGGGCCCGAAAATGGATGTCCGCAAGGTAATATTATACAAGATAATTTAAAGAAGTTGACTATAGAAAATTTTAGAAAATAAATATTTATTTAAGAAAAAAATATAAAATGGAAAAGAGAAAGAAGCCTGAATTGCCTGTTTTGCACATGATTTTAGCCACGGATTTGCTCGAAATGGATTTGCACATGGAAAAATTACATAAATTAACGAAGAAAAAATTTTAGTAAGTAATTTTAGCCACGGATTTGCCCGAAATGGATTTGCACATGGAAAAATTATATAAATTAACAAGAAATCTTTTTAGTAAATAATTTTAACCACGGATTTGCCCGAGATATATAAAAAGAATTAAAAAATTATCTTATTAGAATGGTACTTCTAAAGAAGACGTTATTTTACCTCCTGATAAGTTTATATTTTGTTGTTGCCAAACTCAAGTTATTTCAGTTGACTCTTTGGCTCGAGTAAATTTAACTCAAGATATAAGGGCTCCTCTTTTCCAGATAAATGAGTTAAATTTAACTCCAGTTAAGTTATTTTAACGCGTTTATTTTAAATTAATACAAAATAACTAGGGAAATCAGGAAACTAATATTTTTGCATTTAATCAGTGTCCAGATTAAACCAGAAACACTATTAGTAAGAAATTGAATTTGCCTTTGAGTTGGTTTTAAATACTTAAAGTAAAACAAGATAGATTTTCAATGCGAGCAGACAATCAAAGACTGTATAAAAGATATGGATTTTAAGAAGAGAACATTTTGAGGTTCAGAAAAAGCCATTATTGCTTATCTTTAGAAATCATTATCTTACTTTTTCAGCCTAGCATGGAAGGAAGAATCTTGGAAATGGAAAAAGATTTTTAAAAGTAAACATGTAATCCATAAAGAACTCAAATGTTTCTTTTTATCCATTTTTGGTATGGGAATTATGTTCTTTTTTTGTGCATATAAATGCCGCTGGAACATATATATTCTTATGTCATCCGAGTAATAAAGGCTTTTAAGAACTGTCAGTTTAAAACATATTTTATTTATTTATAGTCCTTTCATACCAATGTTTATATACTTCATATATTTTTTCTTAATTTCTTTTTTATAAAACATATTTTTTTATTCCAATATGTTCTTCTATGCTCATATTATATTTTCAGAAATAAATTTGCAAGTATTTTTTAAAATTTAAAAATTGTTGTTATAATTAACAGAAAAGTTCTAAGCTTTCAATTAATGTTCTGAGGCGCACTCTTTTTTTTTTGCACGTAAAATATCTGCACAGATTAAATTCTGATAACAATATTAAGGTGGTTTTTTATGAAAAAAGCTTTTGGTTTCCCTATGGTAAATTTTACCATATACTGGCATTATGACCATACTTTTTTATCTCGGTGTAAAATTACAATTGGGTACTTGCAGTTCCAAAGAAGAGCACAGATATCCACATATTTCACGTATGACTTTAGCGCCAGTTGATCGTTAAAAGCAAAATGACGTGTTAAAGTTGAGCAATTTTTTCCACATAAGTTCTGCTAATTAACGAGAATTTAATTAAATACAGCGCCGTATTGCACACCGAATTTGTTGAAGTATAATTCTTTCTCGTCTACGTCTTTTGATTATCTTAGATTTATTATTTCCTTATGTATTTTATTGTAACCGTGACATATTTTTGTTTTGTGCAACTTCGATGCATAAATAAAGTATTTATATTCTTCATGGCTTCATGCATGTCTTTGTATTAAGTAAAAAAATATATTGTGAAAGAATTGAAATCTTTGTGAAAGAATCTTTGCGTAAGAATATAGAATGTGTCACTTAATAAAATTGATATTTGAAGAGCTTAGCTTATTCGAAACAAAATTAAAAGAATATTTGACAACGTAAACAAATGCCACGTTTTAACAACCAATTAGGATCGAGATACCAGCACAACGTCACTTGCAGGTATGCCATTGTGCTTGCTAATAATGCTTACTAATATTTATTAATATTTGTAATCCAACAGAGGTGAGAAAATTGGGAAAATTTGTACAAATAGTGCAATTGTTAGCTATCATTTTTAATTTAATATGTTATGACAAAAATATACATATGACAAAATATACAACGTATTATAACTTATAATTAATTTTAATCTTATGATAATTATTTTTATTGTAATTAATTTGACTACAGCATTTCCTAATTACGTTAAATTCTTCTGGGTTTTTTCAATATGTATGTAAAAACGCAGAATTTCTTTTTACATTCTTGAATTTGTTTTCAAATAACTTATATAGACTTGCTTGTCAATATCTTTAAATAAACTATTCATTTTAAAAGTCATTTGTGCATCAAAATATTTTATTTAGCCTTAACTTTTAACTATTTCAAGTAAATATTTTTTAAAAAAATTAAGACATTTTCATGAAGTATTAATTGTATATTTCCTTCAGACTTTTCTAAATTTTTTTTTAAAAAAACTAAAAAATATTTAACTATTTCTCACTTTCGAAAAAAATTTATTGAATTTGACACAATTGAACGAAACTGATAGCTTCTTACTGATGAACTGAAATACAATATTTTGCATACAACAGAAGTTTAAAAGAAAAGAAACTTCTACTTTCATTTCCTCTTACCACTTTTTTGCTGCTGGAAAAGTTTTCATACAATTAATTATCGAGTCACGAACAGAATGATGAAACTAAGATCATTAATTGTTTTCTTTCTTAAGCTATTTTAACTTATTTTTATTAAACGCGTTTTTTAATACAGGCTTCCTTAGAAGAGGATAGAGAATACTTTTAATAGTTGTGCGATTCGCTATTTTTAGATGTAGCAATCTAATTTTCATCAGTAAGAATAGTTTTAAAACTGGAAGTTTAATTAAGAAATAAAATTTAAAACAATCCATCATAAAGTATTAGCCCTCCTTATACCGCGTAACCTGTCAGTTTAAGAAAAAAAGTAAAAGAATTAATGATGTTTAAAGAATAAGGAGAATGGGAGATTTTCTTAACGAGAATAAAAATACATATTGAAACTAAATGAAAAAATATTTCTTAACTCATATTATTTAAATTTCTCATATTTTTCTTTCTTTTCTTTTTTTTTTTTTTTTTTTTTTTTTTTTTTCCTTGTAAAATTTTTACTCAAATTTTGTATGTATAAGGGAAGGAACACCGAACATAGTAGAAAATATATAGAAAAAATACTAATAATTTATTTAAAAGAGCTACAAATTTTTCCAAGAACACGTTATTCTTTCATATTTCTTAAAATATAATGATATTTCAAGAAAATATTAATATTTTTTAATTAAGAAAGAAAAACATTTCACACTGTAAAAAAGGTTTCTCAAAATTGAGGGAAAATACGCCAAAATATCACCGAAACCAAATTCGAAGTCTTCTTGAATTAAAAATTTCAACAGTATATTTTTGAGCAAAATACGTAGTCTCAAAAGTGTAAAGAGAGATGTTTGTTGCTGCCAGCAAGATTCGGACCTAGGGCCTCGACGTATCATTGCGGTTATCGTCTTATGCCAACGCGTCAATACTATCAAGCCTATTTTAAGGAAGAGTGTGCTTCTCTTTTTTTTCCAGTGACGCCATCTATAGTCGAGAATTCGGCTTTTGCCACACTCATACGTCACAGCCCGTTATACAAGGAAGACACATTAACACAGCATCCATCCATAATTTTGACCTGGACCAGAGCACGATTAATCTCAATACCCCAAAGGTATTGA
The DNA here is from genome assembly GCA_949128135.1 of Parasteatoda lunata. Taxonomy (NCBI): domain Eukaryota; kingdom Metazoa; phylum Arthropoda; class Arachnida; order Araneae; family Theridiidae; genus Parasteatoda; species Parasteatoda lunata. The sequence goes on from OX421976.1 coordinate 19,386,144, forward strand.
TTTGTTGTGGAAAGTTGGAAGAATTTGTGACCCCTTTGAGAGATTTAGCATGCACCAGTCAAGGGAGATCGAACTCGCGGCTTCTTGAAAATGAGCTCAACGCCCTATCAACCAGGCTATCCCGGCCTCTGTCATTGTGGTGTCCACTATATAAAGCTAATAATTTCAATTTAATTCCAACTATATATAATTCCATGTGAATTCCAACTGTATATAATTCCAATTTGATTCCTACTAATAATTCAATTTGCTCCCTTTCCCCGGGAAATTTGAAAGAATATTTAAAGCTAGTGAAAATTCCCCCCCAAAAAATTGACTTAAATTTATGGTAGTACATTTATTGTAAACGATGCTTTAACTATGGAACATTTTCTTTGAAGAAAACGATGCTAAAAGTGCCTATTTTTTGTTTAAAGAAAATTATATAAAGTTAAATGTATATACACTATGTGTATTCATTTCTTAATTTCGGGTTAATTTTTAACTTATATATGTTTAATAAGAGCTGACATCTAGTTTACAATAAACAATCTCTAAACACAATACAAATAGTTTGGTACTGCCATCTTATGCATTGATGGAGAAATTAACAGAATTCCTGGAATACGAAACAGATTAATTTAATATTTTTTGTCCATTTGTTTTAGACACTCCTGACCGAAAAAATCACGGGCACTCAAAATAGAGAGCGAAACTTCACGGGAGCCAGAAGGAAAAGTTTAATACACAGAATGTTTAATAAATATTAGTACAAACTTAAAGGTGAGGTAGAGTACATCAAAAGGATTGAGAGTTGCATAGCAAGTCAATGTTCGTTTGTCTTTGAAGAAAACGATGCTAAAAGTGTCTATTTTACTTTCATTTAACTAAATTATTTTAACTTCACGCTTTTGTTAATAATTAATATCTTTGCGTTCAAATTGGTTCAGTATTAGCTGTTTAATTAAACGGAGAAAAAATTCTGGTGAAATGACCGTACTGCAGAATAAAGACATTTCTAGTAAACGAAACCATTATTCTTCTAGTAAAAACTAAATATCTGTGTAATTCTTACAATTCATTTGATATCCGTTCGTATGTTAACGGTTTATCAGAAATTCTGGTTTTGAAAATTATAGTTCTTACTACTACACAAAATATAAATCTGTAAAGAAAATTTTATCATATTACAAAACAATATGTAATTGTTAATTTTACCAAAGTGATTATACTAAGCGCTTCGGTAAGAATTGAGAGCTAGAAAAGCTGCACTTAGAGTTAGATGCACTGTAAATTTTACCATATACAGGTAATTTTGACCATACTTTTTTTTCTAAATGTAGACAGTATCTACAAATCATTAAATTGCAAAAAAGAGCTATTTGGATGCAACTTTAACAATAATTACTAAAAGATCATAAAATTAACTTCAAATTAAGTTACTTTAGATAAATAAAAGTTTCGGTTCAAAGGAACATGATCAATATTTTAAATTTTATTTTATAACCGTCATTGAACAGCCGACTCAATTTAGGGTTTACGACTACTAATGTTCAACTCCGTAGCCTTGTAATTTTGAACCCAATCCAGAAGACAAGCGGACTCCTGGATCAAGTATTGAGAGAAATTTGCCTTAGTGGAGGACTTTTTGATGGAACTAACCCACATTTGCGTTACCTGAAGAGGAAAACCACGAAGACCTTCCACGGCTAGCCTGACGGCTAGGGGACTCTAACCCATGATTCATCTACCACTGAGAATATTTTAGGTCGGCACTGTGGTCGGTGCGAGCCGACCGGTGTGAAATTCTTATTGAACAGTCATTGCTGGGATTCAAACCCGGTTTCCCTCATTGGAAGGCGAACCCTCTATACCGTGAACCACCATGGCTCGCACACAGCCAATATGTTCATAATAGTGTAATACCTATACTATCATGTAATAATATTTTCGGACGTGACTTGCTATGTAATTATGAATCCTTTTGGTGCTCCCTACCTCGCTTTAAAATTTGAAACAACATTTACGGGACACCCTGTATTTTAATAAATTGTTTGAGTAGAATATTACCTAACTAATAAAAATTTTTAATAAGTTTCTGGTTCTGATATTCGGTAATTTTTAAAATTTACAACGGATAAAATAAAGCAATATTTATTTTATCAAGGTAGAAACTGAAGTTTTCCTATTTCTTTGAGAAGTAAAAGGGCTTTGGTGAAATCCAAAAATGCCTCCTTGAATTACTATCGATTTTTCCTTAAGTTTAAATACACCAGAGACTAATAAAATTTCAGATTTTTTCTAATTTTAATACATGAATTCTAAGGCAACTTTTTATTTCTTTTTCAACTTCAACATATCATTTTTCTACATTTATATTTAAAAGTAAGTTTGTTTGTCAATTCTAAACATAAATATAAATTTTAAAATTCTACTATTTTCTATCCTAAACATCTGACAGAATGCTTGTCTTATTTTATTTTTTATTTTATCTGAAAGAAAAAACTTTTTCATCGATAAAGTTAACGGTAGAGTTATGTTCACTGAAATTGGTCAAATCTGTATAATGATTTTTCAATAAGTATTTTAAAGAATAAAAGTTTTGCTATTTAATTATAAATTTAAACGTTTCTTCCCAAGGCATACAGAAAATAAACAAAATTGTAAAAACTGAATGTTTAAAGTTACTTAAAATTTATTGTTCACCAGAATTATAAGAACAATTAAAGTTTTGTGCTAAGTTACTGTAAAGCGGGATAATAATTTGAACCATGTAAAAAGTAAATAATTAATATATGTTTAGAAACAATTACCCTCTTAAACCATGTTTTTGTAAACTTAATTATTTAGAGATAATGGATAGAACAATTAATAACAAACTAAACAGGAAAAAAGAAAAAAGAAAAGACGCTATGTTAAAGTGCTAACTTGAAAAAAAAAATTTATTAATGTGGTTAAAAAAGAGATATCTCTAGTACAACATGCCTTAAGTCACCATTTAGGATTTTAAAATGGAACATGTACTTAATGACGAATTATTAATTGTTCTTACAGATAGTTTAATTCATAAGGTGAGAATTGAATATAGTATATACAAGTCATTACAAAATTATGTGTGAATAATTTATATTACAAAACCATTATCCGTCATAAAATAAAATTTTAAATTAACATTCCCCAAACTTAAGTTAAAATTATATAAAAGTTGAATAAGTGAACACAGATATAGAAATTTGTTTCTATTATGCTTACCTAATGCGTCTTTTCCAGCGAATTTTATACAGTGAGAAAAAAAAAATTCTTGGTCGAAATTACCAGAATGTGGTAAAATTTACAGTAAATTAGCTCTATGGGAACTCCAAAAAGCACGGTAATTTTTACCGAAGCGCTTTGATATCAATTTAATAAAATTAATAATTAAATATTGTTTCGTAATATGAGCTAAATGTTTTTAAAATTGGGTAATTTAATCGTGATACCTTAGAGCACAGCAAAAAAAAAAAAAAAAATACATTCATTTGGTTAAATTCACTTTTCAGTTTTCTATTTTTACTAAATGTATGGCAGTAAGGACTATGATTTTGAAAACCAGAATTTAGGGAAAACCGTTGCCGTATGAACGGAAACAGTAATCATATAAATGGTTAAAATTCCGTATATTTTGGTTTTATTACCAGAATTATGAGGGAGGGGTTATACCAGAAATTTCTTTGACATAGCGTAAGATTATTTTGCCATACTTTTTTCCTACATGTTCACTTTTTTGCAAACACAATTAATAACCTTCAAACTTTTGTAAAAATTAAATTTTTCGCAATTTTAAAGTCGTATCACGATTATATAATATATATCTGGTTTTTTTATATACTTGTTATTGGTACCTGTACCTGTTCACTTTCTTGCAAACACGATTAATAACCTTGAAACTTTTGTAGAAATTTTATATTTCGCAATTTTAAAGTCGTATCACGAATATGTAACATATATCTGGGATTTTTAGATACTAATTATTGGTATGTATTAACTGAAATATATACCTTTGTGTGTCACTGTTTTGGCTTGTGTGGTTTTCAGTTTTGTTGAACAAAGTAAATTTTGACGGTCAAAATATTAAGAAAACAGCGTTCTTTTATAGGATTTTTAACGACCATTTCACCAAGTTGCAAACATGAGCATTTATGGGCTAATAGTCTGTGTAGAAGAAGCTCAACACAAAAAAAAACGGGTGAATACTTTGGTTTATTATTAGCACAAAAGGTTTTAGAGGGAGATAGACTGTTTGGTAGAGTGTTGGGCCCATTTCCAAGATATCGTGAGATAGATCCCCCCGGCTGAAGACTCTCCTTGTACAAAATGGTGACTGATGCAGGCTAAATCTGCAGTGGCCACCAAGTCTTCCAAGTTCCCATTACAAAACAATGCCTCTGGGGGTATTGGATCGGTGATTGATCGTGCTCTGGTTCAGGTCGAAAAAGCGATCTGCGGATGGATGGTGGCTGAATGTGTCCTACCCGTAAAACGGGCTGTGACATATGTAACTATGAAGTGGAAGTCGAATTCTTGGCGATAGATGGCACCACTGGAAAACAAGGAGAGGAGCCCCCATTTCTTCAACCTTTCTTTAGCAGTTTTTCTATAGTTGCCAATGCATACATGTATTATTATACAGTTAAACCTACATACTCCTATAGCCCTCTTCAACTGAAAATTAACTTCTAAGAATGCGGGCTTCAATTTGACAGTCTATAATGGTTGGAATGAGGAAGGAGTTTATGAATTGATATGTGCTGAAGTTCTACAATTGGGGGATGGGTACTTGTCACTTATGGTTAATGATTAGTGATTACATTGCTTGGAATCTTAAATCTTGGTATAAAATTCTTAACAAAAAAATAAACGAAACTGGAGTTTCTGAACCAGTAGATCTTCCTGATGAAAAAATGCCAGGTTATTTAGCAGAAGAAATAGAAGACTGGTGTCGAGACACTGAGAACGACCCAGGATTTCCAATTTTAAATGATGATGAAATTGTTGCTGAAATTTTGAATCAAAATCGGTACCCCACAGACGAAGAGGAAGAAGTAGGTGATCAAATTCAAGATAGTGGACCTTCTCATATAGAAGCATGCAATTCATTAGATAATGCAATGAATTGGCTAAAACGTCAAAATGATGTTGATCCAGTTCAGTTGATTTATTTAAAAATAATAAGGGATATTGCTGCTCAAAAAAGATCATCTTCTTTGAAACAAAAGCCTTTGCTTTATTTCTTTTGCAATGGTAAGTAAAGAAAAATGTGGTAAAATCAGTAATTGATAAAAAAAAATATAAAAAGCTGAAACATGATAAAAATAATTCAAAATGAAAAAAAAATTTAAAAAGGAAAAAAAATATTTAAAAATTGAAAGAAAAAAAACATTTAAATACGACAGAGCTATTTTAGATAGTACTACCAGTCCTAAACCTAGAAAAAGTGTGAGGGGAAGTTAGTGCATAAATAATAATCATTTAAAATAGATTTTAAACAACTTTCCAATTATCCGAACTTTTCATTATCCGAACCACGTTCGGTCCTGAGCAGTTCGGATAATCGGTGCTCTACTGTATATACACTTCTCAAAAGTGAAATTGCAACACCAAGAAATAATGCACGTAGTGTCATGAGGCCTGTATAGCTGCCCGAGGTGGCCACATTAGATATTGAATAAATTGCTTTTTAATGATTTTATTAGTCTGTTTTTTTAATCATTTGCATATCCATCTCACTACTATCGCTCCTGAAATTTGCATGACGCTACGTGCATTATTTCTTGGTGTTGCAATTTCACTTTTGAGGAGTGTATATATATATATATATATATATATATATATATATATATATATATATATATATATATATATATATATATATATATATATATATATATATATATATATATATATATATATATATATATATATATAATAGGTAGGTGTAATAGGTAGTACTTGTTAATACTTGTCAGTATTGACAAGAGTCATAAGACAAGAACAACAAAAGGTATTGCGAAATGTTAATTGTTATATTTTCATAAAATATCAAATGAAATTTCAGTTCTTCATTTTGCTTGCTTTGCCAATAGAGCTGCATTTGTGTGTACAAGGAAATTTTGAGCTAAGAGTTTAGTTAGAGTCAGGAGGAATTAAGATGTCACTATTTCTTTCCTCCTGGCTGGATTTAAAAATAAAAGTTTTTAAAAGTAAGTATGGCCAAAAAAATTTAAAAGATCATCAGGTTCGTGCCGAACAAGAGGTAAAAATTCATTTTGTCGAGCCAATTTTAACGAATTTGAAAATATAATTTTTTTTTTTCTATTTTCTGAAGCAGCTAAATAATCAACTAAATAATATACACTAAATAATGATACTACGTTCAATTATAGTTATATCAAAAGTAAAATATGTTATTTTAATGCTATTAAAAAATTTGCAAATTATTTCCAATTGTAATCATCTGCTAAAGAATTTCTCAAAATATAAGTATTTTTTAAAATCAATCAAAACAGTTATGTCATTCTTAATTAGAAATAAAAATTTCAGAGTGGAAAATATGTAATTTAAATGTTTTGAAAGTATTTCTAAATTTATTCCACGTTAAATGAAGAAATTAAATCAAATTGAATAATAAAAGTAAGTAACGCTTTGAATAATAAAAGTTGCGAAAGAAATAGTACACCGTTTTTATTAAACAACTGAAATCTTTTTACCAAAAACAAAGAAGCCAGTAAAAACATATTCGAAAACAATTAAACAATTGCTACTAAATGCTCAATGCTTGTTAACAGATTTTGATGCATAAAAAACTAGCGAAATTAGCAATTAACTACATTTCTTTCATTAATGTTCTTTGCTGAATTTTCAAAATAGAATATTAATGAAATCTAGTAGTTTATTGTTTTATGACAATTGATTTCTTATACACATCATAAAAAACAGTTTGAATTTTTTAAGCGCCAATTTCCACTTACTTTTTGTTTTTATTTTCCATTCTTTTATTTATATTAAATTTTTATTTTCTTTAATCTTATAGAAGATCAAACGTTTTAATTATTTTTAACCTATAGATACGACGATGCAAAAAAATTAAACATGCTATTGTTTATTAGAAAAATGCACACCGTTTATTTTTAATTAAGTTTTACGATTTTTTGAAATTGCTTTAAACTTTAAACGCAACTAAATAAACAAAAAACTAATAAATAAAGAGTTAAAAAATTTTTTTTTGTTAAATAATTGTTACCAACGCCTAATTTACTTAACATAGTTTTTTTTTTTTTTTCAGAAAACGACCATAAGTAATTATTTCTTGTAAAACAGACATATATTCACAAAATTAGAGAAAATAAAAACTAATAAACAAACATGCAGTTTTGAAATAACATAAAACATTTCAAATAATAAAAAAATTTTATAAATTAGGCTAAATTTTGAAAGTACAGAAAAAATAATTTCTTTGTGCTGTTGATTGCATTAAACTTATGATCAGCAAACTTGAAGGCGGATTCGACAAATAATGATTGCAATTGAATAAACTAATGATTATAATTCAAAATTTAAAATAAGAATTTATCATACTTTATCTCAAAAAACAATTTAAAAAGGAAATAAATTTACATTTCGTTAACATGTGTTTATCAGATATTTTTTTAATCATATTATTAACCGGAATTTGTGAAGAAAAAAAACTAATTGCAAAAGTGGCAAAGTTGACGCAAGTTTCAAAACTACTCCAGTTTACTATATCAGTATTCGCAATATCATGCTAAAAAAACTATATTTAAGTATTTAGTAAATACTCACACGTGCTTAAGAAGCATTTTAACTCATCTGGATTTCTATATGCTCTCAAAACTATTTCTACACATAATGTAATGCATGACTATTTTTACCCATTGGCAAAATGAGTGTTGTTTTGGGTTTGATGGCGTGCGCACCTTATTTAGACGCCATCACACTTTTCAACTGTGTTCAAGAGTAATAGTGAACAGTGCGCATGCCCCGTCATTGCATAGGTTGCTACGGCGACCGCTGCTGTGTGATAATGTTTTTAGATAATGTTTTTAGAATTCTTTTTGATAATGAAGAATTTATGAAGAATTTATGATAATGTTTTTAGAATTCTTTTTTTTTTTTCACTTCCAATTTTGGCATGCATTAATGTGGTGAGTTTATTTTCGAGATAAGGGACCAGAGATATCCCATAAATGCTTCTTGAGTTAAGAATAAAATAGAATTTTATCATTTAAACGATTTTATCATTTGTTATTATTGCTTTAATTTAAAATCAGAAATCCTAAACTACAGTTCAAACTGGATCGTTTTCAATACTAATTCAGGTGAATATCACAAATAAAGAGGTTAAAAAAAATTAGACAACAACCATTTTGCCAATGCGAAACCTGTCAAAATTTTTTTTAAAAGAAGAATATGTTTATTTTGATGTTTTGCTTAAAATATTTCATGGCGGTGTATTGTAAAAAATTTAAGTTATTAGCAAAGCAAATAATAACCATAAGACAAAATAAATTTTTTTTAAAAAAAATTTTAAATATTGAATGAGTTCAATTATAATCAGTTTAAAATCTTTTAAACTTAAAAATAATATTAATAAAAACCTTAAAACTAAATATCGTCATTTTTTTCTTATGTTTCATTCAGTCTAATGGTAAACATAGGGTGGCCAAATTTTGGAGATGAAATTCAAATCCCAGTGAAAACAATAAGCTTTGTACAGTAAGCTAGGTGCAGAAAATTATCCATTTAATAATTAGTAAAGCGCTGCAATTTTTTTAGTTGAAACCAAAAGTGATCTACATTTTACTTATTCGTGTTCAGAATCACTCTCTTAATAGTTTTATGTCTGATAAATAGATGACGGCACGATATTTTCATCATCATTCACATTCATTATGCAACTTTTAGAAACGCAAATGGAAGTTATTTAAAGGGAGAGTTCTGCATTTTAGAGAATACATCGGAAAGTTCCGTTACTCTTAAAAGCATTTTTGAGAAAATCAAACACTACCACCAGTTTTTGACTAAGGGGACAATAAATTTACAGTTCTATAAATTCATGACAAACTTTATGATGGTAACCTTTCCCTGTTATCAACATTACATACCAACCGCCTTTCTTTCTCAGTAATATGTACCCATTGACCTGGGACTGAGACTCCAAGCAACACCTCCTGAAAGAGAGAGTCTACGCACATGTTATCATTAAAGACAAATTTAATTTTTTCGTTGTCCGAAGATTTTGAAAACTATCTTATTCACCCCCACTGCGCAGTTTTATAGTCTAGACGTTATGACATCCTTCTTAAATCCCCTCACTACGCAGTTTATGTCCCTTACATCGGACTATTAAATTGATCCGTGTTAAGGCTCCAAACCGCCATCGCGTCAGCGCTCAATGTGATTGGTTGATACGAATTCTGCTCCCGGTTCGCACCGACCCCAGTCCTGACTTAAAAAAAAATCCTCAATGATAGAAATACCATGGGCTAGAGCCCACTCGCCATCGGGCTAATCATTTGAGATTTTCTTCGCCATGTAACACAAATTCGGAGTAGTTTCATAAAATAGTCCTCCACTTCCCAATGTTTGTCCCAAAAATCTTTCAAGGTAAAATTGTTCCAATGTTTGATCCAGCATTTCTCTTGTCTTCTAGGTTGGGTTCAAAAATACAAGGTTACGACGTTGAACAGTTATAGTCGTAAACTTAGAATTGGTTCGGCTGATCAACACCGGTTATAAAAATATTAAAAAAAATGATAGCTCAATGCCTCAACCTCTATTGTGTTTCAGAGTGAACGTAAAATTAATATGTAATATTATATACTGTTAAAATTAATATAATAAAATGTTATAAAGTGTTATTATTCAATATATTATAAATAAAAAATAACTCTTTTGATACGATTTTGAGGTAATTTGCATTAGCAATACATGGAAATAACGAACTCATTAAACAATTATGAAAAGGTAAAATTAAATTAATCTGACTGAAATAAATGTATCTGTAAAATACTTTTATAAACTTTAAGAGTTATTAAATCAGAACTCTCTAAACCACGATCTCTTGTAAGAATAATGTATTCCCTTGAGTACAGAAAATAAGAGGATTAGCAATTAAATAAGATCCACTTCAGGTAATATTCAATTAATCCGCTTTCTCTGAGTGCCACAGAATGAATAGCATTCTCATGAAAGCTCTCTGGGATGATATTGTTCGCGATCACTGGTGGACCTCAACGACAGCAAATGTCATTTCCAAACTAAATATTTACGAACAATAAATAAAATGATTATTTGTTTGATTCCTTTCTATCCATTTTTAGTTTGTTGGATTTTTTTTACAGGAAGAGATTCAGAGGGTGGACAAACTAATGAAAACATTTCTATACTAATACATTTTATTTTCATGCTTCTCTAGAAATACTAAGAGAAACTTAGAAAATTATTTCAGAAGTGTTTTGTATGGTTATTTATTGCTATGTATGGAAGAATATGCTATTTTCCATACATAACAATGAAGTTTAACACTTTTAGGGGTTTGAGAGACTGACAGTAAATTACGAACGGAAAATAATATTTTTGAACACCCTATACCAAATAATGTAGCAATAGATTTGTAACTTTTATAACAGTTATTTTGGTTATTATATGTAATATTTACACACAATTTCGTAAACTTAGCTTAAATATTTATGAAGATATGGATATTTTTATTTTAAAAAAAAACTCTTTTTTTTTTTTTTGTCTTACGTTTTTTGCTATAACTTTAAAAATATTCAATAAAACTAAACAAGATTTTTAGAACATTAATTATAAAATTCTTTCTTAAAAATTTGAGAAAAATTGGTTTAAACCTACTTAAGATACAAGTAATTAAAATAGTTCTTTTACGCTGTGCATGTACGGGAAAAATAAAATCTTAATTTTGTAGCCAATCGTATTTGGGAATTAATAAAAAATGCCCGATTTGAATATTTTTTAAATTTAAAAAGTTTCAAGCAATTTACTAAGTAGTTTTTGTACTTTTTAAAAAAGTGCTGAAAATGATAAGGGGTTTTCCACATATTTCATTTTGTACTATTAAACAAGATTTGTTAAAAATGACCCCGGCATTGTGGGGGATCATCTCCCATAAAAGTATTACCTGTTTGTTTTTTTTTTCTTTGTTAAATCACATTTTGGAGAATGAACAAAATAATATTTGTAGAAAAACCCTGACAGTTTAGAGCATTCCTTTAAAAAGTACAAAAACTGCTTGAAACTTTTTAAGTTTTTGAGATATTTAAATCAGACTTTTTTTTTCATTTATTGCCCTAACACGATTCACTATAAAATTATTAAAAAAACATTTTTAAATTTTTCTCGTGCATGTGCAGTATAAGAGAACTAGTCTAATTGCTCATATCTTACGCAGTTTTGAACGAATTTTTCTCTACTTTAACAGCAAAAATTTTTATATTGCTCTAAAAATTTTGCTTAATTTTTATTAAATATTTTTAAAGTTATAGCAAAAACATAACAGAAAAAAAGAATTTTTTTTATAAAAATGTCCTTATTTCCATAAATATTTAAGAAAATCTGACGAAATTTTGTGTAATTATTGCATATAATATTCAAATTAATGGTCACAAGTTTCAAATCTTTTGCTACATTTTTGGCATAGGGAGTTAAAAACATTATTATAATTTATTGTCGGTCCCTCAAACCTTTAAAAGCCTTAAACTTCATTGATATGTATGAAAAATTGCATAATCTAAACATTTCTGAAGTTATAAAATATTTCATTAAGTGTTTTTGGAAATATGAAAAAATTTTAAGTATAGAAGTGTTTGCATTATTTTGTCCACCCCCTCTATATATACTGTTGTCCACTCCTTGTAGAAAAAAGGATCGAAAAAAATGCATATACTGATGGAAGGAGGAGAATTGAGAACATTGAAACCTGTGTAAGTTGACTACTTGGTCAACTAAGACAAGTGGTCATATTATAGAGGGAGATGTTTAAAGTTTCTTTTCATTTATTACTTATATTATTTCTAAGTGGATTCATTTTATCTCACGATTAACATTAAGAGTAATTGGTGTTAGAATTTGAATGCCTTTTTCGGAATCAAAATGACTGTCTTTTATTTTCTTGAAATGAATACGATGTTTTTTAGGCGAAAGTTAATTACTTAGAAATTTAAATTTATAATCAAAACTTTTTTTAAATAAATTATAAAATTTCAATTTATATGCATCCATTAAAATACAAGTCGAAATATACGTAAAAATAATTTTTGGATGTCTACGTGAAACATAAATTTAACTTGAAATAACTTAATCTATATTTTTCGTTTCAAAAATTGGGTTATACTTGAAAGTACCACAACTATTGACTAAGCGTAAATGCCAGCGTTAACCGGTGCTTACGTAGAAGTCGCTACATATCCTATTTAACATATTGGACTAGTATGATACGTAGCCTGATATTCCGTTTGGACCAACAAATAGCCATACAAAACTACAAAGCCTAAATAACAAATCGCACCGACTATAGTTCAGCACTTTAATACATCCCTTTTAGAGAGTGCAATTTGCCATGTTAGTATTTTGCCGCAAACCTCATAATTTAAGTATCCGAACATTACACACACTTTAGACCAGAGTACAAAAAAAGGAATCAATCTTGGAAGCATATGAGCTTTGCTATACTTTGAAAGCAATATTCCACATTGAAAATGAACACTATACACGTAATGTATAACCTCCAGCAATATCAAGTAAATAGAAGCGCTCTTTAAGCAGGATTTTCAAAACCTCAATTTTGCCCCTCAAACCCATTTTGATCATCCGTCCTCTAAATTCAATAATTAAATTATCAGCCTTGAAATTTAAAAAAATGCGAATGATATTTGATAACACCATTAGTTCAAAAGATTTTCTGTCTTCATTCAAATATTCCATTTATAGAACACTATCTTCAATACACAAACTATTTTAATCAGTGCACATATCTCTTAATAGTTGCTATATATTTCAGAATAAAACATATTTTGATAAAATAATTACTGTCAAAAATTTACATTTTATAAAACCTTAAAAAATATATTAAGAAATTTTTCAATTATGAATTACTTAGTTCTATTTATCCTAATGAGAAGCAGACAGTAAAAGAGTCGTTCCTCTGTAACTGAAAATAACATTCTAGCTGAAAGTATGTAATCAAGTTTAATTACTCTACACATAAACAACACTATCTAAATAAAGAAAGGTATCTTAAGTACAGAAAGTATTTTAATCATTGTGTACATGTCATCATAGTTGCTATATGTTTCAGTATGAAATAAATTTTAATAAAGTAATAAACATACATTTTCACTTTATAAGACTTAACAAATAAATACATTAAAAAGTTTTTATGATTTCGGCAATTGTTTCTATTTATCATATTAAGAACAAACTGTCAACATGCAATTAATTTACGTCTATAAACGAAAATAACATTTCTAGCTGATAGTATGCAATCAAATTTAATTACTATGAATATCCGTGATTCGTTACTAAGGATTATTTCCAAGAAACTCCTCATCTTTCAAAGTTGAGGATTCTAAGAACTCGCAATAATTCCGTCTTTGACTTCAGAAAATCCTGAATGTCAGCCTTTTCATTTATCCGTGATCTTCTCGTATATGCTAATAAGTTCTGTGTGTCAGAAATGTCTGAAAAGATCAAGAGACTATACATTTCCATTATTATTATTCAAATATTCAGTAGAATAAAATGTGTCTTGAGGTGATATACATTAGACAGAATATTTAAAGATATGTATTCTTTGATTTATTCCTTGATGCACAAAAAGAATGTATGTATCATAAAATACTTCAAATATACCCTTTTACGATGGAGAGTCTTTTTTTGATTTAGAAGAAAATATTGAAAGCATTTCACTATCAAAAAGAATTTTGTAATATTTAACATTTTCCCTTAAATGAAAATTTTTAACTTTACGTTAACTTAAAACATTACTCTCTTTTACTCTGTCGGCTATTTCTGCTCTTTTACTTTTGATTTCATTATTATGTAGACATTAATAAAATAAAATAAAAAGAATCACTGAAATTTTTAAAACAGTACTGTACAGATTCGGGTAATTCAATGAATGAAGAGTGCTATTGGCTGATACTGGTGATCCAGGCTTAAAATCTGGTGACGATTTTATTTTTAAATTCTGACATTAAGTGACAATAAAACAATATGTATTTTTTGATATATTCATGTACATAAAAAGGATTGAATGTGTAAAAAAATCCTTCAAATATGACATTTTCAATGGCAATTATTTTTTCCTTTTTAAATTGAGATGAAAATATTTGACATATTTCACAACCGAAAAGTATATTTTTTTGTAGAACATTTGTCTTTCAGTAATAATTTCTGAAGTACTTTTTATTGTTTTAATTTTTAATTCCTTATTGCATAATAAAAAAATGCTATTCTTGTAAGTTTGATGTTATTTTTCTCCATTTTTAATTAAAATTAACTTGTAATTTTATTAGAAAAATTTAATATTTCTGTAATTTTTAAAATAGTACAAGACGATGAGGTGAACATTCTTGACACTGGCGCTTAGGTTCACATCCCAGCGATGTAACCTGATTTATTCTTATGCTTTGTTTAGCTTGTTTATTTAAATTAAAGCTCTTTATTGCAATTTATTTTCATTTATTGCTTGTTTTTTTTCTGTTTTACTTTTAAATTTATTATTGCGTGAGAATAAATAAAATGCAAGAACGAGCATTATTCAGCAATTTTGAAAACAATACAATCAAGAATAAAGGCAACTAATGAGATGAAAAGATCACAATTTAACACACGGCTTCAAATCGGAACAATTTCGTATACATGAATGATTCGTATACATTAATTTAGATTTTAGTTTTGTCTTAAATTGAAGTTTAGTTCAGATTTTTTAATTGTTTTGTGAAAATGTTTTCTGTAATGAATGAATAGGTAATTAAACTGGGATTAAGAAGTCATATGCTCATGGTTTAGTTAAAAAAACTGGAAAAACTATAACGCTATACAAGGGATGGTTAGTTAAATCATTTTCCGATCAACCAAAACATCAGCACAGGAAATGTCAAATAAAATTTTAAAGCATAACAAATATTTTATCAAAAAACTCCTGGAAATAATTTTTTTTTAAATTACAGGATGACTCATAGGACATATCACTCGAGTCATGCGCAAGCTACTACTAATATACACAGTACTCATTAAAATATCAATTCCCTAATAACTTTTGAGGTAATGATCGGATTTTCAAGCACCAGAACTGATTCTAATAAATTAGCTTTTATTATTGTTTGATTAAAAAAATTCTTTCGCTTAAAAAATGAGCAGATTGGATATAACTGTAAATATGTTTAAAGCTCTCAAAAATAAAGCACCTTTTTTCAGTACTTGCCACACGTGAATGTGAAAATAAGCAGAAGTGATTTGAAATAGAAACTTCTGTAGAAGAAATAGAAACAGAAAAAGCGATTTAAAAAATAAAAAGCGAAGTTACCAATGAAAAATGGAAAATAAAGGTGAGAAGCGAAACTAGAAAAACTTCTGTAATCAAATGTGAATAAAAATAAAATAAAAAAGCAGAACAAAAAAACAACTATGACTGTCAGGGGAAAATTAGAGTAAAATGTAAAACGCTACGGAGCGAAAATGAAGAACTAATGTGGTTAACAAGGCAATCAGCATTCATATCAATAAAACGAAATTACTGGGGGACCCTGTCTACATCGGACAAACCGAACGCAGTTTAAAATGTAGACTTAAAGAAGAACACAATAGACATGTCTGTTATCAAGAATATAAGAAATCCTCAATTGCTGCACATTGTTGGAATCTTGGGCATAAATTCAATTTTGACAATGCTGAAATTTTCCCTATCCCAATCTCTTCAGCTCATCTTGATACCCTAAAATCTTTTCTTTTTATTCATATGAGGGCTTATAATTTAAGTTGTGCAATCCGACACCACAAAAATTTACTCTTTCAAAAATAATCACAAAAAAAAATTCTTCCAAATTAGACACTTGACCTCTAAAATATAGATATCTGCATTGAAGAATATTTGAGAGATTTTCAAGTTAACGGAACGCGAACCTTGTTATTATGGCACCACTGTAACTTACAACAAAAAAAAAAAAAATTGACGTTAATAAAAGTACGGTATTTTTTTACAGTTTTCCAAACTGAACCTTTTCTCCATTAACTTTTTTTCTCCATTAAGTTTTTTTGTACTTACCTGTTTTTTGTTTCAATTATCGTTGATTTAAAATTATTTATCTCAATGGAAACCAATTTTTAAGACACAACTCTAATCAAAATAAACGCACGGTTTTAAATAACTTTAAAAATACTTATTCAGTGACGTAGTATCGATCTACATGTCATTCTCGTTTATCACTGAGCCTGTAAAAAATAATTAAAAATTTAAGAACTTGCAAAAAACTAATATATTATTAAAGGGAGCTTTAAGCTAGCAAATTATCACTGCTATTATCTTTAAAACATTTATGAAACAAATCATCTACAGCTTAATTTATGACAATAACTAATGCTAAATCAATGAGAAAAATTCATTTCTTCAGGCATCTCTCCAGAATGGAATTTTAAAAAAAATTTGTTCGTATTTTGTAATTGTGCTTTATTGTTGTCCAAGTTTCAGAACTCTAACATAAGTAGTACTGGAAATATAAATTATTTATCAAAGCGTTTCCACGCAGAGAACAGACAAAAATGCTGATTAACGCAAACGAAAAGTTAAAAAGAAGCTTATTTTCATCATCTAAATACTGCTGTTTGAAATAAAATGTATATGCTATCTAATAACTCAAAATTCATCTCAAACAAAACAAAAATACAAGTTAGTCTTTATCAAATTCTTCGTACTGAACATCAAAGAGCATTTTCAGTAACATTGTCGCAAATAAAAAGTCATTTCAACCGTAATATGTATTTTCACTTAAAAAAAAAAACTTTATTATTATTTCTCATTAGTTTTAGTGTTTGTTTTCAAACAAAATTTACATTTTGAAAAGTTTGATTTGGGTAAAGCATCTTTTAAAAATGTTTTCTTTCTTTTGCGTATTTCTACCAATTGCCAGAATTTAGAAAATAAATTTAATTGAAAGAAAACAATAGTTCACTTTGAATATGCAACGGATTTTTTTTATATTTATGTCAAATGTTTTACTTTAAACATCATACTTCTTTTATAGAGTTAATTGAAAGTAAATGTGGATTCCGAAAATGTATAGTTAAAACAATTAGACTGCATTTTTAAAAAATTCAATAATTGTACATCAACAACTTTAAGAAGCATTTCACATGAGTACTTTATATGAGTGAAAAGCTTGTGGCATAATAAGGATCAATTATGTTTTCATGTTCAGGGGAAGGTTTGTTTTTTTTAAAAGTTTATTGTGATGAAAAGGTGTACGATTAACAAGTAAGCAATAATATGTTCTTGTGTAATTTGTTGTTATCTACTAGGAATTCCGGAAACATGTAAAGTATCTGGAAAAAATATTAAGGAATAGTTTAATGTTAAAGCCTCTCCTTTGAAATGAGTATAGCTTATCATTTTGATGCTATTAATTTTACTCTTTTTTTTTTTTAGTTTTTGATTGAAGTTGTATTTCATACATTAACACAAGTCCTATGGCCGCAATATTACCCCACCCCCAATCTTTCTTTTATTCATTTTTTGCTTCAAACATTTGCGACACTTTTTTTTTGCTCCAGAGATAATTGTTTTGTTAATGTTACACGTTGTGCGCCCCTTTGATAATTATGAGTCCCGCAACTTCATAGATCACTAGTGATCATCCATACAACAGTAATCTTATTTAGTTATTGTAAACACTAACTGGCATGATTCCTCGCTGATATATGTTTTATTTATATGATACTATATGTTTTACTATACATGAGACTAATAATTTTTTACTATACATGAGACAAATAATGTTTTACTATACAAATTACATCATTGACCTGTCGACATTGGCTCCACATTGGTTCATGGGTAATATATGGTCAGTTATTGACCCTTCAAAATTTACTGTGCATAGAGTCTTACATTTAAATGCTCTCATAGCCACAAAAACCAATTAAAATCTCAATTTATAAGCTTAAAAACAAAAATTTAACCCCATAAAAAATTAATTTGACCTTTTATGGGAGTGAATACTGGGCAATAAGCAAATTACACAAAAATAAATTATTAGCCCTTGAATGAAAAATATTTTGATAAATGTTTGGTGTACTTCATGAGAGACTTAGAAATACTTGGTTAAATTTGAAATTTATCAAAAGTACGAACAACCAGGTATTGTTAAAATGATAAAATGCAATAGACAACGATGGCTCGGGCATATATTCTGATATGATGTTAACATAGTGAAAAAGCTTACTTTTGCTAATACACGGGAAACAGAAAACGAGAAAGGTCACTAATTGGGGGGCTTGACTCGGTGGAAAAGGACTGTAATATTATAAATAAGGGAAGCTTGAAGATCCTTGCTACGATAGGACCAGATGGCAAAAATTATTTGAGGAGCCTTTAGTCTGTAACAGGCTGTAGTCACTTCGCAACAGGCTGTAGTGTAGAAGGTATTTACTTTCATCGTCTAATATGCGTTGTGCATGGTTTCTTTTCTAAAAGAGTTGCTATTTTCTGTATACCATGTATCTTCCAACCTGTCAACAAGTGCGACAATTACAGTTATTATTTTTTCACTTAGGGAGCGTCACGTGAAAAAAAATAATTTTTCGTATTGACTTGTATAGCAAAATGGACCTAGGAATACATCATCGTAGTCCTAGTCTAATTCTACATAGTTAAGCTTTTAAAATGCGTTTCTATAAACCTAAATAGCGTAAAATCTAAGTTTTTTTAAAATTTAAAAGATAAGTTATTTACAGAAGTAGAAAATCATCGGGAAAATTGCTTTTTTGTGATAAAGCTAGAGTAATAAGTAGTAGCTGTTATCAATAATCAGTAGTATCATTTTCGGTACCGAATAGTATTGAGTTTTGCCAATCTTTATTTGGATGAGTTGAACTTCTATTGATAAAGATTGTAAAGATAAGTATTAAAGGCCACCTTTTTGGTGAATACTGCATATTGTATAATTTATGTTATTACTTAAATATTATTCCGTTTAAACTTGCTTCGTTTTTTAATGCTGCAGTGCATAATTTAAATTATCGCTATATTTAGTTTTATATAATGTATTTATGTTTATTGTTGTATTGTACAATTTATATTGATTTTTTTATTGCTGCATTGTATTTTACTTTGATTTTCAAATGTGTAAAACAATTTTTCAATTTTTTAACCAAAGTTTGAAACAAACGTGTTAACAAAAGTAAGGTGGAAATAATATATTTTAATTGAGATTTAATTTTGATTTCTAGAATTTCTGGAACTAATTAAAATTAAAAGTACTTATTTTTCTTCCTTAAAGGGAAATTTACTGGTCATATCAGCTATTTTACTTAAAAGCAATTTATTCTGAAATCAAAGTCCTGCGTAATTCTATTGAAATATAAATAGATACATTACGCTGCACCTTTTCATTTTTACATATTTATTTAAATCCAAAAGAAACATTTAATAACAATGAATGCTCAAGGTTCCGAACAGTGTTCAAAATTGAATTTTATCTCATGCATATTATACGGTTCTTTTTTTAGCTCTAAAAAATATATCTTTTCATGCGTATCTGATGTGCTTGTTCAATAAAAACATTTCCTTCTGTCATGTTTTATTTATTTGAACTAGCCCAAAAAATCGCTCTATAAAGATTTTACTGCTCAAATAGTTCACTCTAATCTGAATTTATAAGAAGCATTTTAAATAGTTTTTAGATATATTTTTATGCTAAAATCAGTTGCACTTTGAAGTTCAAAAAAATCCTCCCTTCTTTGTTTCAATAAAAACAGTTTTATAATATGTTGTGTTGAATTTCTTATTGCTTTTTTTTTGTTCCTTACGTAAAATTTGCCCAAATGAAAAGCAGATAAATGTGACAGTGTTACAAATACAGTAACGGAGACATCACCACCATTTAGGGTAGAAATGAAGGAGTGCAACACACACTATGAATAATTAATTAAACCATTTTACGTGAGAGCATTTGATGTGAATGTAAATTCAATTTAAGAAAAATGCATTCATAACAGCACAACGCAAAGTAGTACTTCTTTCAATGTCAAAATCTGATTGCCCTATTCCTTTTGTCATTTTACTCAAAGTCATTTTTTAACAGAAGGTGAATGCAGCATTCCTTTACTCATTTTTCATTTAAACAGATAGTCAAACAGTCATTAACAGTCATTAAACAGTCATTTTAAACAGATGGTGACTGTCCTAATCTTATACTCTTTTTCGAAAAAAGTCATTTCAGACAAAAGGTGATTGTACCAATTCTTTACTCATTTTAGGAAGTGCTGTACACATGTTACTAGTTGTAATTGTTTATACCCAGCCGTTGGAAATAGGCACTGTTTGCTATAACGAGCAAAGATTTAACAATAAATATTAACATGATAATTATTTTTTTTTCCACTAGAAACAGTAAGCACATTGTTATGTTCCAGAGGTTTCAAAGTGGGGAGAAATCTTTACAACCTTGTTCCTGCTCACAACCTGCTAGTCCTGATCACCTTCTTTTTTGCCTTGGCGGTTCTTTTAAGCAGCTGCAGGTTGATCGGGACTTTCTGCAGATGTATGTGAAACTGACGCGACGGGGTCTTCTGGACCTGAGGCTTTCCTTCTCCAGGGGGATGTGTAACAACAACAACAACATTATGTTCCAGATACATCTTGCTTAGCAAAACTTTACATTAACTACAGATGCTTTCATACGAATGAGTTAATCGGTCATTCGAAATTTGTTATTCTTTTCTCCTACCTTAATTCATAATCTTGAAAGGTGGCACTTCTATCACTATTGTATTCCTGATCACGTCAGGCATGTTTTCTTTTCGTTTGGGCCACCCTTATATATTATTATAAGTAAATAATATTTATATAATGTACACAAGGAAATAATTTTAACAAACTTATAAATGTTTAAGAGATAAAAAAATGTCTACCAATGTTGTTTAAATGCTGGTGAGGAGTTAAACTTGAATTTGAATGACAGCCTATTGTGCATTCTTAAAGATGTGTCTTTGCCTTCCCATTATTGTAAACTTTAATACTAATCCGAAGCATTGTTTTATAAGAATTCAGTCAAAACTGATCGACTTATATTTTATCGGACAAACTCTTGTGACTCAAAACCTCACGGATTTTACAATCTTACTTGTATTGAATTTATAGGACAATCTAAAATTACTATAAAATAACCCGCAGCTGTCTGTTCATCCACAAAGTTTACGATTAGGAACATTTCTTTACTTTTACGAAATTAAAACTATTTACAACTAGTATGGTTAAAAAGCTTTGAATACAAAACTGTACGGTTTTGTAGCCATTTACTACTAGCCTAGCCTCAAAACCGTAAAAGTGAAATTCAGCCGGACATTGGAGTTGGGTTATATTAGGCAAATTCAAAAATAAGGTTTCCTGCATTCTAATTCTTTATAGAGCTTTCAAATCTAATCTCCCTCTCTGTTGACCCTACTAGCTGTCTTGTCACCATTCGAGCGCCCACCATGTAAAATGGTGCAACTATAACAGATTTGTAGTTACATATTTAATGGTGGTACTGCATTTCACTGATCTAATAAGTAGTTCTAATCAGATCTGATGAAAAGTTCCAAGTGAAATTTGTAGTTTTTTTGTGGTTGAGTTGTGCTTTGTTAAATTAAATGTAGTGTGTGACTTCATTAGGTAATCTTGTATTGCTACTTATCGCAAGAGATGGGAAATATTAGACTTTTTGTATTTAGCAGGTAAGCGCTGTCATCTAAACGTGAAGGAGAGTTCCAATAGGTCTCCAATTGTTGTGTGCAGGACACTGTAATTTTTTCTAGTGGTATAAGAATAGACGAAATATTAGAGTTCAAGGCTAGGATTCGAACGCTCATTTAGTTTGTCATAAGATCAACAGGTTAGCCTTCTCGGCTAAAGTATGTACACAGCTGCAAACTAGGTGAATTAAGTAACTTCGTAAGATTTTCATCGCACTCCTATAACTATAACATTTTTATGGATTCACCATTTTGTTAAGCATCGGAAGATGAAAAATTATACTATAATTTCATAATTCTTATCACATGGTTTAGCTTCCAGCTTTGGAAGATCATGCGCTCGATTCTCATTGGTGTGGGCTCCGAAAAAATTCTGATCCTTGACTGTAGATTTTTAACTCGGTTAGCAGTGTGGATGAAATTTTTTATAGTTCTTTGAAAGTTTTGGTTGAATATGGTAAAGTATCAGCAAATAAATAGTTATTTAACATTTTTCTCCTAGAAATTTCTAAGAGTGCAGACGATCTGGTTCTCCTTTCAAATATAGCAATAAGTGGATCTCGCCCTTCAATTATCAACCAGTCATCATATTTAATCCTTTTCATATTATACTGAATGATTTGATCTGTAATCACCACCTTTTCATAAATCTTATTTAAATCCTTTCTGAAAAGGAAGTTTAAAGCGCCTCAACCAGTCATCATATTTAATCCTTTTCATATTATACTGAATGATTTGATCTGTAATCACCACCTTTTCATAAATCTTATTTAAATCCTTTCTGAAAAGGAAGTTTAAAGCGCCTCAACCAGTCATCATATTTAATCCTTTTCATATTATACTGAATGATTTGATCTGTAATCACCACCTTTTCATAAATCTTATTTAAATCCTTTCTGAAAAGGAAGTTTAAAGCGCCTCAACCAGTCAGCATATTTAATCCTTTTCATATTATACTGAATGATTTGATCTGTAATCACCACCTTTTCATAAATCTTATTTAAATCCTTTCTGAAAAGGAAGTTTAAAGCGCCTCAACCAGTCATCATATTTAATCCTTTTCATATTATACTGAATGATTTGATCTGTAATCACCACCTTTTCATAAATCTTATTTAAATCCTTTCTGAAAAGGAAGTTTAAAGCGCCTCAACCAGTCATCATATTTAATCCTTTTCATATTATACTGAATGATTTGATCTGTAATCACCACCTTTTCATAAATCTTAATTAAATCCTTTCTGAAAAGGAAGTTTAAAGCGCCTCAACCAGTCAGCATATTTAATCCTTTTCATATTATACTGAATGATTTGATCTGTAATCACCACCTTTTCATAAATCTTATTTAAATCCTTTCTGAAAAGGAAGTTTAAAGCGTCTCAACCAGTCATCATATTTAATCCTTATCATACTATAGAGTGAGTTGAGCCGTAATCACCACCCTTTCATATACATTATTTAAATCCTTTCTAAAACGCGAGTAGAAGTTTAAAAAAAATATGATCGAAATCTAACGAATAACTACTGAAGAAGATGGAACTCAAAAGCCTAAAGCCTGTTTTATTGTAGAAAATTCCAAGAAGAGTTTAAAGAGAAATTATTAAAAATTGTTCCAAGTTTCTTCAGGCAATCAAACTAACTTTTTTCAATCTCACTATCTTTACTTTGACAGACGGTAATAGCATTTATGCTTATATATTATGTTATACGGCATTACGGCATAGCATTTTTATTTCTTTCTCACTTAAACTATTATTAACGACTCCTAATGTATAAAACTTGTCTTTGAAAAAAATTCTATATATATATATATATATATATATATATATATATATATATATATATATATATATATATATATATATATATATATATATATATATATATATATATATATATATATATATATATATATATATATATATATATATATATATATATATATATATATATATTACAAATGATAAATATTTTTACAATTGTATTTAAAATATAGAGATTTTTTTCAATATTTTTACATGAATAATATGACAACAAATAGTTCAAGAGAATATCGCGCTAAATATTTAAGATGTATTTATTCATTTCTTTATTCTCTTTAATGAAATGCACAAAAAAGGTTAAATTTTAAATAAATTTCAAAATAACAGCAAAATAAAAAGATAAATATATATATATTATTGAAAAAAGAGCACTGGGAAGAAAGTATAATAGCTTTCAAAACATCATTTGCAAGAAAGTAAAATTTTCATGCGAAATAAAACTGCTCATCGTTTAATTTAGAGAATGAAATTTTCGAAAGAAAGCTTAGCGAAACTGCAAATTTTTAATACTGTTACTCTTATTCATTTCAAAAAGCATTTCATTCTATTCACTGAGTGACTGAAAAATGGCAAAGAATGAGCCTTTGCATGGACGGAAGATATGAAAAGGTATAAAAAATAAATAAATAAAAAATACAAACTCTTTCGTGATTTATTTTTTAATAAAAATATAATGTTATTTTGAAAAATAAATAAAATATGTTAACAAATTTCTGCCAAGTTCTTTTGAAATTCAGAGAAATCTCTTTAAAGTTATATATGAAACATTTTCTAACAAAAAGATTTCAGTTTCATTTTCTATTATATTATAATTTTATACATTGAGACCATAGAATGTTTTCACTGTATTTTATACTTGAATTCCAAACTTAAATTTAGTAATACAACAGATATTCAACAAATTTAAGCTAACTACGTAAACATTTTAGGCTTTCCTAATATTTTTATTATCAATATAATTTTATACATTTAATGTTTAGTACTTATATATATATATATATATATATATATATATATATATATATATTAGTTTGATAAAAAATATGATCAATAATAATTATGGAATTTTATTAGAAAGTGGCTTGACTCAATGAATGAGGGGGAGGGGCCTTCAAAAAAACATATACTTAGAGCATATAGCCTTCTCTACATATTTAGCGACGCAAAGTGAACAGCAAAAAGCAACGTTTTGCACTCTCTACAGAAAGCACCTCTCGCATCTCGCCCTTTTCTTTGCGATCCTACACTGTTTTGTGAAAGTTTTTCTTTATTCAAGTTTTATAACACTTTGCAATCGTGACTACAGTTTGTCTATTGTACACAAAGACACAAAGTCTGCTATGGAAACAAGAATAGCGTATTTCAGGGAGGATAGCTTCTCTTCACTCAAGGACTAGCAGAATAGATCGAAGAAAAAGATTCCCTTTCGCTCACCGACCCGTGCCAAAACCTGTCCTAAACAATGATCTCACATCCCTACTTGAAATAGTGATATCTCATTACCATATTCACCACCACGGGTCCGGAAAAATGACTAAGGGAGTTCTTACTTCAGACAAAATATACTATTAGTTAGATAATACTCTACATCTTCAATAACGTAACTGTCTCAAAAAATAACTTCCAGGATTTTTCGATAAATCTGTGTCAAACATATCCTTTTTTTTTTGTACTTGTTTATTTTAGCTTTCGCATCTCACCTAACATAGTTTTAAACGCTAATTATTTTGTTATCTTGAATTACCAAGGCTGTACGCTTTTTTTTCTTTATGTTTGGCTCAGTTCTGATGCGTTTGAACTCCTCATTTAATCTACTCTTATCATCTAAACAATTTCACTATGTCAATAGAATAGAACTCCGCTTGTTTATTGTTGAAATGTGTTTACAAACGATTTCATGTCCTCAGTTACAAAATGTTTTCAAATGCCGCACCAATCTTACAAATTTACTTACTTGTGAGGGTCCTACTGCATTCAATAAATTTTTTTTTTAAAGAGATTCTCCTTTTTACGCATTCAGCTACAAAATTTACCAACTTATCTCGGAGGAAGGTTAGCTCTATTTTATCTGCACTTTTATATTAGTTTAATTTTATAACACCATTGATGCGTCACTTAATTTAGAGCAGTAAAGCCGATTTTGACTCAGGTTTTATCACACATACAAATGATTAAAAGAATACACATAATATCCTTAAAAAGATACAATAACCAAAATAATGATTGAAATGCCTACTTCTTAGCACCAATTTATTTCGCTTACTTAAGTTCGTTACGTCATTTAAATTTAAGGCAGTACGGCCGATTATAACATTACACACAATAATGATCAAAAAATAAAATTAATAAATTAATAATCAAAAAATGCACAAAATAATGATTAAAAAGGACGCATAATAATGATTAGAAAAGACAAATAATACTGAAACAATTCATTTAATAATGATTAAAAATACACGTAATAATTATAAAAGCACACATAATAATTATAAAAAATATACATTAATTATTGAAAAAAAAATTATAAGAAAAATTTACTTAATAATGATTAAAAAATACACTTAATAATGACTAAAAAATACGCATAGTAATGATTAAAAAAAAAGTAGAATACACGAAATAAATTATAAGTTGATTACATAAAATAATGTTTTTATGCCAGTCAACGTTTCTACGCTCAAATTTGTTTTACTTTAAAAAATTTTATTCACTTGTTTATATCAAAAATATTTAAAAGTCAAAGCCATGCCTAACTCCCCGAAATACGAAATATGAATAGAAAATGGAATAAGAATGCATCCTCTTATTTTTCCATTCTATATCACTGAATACAAAGATCACATATTTATAGTGAATCCCCTTGATGTGAAGCACAATTTCGAATAGAAAGCTATCCCTTGAATACTATCGTGTTTTTTTAACTTTAAAAAAAAAATCTTGTTATTTTATACTGACTATTTATTTCGAATGAAAGATTTGCATTTTGTTTTGACATGTCTCATTTATTTGTAGTAGCCCATAAAAATTCGCCTTAAAATGAATTTTATTATTTCATAGAATTCGTACAAAAGGAGAGTTTTTAAGTCAACTGAAGCGAAAACAAATAAGCATTTAAATATTTAAAGCGAATTTTTTTTTTAAAAATTTATCTAAATGTGTAGTCTTCCTTGACAATATGGGTCAATGAATAAAAAAATTATATTCAATTCTGAGTATATGGATAGAACTATCCCCGCAACGCAAAACCTCAAGTAATCTATTTATTTTCCATGTTTTCTATTTTCCAAAAACATAACATGGTTTTTGTTTGCTCTAAAAACTGTTTCTGTATCTTCAAAATATGGTATTTTGGTATTGATATTCCTATTGCAGAGAGTTTTCTTTGAAATATTTTATTTTGCTTGTAAACTATTCATTTAGAAATTGTTCGCTATTTTCTCTTTTTGTCTTTTCCAATAGGTGACGCCACAAATTTTAATACGTTATCATCGTCTTTAGCTTACTCAAAAAATGCCTGCTAGATTGAATTACATCAATAGTTTGTCTAAAGTAAGAAAACTCTCCAAGCCATTTGTCTTGTCCCGTGGTGGTGCTTATGGTAACGAGGTATAACTATTTCAAGTAGAGGTGTGGATAAAAAATTTTTGGTACACTCTAGTTAGTACAAATAGTAAAATATATAGCAAGAACCAAGAGTAAGACACTTATTATTAGATCTTAAAAATTTAACCTAAAGTTCTAATATAACATTTGAATAGTGTTTTACTAATAATTTTTAATTAGGTTTAAAACTTTTATTCCATACGAAATAGTCAATTTATTTTAAAAGTAAGAGGCTTGGCGTTAAAGCAAGAATTAATCACTATTTAATTTTTCGGGGCACAAATTTCAATGGATAGAAATGTAAAATTTCGATCATTCTTTTCCGTTGATAAATCCTCTTTGTTCATACTTTAAGTCATTTATGTTATAATCTGAAATAATTATTGATATTAATACAATTTAAATAACTGTTGATAAAAGATGTGGAAAAAATTAATTTTTTAGGAGTTTTCCATAATCTCCTAAAATGTTAACCAAACGTTATGTTACAAATTGTATTAAAAACATACTAAAACCCTTGTTTGATTAGATTTAAAACTTTTACTTATAAGAAATAATTACTTTTACGTAAAAAGGTAAAAAAAATATTTCGCTGCGAAACATAAATTAATCACTATTTAATTTTCAAAAGTACAAATTTCAATCGAAAGAAATATGAAATTGCAATCACTCTTTTCTGTTAAGAAATCTTTTCTGTTCATTTTTAAAGTCATTTATGTTGCAAAAGGCAACCAAAGAACAGTAATAGTTGGGCGTTTTGAAAATAAAGAAAGAAAGAAAATGAAATATCTGGAAAACTTTTCTAGAGTTCGTTTTATAAAAAGAAGAAAAAGAAGAAAATGGCGTTTTGGTAAATGTTTGATCAAAAATAAAGTATAATTGAAAAAAACTTTCTTTTTAAATCTTTTTGGTTGAATTCTTTACAAAGTATTCGCTAAAGAATTCTTTGTAAAAGAATTTTTTTTTTGCTCTATATTATCATTTTAATAAATTTCAGTTATGATCTTAAAGATCATTCACAGAGAAAACAATTATTAGCATATATTTCTTGTTATAAATGTATTTCGTTTTTTTTTAAACGAAGCTGTTGACAAATGAAGTGGAATTCAATTTCAATTTAAGAAATAATATAAAAATAATGTTGTATTAAATCTTTGATTGAATGTAGAGAAAATTTAATATTTATTTAAAACTTTCCTTTTCTTCTTTAAACATAGAAAAACTTTTATGTTTTCCTTAGATTTATAAATATATATTTAGAAAATTTTAAATCGTTGTCAAATGAAATAAGTATTAGATTTAAAATTAAAAAAGACAGTATAAGAATATTGTTTTATTACATTTCTTTAATGTAAGGAAAGCAACTTCTTATAATATTTAAAGAAAATTAAATACAATGTGAAAAACTTTGGATCAGATTAAGGTAAAAAGTACCGGTAATTTTAACGTGAAATCCATTTTTACCGGAACTTATTACGTAACAAAAAAAACCTCATGTAACGTAATTTCTACAGAAATAATTACTATAAAATCCCTGAATTACTCTAATTAAATAAATATTACTTAACTGCGGTATAGTATTTTACAGTAAAATTGGGTTTTATTTGTTAATTATTTCTGTAGAAATAATTAGGCACCCAAAGTTTTACAGTGTATTTTTACTTTTTAAATAGAAAGAACTTCTATTTTTCCAATATATTTACAAGTATATTACAGATTATTATATAAAAAATGTTTTAATCCACACATGTGAAATATAAAAAGTTTAATAGAGAAACACAAAAATTTTTAAAGAAAGATACCATTTTTATCATTTTTTCAATATTGATCAATTGATTGCATGAACTTTCTAAAATGTGTGTTTTTTTTTCTTAAAAAGAATGCTGAAATTTAGACAAATGCGAAAACACTTATGGATCATTCTCAGCTAATAATAGATCATGATTTTTTAATTCACTCTTTTTTTCTTTTTTCTTTTTTTCAATGTCTTTGAAACTGATATTTGGTGGTACAACCCTTAATGACACTTAGCTTTTCAGCAACTGTCGTCATCGTTAGATCCCTGACATTCCAGTCTGTTGTCTGTTGAAAAATATCTAAAACTGTCAACACAATATGTAGAGACCAATGGTCGAAAGTAGGGCGCTACAAGCAGCAAGACTACTGTAGTCGCTACTTTTTTTCGCAGTTTGTAATGTAGTGCTAGTTTGTAGTGTAGTGCAGTGCTACTTTTTAAAAAAAGCAATGTAATTTGCAGTGCACTACAAGAAACAGTAGTTTTTTGTAGCAATTTCTGGTAACTAGCTTTATTTTATTTTATAACCGTCGGTGTACAGCCGACCCAATTTTATGGGTTCACGACTACTAATGTTCAACTCCGTAGCCTTTTAATTTTGAACCCAATCTGGAAGATTAGATTTGATCTGGGGACTCTGACCCATGATCCATCTACCACTGAGGATATTTCACGTCAGCACTGTGATCGGTGCAAGCCGGATGTAAAATTAGTATCGACTGGGATTCGAACCCGGTTCGCCTCATTGGAAGACATCGGGCTCGGTAACTACTTTTAACTTTTTGTTTAAACGCAAAATATTTAACGAATTTGAGTGGTGCAAATCTTGCGTGGGTCCCTCAACGCACGCAATGAGAATGCTCCTGTGGCAATACGTTTATAAGATCTAAAGTCTGATGCTCCAGAGCAGCAAGTTTTTTTTTCATTGTGGTTGGCAACGGTAATTTCTTTCATATTATTAGGTTATTTCATTCATTTCTTTCATTCTCATTGAAAATCTTGTCAACATAGAAATCATTGAAAATCGAACCATTAAGATTGCGTCGAAGAACGTGAAGATACGTTCATTAAATATAAAGTTATTCAGTGTGGTCCGTTTTGTATATAGCGAGCTGTAATTCATTTCTTTGAGGATATAAAAAAAAGCCTTAATCACTTAAATTCCAAATATTTAATAATTTCCTTTCATTTCTTATATTAAATATTCACAGTCGAGAAGAGTTTGAAGGTTAAAAGAAAAAATTCACAAAGAATGATTTAGAATAACAAACTATAACACGTAAACATGAATTAACATATCTTAATATTTTTTCTTATTTAGCCAATTTTTTATTCAATACCATTTTAAACATTGGTGCAAATTATGCTCTTCGGTAAAGTATCTCTTGTCTAGTTAAGTATCTTTTAGTGAAGTAGTAACTACATTTCGGAAGTAGTTTGTAGTTGCTAGATTTAAAAAAAAAGTAGTTGTAGTTAACTACAATTGTAATAAAGTAGTTGTGGTTGTAGTTAACTACAATTTTAATAAAGTAGTTGTGGTTGTAGTTAACTACAATTTTAATAAAGTAGTTGTGGTTGTAGTTAACTACAATTTTAATTAAGTAGTTGTAGTTGTAGTTAACTACAATTGTAATAAAGTAGCTGTAGTTGTAGTTAACTACAAAGAAAATGTTGTTTTTCCGACCACTGCTTAAGACCATGCATGGGAACGTTACTTTTAAAAAGCAACGAATAAAAGTACAAGTACTTAAAACAAAAGTAACGAGTTAAAAGTAAAATGTTTTGATTTTAAAAAGAAACGAGTAAAATGTACAAGTAGAAAAGAAAAAAATTAACGATTTCAAAGTACATTTCGAGGAAATTGAAAATTCAAATTAACTTTGATTTTCATTAAAAAATGTTTTTTTTTTTAAAAAAAATTTCAAAATTTAAAATAAATTTGAAATTAAAATAAATTTTATTTTATGAAACTTAAATTTAAAATAAATTTTATTTTATGAAACTTAAAGAGTGTAAGAAAATGTTATTCAATTTATTGAAATTGTGAACGTCAAAATTTATTGAAATTGTGTCAAAATTTATTGAATTTTGTCAAAATTTATTGAAATTCTGAACGTTGGAAAGATCTAAATACCAAACCAAAAAGCAAAAATTCAAGGTATGCATATAAAAAGGAGTTTCAAATTATGTTGATTTTAAAACTGCCAAATCTTTAGAAATTTCGTTTTTTCTATCGGAATTTGTACACTGTTGAAAATTCCGAGCCATGTTCCACCAAAAATTGGTGTGCATTTGCCGGTTACATAAAATAGAGCTTAATTTTTTCCATATTTTGATATTTTCTCTAGCTCTAAATATCAGCAGAAGGTTGCACCAAAGGTAGGGATTTTTAAAGAAACACCGATTTTCATTCTTTTATAAGAGCAGAGGAAAGTTACACCATTATTAGGTATTTTTAAAGCACTCTAATGCAAGCCAAGGTTGCTATTTACGGTAACAAAACTATTTACTAGAAGTAGGCTATTTTATGACATACCTCTCAATATTTTATACCGCTAACCAAATTTAAAAAACAACAAAAAATAAATGAACTTTAATGCAAAAAAAAACATATCTAAATAAGTTGATACTTGAACCAACAGTCGTCCCGATACGCCGAATTTGAGTTTGAAAGAAAATCAAAATAAATATCGCAAACAAATATCGTTCAGTTTACAGGTACTGTCTTTTACCAAATTTTGGTGCAATCAGCTACAGGATGAAAGTATTTCTCGATCATACTTCACAATTTATGTGGTGTAACTAAAATAAAATGATCTTTCATTTTACTAAACATTGGGATAATAAGAAACTTTGCACCAAATACTAGTTAAAGATTGTCCGAGTTTAGTAATTTGTAGTGATTTTTCAAAAAAGTTATTCAGTATTCAAAAGAGTCGCCCTCTTCTTTTCAGGAAATCGCAATACTTTAAAAGTGGTTAAAGTTAAAAAGAAGTTAGCTATAATTTAAAATTTATTAAATTTATAAATTTAAAAAAAATATTTCAGAAATTTCGGAAGAAAAAAAATTTTTTTGATAAAAAATTTTAATTAAAAATACATTTATTAAAATTTTTAATTCATTAAAAAAATTTAAATAAAACTTTCAGAAGAAAGTAACGATTTCTTTTGACATTTTCGTTAC
The DNA here is from genome assembly GCA_949128135.1 of Parasteatoda lunata. NCBI lineage: Eukaryota > Metazoa > Arthropoda > Arachnida > Araneae > Theridiidae > Parasteatoda > Parasteatoda lunata. The sequence continues at coordinate 19,418,557 of OX421976.1, forward strand.
TTTTTCCTCCAAAAATTAACGAAAAGCAAGTAAAAGTACAAGGTTTAAAAAGTAACGAAGTACAAGTAAGTAAAAGTACTTACTTTTTACTTCTCTCGTTACAAGTAACAAAAGTAAAAGTATTGCCATGCATGCTTAAGACATAATTATCATGTTTCCAAAACCCCTATTGATAATGACCTTTTTAATATTAAGCCTATTTTGGTCAAAGTTATAATAAATAAAAAATAATTTAATATTCATTTTGCATATAGTTTCCTAACTCCTCATAAATTAAGAGACAAATTCAAACTAAAACCATAGAAATTAACTTTTTGCAAATAATATGCATTTTTATTAATTATATTTATAAGTATTGTTTCACTTAATTATTTTAAAAAAAAGAAAACTTTTCAGAAAAATGTTTGAAACGATTGGACATTCATTGCAGCAATCGAGCTTATAAGAAACAAAGCAATTGTTTCTTGTGAGCTTTATTTGCGAATTTTTTTTTTTTCGATTTTAAAGCATTTTTAAATCGTATTTTAAATACCCATTTCAATAAGAGTTTCACTTTGTTTTATCAGATAGTAACAGTTCCATTCAAATAGTTTATTTTTGTCATACATTTGCTGTCTTACAAAAAGAAAAAAGTATGGTAAATCTACCAGAATGCGGCAAAATTTACGGTATTGTTGGCTCTGTGGGAACCACAAAATGCTTGGTAATTTTCACCGAAGTATTTTGGTAAAATTAACCATTAAATATGATTTTATTGTTAATTTTAGTAAAATCATTACCAAAACGCTTATAATATGAAATTAAATTTGGCAAATATAAGTAAAGTTTAATAATTTTATCATGATATACCTTAAACCATGGTATAAAAATCATTTATCCGGCAAAGTTTACATTTTAGTTTTGTATTTTTTGCTAAATGTGTGGTATTAAGAACGATACTTTTAAAGACAGGAATTTCCGATGAACCATCACCAAGCAAACGAAAAAATACCAAATAATTGATTTAAATACCTTAAATTTTAGTTCATTAGCCAGAATTATGGCTTTATGCTAGTTTGTTTTTTACCAGAAATGTAAATACCGTACAGTTTGGTAATTTTACCACAATGTTTTTTATTGGTATACAAATAATTTATCTAGTCCAATTTTCATTCGTTTATTTTAATTCAAAGGGATATTTCATTTTTTTCCACATTTGATTGTTGTGCCTCTAAAATAAAACCAAACAAACAATTTATTACAAGTACATATGAAACGTTTCATTAATTTCAACATCATTAAAATATAAAGATATGTTAAACAAATCGCGGTTCAAAAAATGTACCACCAAAATAAAAGATTATTTATAGCTGTAAACATCAGAAAGTTGTTATAAAGCATACGATAAACATACGATTCTTCTTTTTATTTATCTTTTAAAATGTGAACAACGCATAAAAAATTTATATTTTAATTAAATCTGTGATTTTAATGGACTTATAGAATAAATAATTCAAATGATAAAATGTAAACAAACAAACATAACTTTTTTTTAAATCCTTTAATGGAGGTAAAACTTTTTCATATAAAATGTTCTGTTAGTTTAAGCATGATTAAGAATTTTTGAAAGGCAAAACCAATTTTGTTGCCAAAGGTATTTTTAAAAATAATAAAATATTTAATGGAAAATAAAGAACAAAACATTTCTTTCATCCTATCATAAATTAAAGAACTGTCTTTAAGTTCTTAAATAAATAATTGTTCAATGTACTCATTATAGTTTTAAAATACTTTTGACAGACTTTTAGAGAGATTAGTGAGGAATTATGATTTTTTAAGCAATGTAATCATTCATTTTTAAAGAAAAAATTTCTTATTTTTTTACAGGATATAAAGGTTTTGGGGGGATTTGTTTCAATAAATAAGTAGGGGGATATTGCTTAGTATCGCATTAAAATATCCTAGTAGGGCTTTGTGTGATTAACAAAATATCAAATAATTTTGTCTTTATCTTCGTAAATGTACATACATAAGTTAACGAACTTTTAGTTTATAATCCAGTAGCGAAATGTTGTTCCTTTTTTTTTCATTGCATCAAAAACAGTGAAGTTCTATATTTTAACATTTTGGAATTCTTCTATAATAGTTTTAAAAAACTTTGTAGCAAAAATTTTAGTTGTTAATTGGCATTTTGAAACTATTCAGCTTTATACTCCTGCTATTTTTAACTCAAAAACTAAATCAGATATTTTAATATATATTGAAACTTCAAAGGATAAATAATAAAAAACATTAAATAAATAATTTCAAGAAATTGAAGCGGTACGATAATACATGATTAAAATCTGCAGTCGCTTCATTTTTTATTAAATTTATTTAATCACTGTTTATAAATAGCTTATCCATACAGTTTATTTAAACAAGAAAAATGCATTTACCAGCCCATCTATGTAAGAAAAAAGGAAGATGCGGAAAAAGGAAGCATATGACATCTAAAAATAATTCCAGTTATCGCCAAAAAAAGAAGAGATAATGTTATACATATAAGACATATGAATTGAATAAATAATTAAAAGAAACTGTAGTAGAAAAATATACTGTTATAA